>OZ020573.1:17265934-17635934 GCA_963971525.1 Cephus spinipes
AGGGACAAAAGTTCTGGAAAATTCCTGCAGGATTGCATCAGCGATGCTGCGCAATTCTGCTCGAGGTCAAACGGGCTGAGGGCTGACGTCCGAAACCTGCACGAACGTGTACGGGGCCCGTCGAAGCTTCAGGAAGGCTTTCCGGGGTGGGGGGGCAAGGGGCTGTCTCAAAACGTCGCCCGAGAGGACCGCCGGCTCTGGAAGCGATCCTTCGCGACTTAGCACGGACACGAACCGTCGAAGCTTCCAGAATGTTCTAGAAGGTTCTAGAATGTTCTAGAAGGTTCTCGATCGTGCGTAATTCCTAGAATCGAGCGCAAAATTCCTGGAATCTGACGTAAAATTCCCGGAATCGAGCCAAAATTCTTGGAATCGAGGGGTTCTGATGACGTCACTTCCGGAAATCGTAGAGCTCACGACGGCAACTTAGCACGGACACCCACCTTCGAAGGCTCTGGAGTGTCGGTATTATGTCGGTGCAGGAATCTGTATCCAGAACCGGCCCTGCTATACTACTAAGTATATCTATCGGATTTAACCCCTTGACCTATAATATCGAGGGAGACTCGTGGTAAGGGATTCGGGCCAAATATAGGAACCACGATTCAGGAGGCTTGTATTATATCTATCATGTGAATGAATTTTGTTGCTGATTTTGAGTCTTTCATCTATTTAGTAGTTTTGCTAAACATCTCTTATGTCTTTGAAGGATTTTAGTTTTTCGACAGTCCTGAGGAAAATATTAGATTTTTACCGTTAGGTGCTTTATTTTACTTACAAGGAAGGTCACCTTCCTGTACCCCCACAACCTGGGTCAAAAAATTATGTTTTATAGTTCACAACAAAGTATAAACCCTCACAAAAAATGAGCTGCGCACTTGCATATTTAAGAGGTGAAATTAATTCCTCAAAATCGGTGTTTTTTTCGTTTTTTGCTGATATCTTCGAAAGCAAAATAGATACGGCAAAAGTTTAAATAGCAAAGTTATTCATTTTTCAGTGCTCTGCAATAACATGTAATTGAAGATTATATAGAAATTTTTTATTTATTTTATTTTCATAAAAAATGTGTTTTATACATTTTTCATCTGATCATCGAAAAAGTTCTTATTTTACCTGAAAATTAAGCAAGATTGATAAATTTATCAAACGGAAAATGTTTCCATACATACAGAGTGTATCACCAGGAATGCACGTTTGAGATTTGCGGTGAAACGGTGCACAATTTTGAAAATCTGATGTCACAACCATTGAATATTTTTTGATTGCGCATCGAATGGGCATATTATTATTGTTCGCTCAACTTCCGGTCGCAAATAAAAAAAATTATCTTCGCCATTTCAAATGATATTGAAACAAGTTAAATGCAAAAGTTGTAGAGCAAGAAAAAATAATAGAGATGAAAAAAAAATTCGGACGGATTGCACACATAATAAGAGAGATATTTGCGTCCGAATTTTTCTCATTTTTTGACAAATTTCTGATACTGGAGGAACGCCTTAGCTTCGTGCAGCAGCTTCACGCCGAACTCACGATTCGCAATTGTTTTGAGGTAAGCGTTCAGTCAGACGCAAACCCGTACAAGGTGGCTAAAACATACTACAATGCTATCTTTCATTACAAGTTAGAAGCCAAACTATTCCTGCTGTAGATTTCCGTGATCCTGGAAGTCGGTTTTCGAGTCTTCGTCTTCCTGGACGTGGATTTTCGAGACTTCGCGTTCCTCGTCGTAGATTTTGGAGTCCTCGTGTTCCTCGTCGTAGATTTTGGAGTCCTCGTGTTCTACGTTCGTGTTCCAAAATCTACGACGAGGAACACGGGGACTCCAAAATCTACGACGAGGAACGCGAAGTCTCGAAAATCCACGTCCAGGAAGACGAAGACTCGAAAACCGACTTCCAGGATCACGGAAATCTACAGCAGGAATAGTTTGGCTTCTAACTTGTAATGAAAGATAGCATTGTAGTATGTTTTAGCCACCTTGTACGGGTTTGCGTCTGACTGAACGCTTACCTCAAAACAATTGCGAATCGTGAGTTCGGCGTGAAGCTGCTGCACGAAGCTAAGGCGTTCCTCCAGTATCAGAAATTTGTCAAAAAATGAGAAAAATTCGGACGCAAATATCTCTCTTATTATGTGTGCAATCCGTCCGAATTTTTTTTTCATCTCTATTATTTTTTCTTGCTCTACAACTTTTGCATTTAACTTGTTTCAATATCATTTGAAATGGCGAAGATAATTTTTTTTATTTGCGACCGGAAGTTGAGCGAACAATAATAATATGCCCATTCGATGCGCAATCAAAAAATATTCAATGGTTGTGACATCAGATTTTCAAAATTGTGCACCGTTTCACCGCAAATCTCAAACGTGCATTCCTGGTGATACACTCTGTATATAGGTTTAGTATATTCAGGTATGCTGTTCTACCCTTGTCTTAAAATACTCATAAATCATTTACTTCTAGTTCAGTTTTGTGCATCCATTTTAGTACAAGCGAATAAGTATCAGATGATATTTTTCCATTCTGTATAAAACTTTATTTAATATACATGTCTTCATTTTATTTACTAAAAGCTTTTAATTCATGTATTAGAGCTATTAAGATGTCTAGTACTCATGAAAGCAGGAGGTAAAAGCAGGCCGTGCACTTATTAGTTTCTTCACTTTTATATTATGGAATATATTCATTACGATAATGATACTCCTCACAGAAGTTTGAATGCCACAAGACACAAAGGTTTTTACTGATATGTCAATATTAAACTTCACAGATAGGATATCATGGAAAAATAAAACGTATTTTAAGAAGTCCGCCTCATAGTTTGATATAGATAAGAACACGTCATCAGTTGAAATCTATTCAATTTTTTGCGTTTGGAAAAAATAATTCTCTGGTTTAATCAGTTCTTGAGATGGAAAAAACCAATGTAGATTGATAACATTGAATTTTGAGTCGAAACAATTAAGTTTATTATGATAAAATAGAGGAAAATGTATAAAATAAGATGTTTTTTATGAGAATAAAATAAATAAAAATATTCTATATAATTTTTAATTGCATATTATTGCAGTGTACTGAAAAATGAATAACTCTGCTATTTAAACTTTTGCCGTATCTATTTTGGTTTCGAAGATATCAGCGAAAAACGAAAAAATCACCGATTTTGAGAAATTAATTTCTCCACTTAAATATGCAAGTGGGCAGCTCATTTTTTGTGAGGGTTTATACTTTGATGTGAACTACAAAACGTAATTTTTTAGACCCAGGTTGTGGGGGTACAGGAAGGTGACCTTCCTTGTTAGTTATCTTTTAGGAAAGACTTAACAAGTTATAAGCTATAAGTAGATGGCACAGATAGCCCTCCTACAACACAACATCCTATTATAGTATTTTTTTATTGAATGGTCTATACATTGTAACAAAAAATGTTACTGCAGACCCCTCCCCGCCCCCTGGCTCGAGGTCCCACAGGCCTTGAGTATAGCACCTAGTTTTTAGTAGTGATAATTGCGTATTTTTAGTATTGTTAACCACCGACGTTTAGTATTTTAGGTTTACTAAAATTAGAGTTAAGATCCCCTCCCTCCACCCTTCCCTCCCTGTCACCATTCCCCGTAGGGCACTGGCTCGAGGACCATCGTCGAGGACCAACAACAGACACCATTACCGAGGACATCACCGGGAACTAGCATCGTGGACCTGCTACGAGGACACAGCATCCCTGGATGGACCGCGAGAGTGGCTACGTCGCCGAGGCAGCGGAAGGCAGGGATGGCATTGGCAGGAAGAACAGCTGATCGAGTCGCCCGTGGGATGGATGCCTAGTCACCACCATCACCACCAATGTATGCAGCCCCGGTGCAGTCTCGTCACACGGGTAGGAAAGGGTCCCGTGTGACAGCGGCGGAGCTCTCTCCCTCCGAGAGCGCGGATGTGCCCGGGAGGACTTTGACAGGCCTGGAGGCCACCATATTGACCGGCGCGCGCAGCCAGTTCGCGCGCCGGCGAAACCAACACCGTGCTGCCGCCACGAGGCCCTGGAAAGCCCGGCGGCCCAGCGAATTCAAAACGGACCAATACCCTGCCATGCCGGAACTGCCGACCAATGCCAGAGCGCGTAGCCCTCTCAGCTGAGCAGCCCCAGCCAATCATCGAGGCCCTGGAGGCCCACGAGGACAGACACCACCGGAAATCTTATCACTTCGAGCCAGACCGCGGACATATGAGCACGTGCAAATTGCGAGAGTGAAGAATAAAGAATTGCGAGAGTGAAGAATAAAGAATTGCGAGAGTGAAGAATAAAGGATTGTGAGAGTGAAGAAGAAAGCGTGAGCGAGTGAAGAATAGAGAGTGAGAGAGGGAGCGAGAAGTGAGGATTTGCCCGTAGGAATATCAGTATGAAGAGCGTAAAGCGTGAGTACATTTGTAGGACTGAGAATTCCCTATTTATCATCCCTTCCCCAGCACCCCCCGTTATCATAATTTGCGCTGTAGATTTTGTAGGTCCCCTCAGGACACCGTTAGCCGTCCCCACGTGGGCCGGCATTTCAGTAGGTTTTAGTGTATTTGCGACGGGCTTTCTGCCCACCAACTCGAGGCCCGTGGTATATTGCGTGCGTCCTAGTTTTAGTACATTACGATACTCCTCGAAAACCCTCCGCCCTTCCCTCTCCGCCCGCCCTTTTCCCATTCTGCATTCCAGTAACGAGGCAATTTGTTAAGTAGCCATTTTGCGTTCGGGAACCTTCCTCCCTGAGATCCCCTCACCTCTCCCACCGCTAGCCCTGTCAGTCCTGAGAAGTAAACAAACGAGGATCTCTCGGGGTCACTCGTCGGTGCTACGCCGGATAAGTAGCTGGCGCCCATCCGTAGTTCAAGCCACATTCCTTACCTGTCCACCCTCCCTGCCCCCCCCCCTTGCCACCCCGTGCACATAGCGTGTTTCTCCGATCCCCCTCCTCCCCAAGTCCATTTAAATCCTCCCGAGACAGCGTGCACCCGCGTGAGCCGACACGTCAGCGAGCGTGCACACTCGGCCGCCGTAATTTCTGTTATCTTCTTCTTTTCTGTTTTCTTTCTTGTATTGACTTCCATATTATTATTAATTATATTCTTTTCTATTGTACCGCGTGTACCCCTTTCTTTTGCGCTCCCCTCACCCCGTAGTATTCGCGATAGCTAATTCGAGCAGACCCTGGGCTGTAATAATTCGTCCAGTACGTCACAACATATGTATATGTTATAAATCGAAATTTACTATGATGGACTGTTTTGTTGGAAAAGTAACGAAGAGTGTTTGTCGGAACATTTCTAGTGAAACGGTCGTATTATTTTTCAATAAAGATTCTATTTGTTAAAATACATCGGTTTAGAATTTATTTCGAATTATCCCAGCAATGCAAGTATTGAAGTGTGTGACACTATAACACGGTTTCGTTCTGACACGATAGGATAAATTGCGGTAACCCTCGTATAGCACTGCAGTAATAATATATCCGTTATGGCGAAACTTGGCCCTGGCCTAAGTGGAGGTGGGAGTGAGTCCCAAAAGTTTTGCGGCTCAAATTTTTTCATTTCAAAAATCGAGTTGAAAATTTTTCAGTACGAAAACAAACGGAAGCAATCGAAAACTGAGCGGAAGCGATAAAACTAGCAACGGAAGCGATAAGTCCTGCATGAGAAATTTTTTGTTCGATGGTGGTCTGATGTCTTCAAGATAAATTTTACGTATTGATACGATATCTGCAGTTTGCACACGGTAAGCTTATCCCCACATGGTGTAAAAATACATTAATTGTCATTATAATTGATTTTGTTTAAAGATTTCGTGAGAGTTTAAAAATATTCAGAGCTCATCACAATTTATTAAAATAAATACTGCAAAAGATAGTGTTGAAACGAAAAAGGGTGAGACAAAGAAAGAGATTGTGCATTTCTTTCCAGCAGTGAATATGAAAGTATTAAGGCCCGTACTCATACCTCTCTTTTAGCGTTAAAGACTTCTTTTATCGACTGCTATCTGCTGTCTTTTAACGACTAATAGACGTCTCTTAACGCTAAAAGAGAGGTATGAGTAAGGGCCTAAGTGTATAACGGATCTGTTGGATGGGCTTTTTGGAGAATACATCAACATTGGGGTATTCAAGAATGAACAGTGTGTGTTTATACATAAGTCCGTATTCACAACTCGCTCTTAAAGTCACTAACAGAGTCGCTTGTAGTTAAAACTCACTAAGAAAAAATTTAAAAGCGCACTATTAGCACTAAAAGCGAGTTCTGAATACGGGTCTGTTCTACCGACAATTCTCGATATCGTTAACTAACGATAGTCGTCGCTTGCGCGAGCGTCGCTACCTCCGTTGGGTGATTCTGTAACTTCCTTCTATCGATAATTATCGATGAAAAATCTTGTTCGAAGGCAGCGACAAAATTCGATATCCATTCATTGGCAACGTTGCTCTCTTGGGTTATCCCTAACCAAATTGTAGTGATATCTAGAGGAATTTGTGAACACGTGAAAACTTCAGAAAAAAATATTGCGCCATTTTTAAATATAAGCAAACGAACAAGGAAACGTTTAATATGACAGATCTTAAAATGTGACTATCTTTCTTTCTTCATATAAAATATATATAAATATAAGTAAAAATAAATTTCAAATATCGTTTATTGTACAGGAAGAAAATACGACGTGCCGATCGTCTGAGCAACAAATTTTAAAGATGCTCGACTTTTTTCTGCTAAATAAAGGCCTTGCAGAGGGCAAATTTTCCATTGTGAACGGCAAAGATGAAGCACAAAAGAAGTGGACAGAATTAACCAAAGAATTAAATTTAATAAAAAGTGCCGTTAAAACCTTTCAACAGTGGCAAGCATTTCATTAATGTAATCTTTTAAGAAAGGTCTTCGTGTTTAAGGTGATGACTTAAGGGATCATTCTGGTTTAGGCGGTCAAAAAAAGACTATTTTCATTAATTTTTTTAGGAAGGAATTGTTATAAATATTTATAAAAAGTGTATTGAGGTTAACTAATACACTCTTAAAGTACATAGACAATTTTTTTTTCACTCTTCTAATTCTTCAAAATGGCAGGTGGCTGTAACTCCGTGAAAAAAAGTAGTTCGCTGGCGGCGGTGATATCTCGATAATGGCTTATCTAAAATGAAAAAATCAAAATTGTTTACATTCAGTATGCGTGTAGCTCTAGCCCGAACTACGGATATTAATTTTTAACAATAAATAAAAAAATGGAGGACATTTAAAAAAAAATTTCAAAAAATGCGTTTTTTTCCCACTGTTTTTGGGCCAAAAAAAGAGTAAAAATCATAATTTAAATTCGATCGTAGTTCAGGCGAGAGCTGTTTATGTGTATAATATGTGGTTAAAATTTCATGAAGATTGGTTCCTAACCTTCAATGAACTAAGATAATCCATTGCAAAAGCAAGATTTAGATTTAGAGATGATAGAAGATTGTCATAAATATAGAGGTTAACTATGAGACCGTCAAATAACTCTAATCAATTAAACACTTTTACATGTTTAATTAGAGAATAACACTTTAGAGTTTCATCGACATAATGTTAATATTGGCAGGTATGCATTTAATTATTATATAAAAAGTGTTTGTACAATTCTTACTCTAGTGTCGCTAATAACCATTGCTGTTGGTGCGACATCAAACAAACAAATAAAAAATAAATAAAATTCTTACTCGATTACTTGTTGCTTGGCGATATAATCTTGGTGTTGGCGGGTATGTATTTACTTATAAGTAACTATTGAAATATTAATATTTCAATCAACTTTATTTGTCAAAACGTGTGTAAAAAAAACTCTCCGTACAATTCTCACTCGAGTACTTCCTTCCTTCCTTTCCTTATGGCTGCCTCCTCCAATGAGGAGATGTGCCAGCACTCGAGTACTTGTCGTTTTGCTTGATGTCACTGACTGTCGATGATGGTTAACGACTATCGTTAGGCCTTAGCGAGGCGTTCGAATGCATCGCTTGCCTTTCGACAATTTTCGGAACTTAACGATTCGACGTAACGACAAATATCGATACCTACCGCGTACAGAATAACCACTAGCGACAATCGTCGGTAGAATACGTTAACGACAGCGATAATCGTCGCTAACGAGTTACAGAATCGCGCCACTGATCCGATAAACCTCGAGTGATACAGCTAGGGTTTTTTGCTTTCACAAAGTTGATGCTTGTAGAAGTTAAGAAAAATATTAAAGTTGAAAATCCTAATATTTTGCTGAGGTCTTCTGGAAACTCTAGAATGTGTGTCAGTGGACAATTTTTGCAGAGTCTATTCAGCCGACTCTTTAAGCCCGTAAGAGACACACGATTAAGAGACGACAATTTAAGCCCGTATTCAGAACTCGCTATTAGTACTAATAGCGCGCTTTTAAATTATTTGTTAATGAGTTTATAGGTGATCGTATTCAGAACCGCTTTTATGGTCACTCTTAAGGTCACTAACAGCTAATAGCGCGCTATTAGCGAAAAAGCCTATTCAGAACCGCTTTTAAGCCTCTAACAGCGCGCTATTAGGCGCCATCTTGTGACTAACAGCGACCTGTTCGTAGATGTGGGCAGGAGCATGTTTAAAGTGACAGGTCGCTCAAATATGGTGGACCAGATGGAGGCTATTGCCAAAATAGATGAAGTCCGCGAAGTTAATGAAAGGAGAGTAAGAAATCCGCAAGTTTTTCGAGAGATACGTGATCCGTTTCGTACGCGACGTCATCCTTAGGCATTTCGGCCGTGTTCAATGCTCAGAGGCTATCAAATTTGTGGAGATCTTCATCCTCCACGAAATTTTCCAGGCAAATTTTATTGATTTTGAAATCGAGCCCAGAAGGTTTTGAGAGAGCAAAACCTCCACCTGTACCACTCGCACGCTTTCAATAGCAAAAAAAAAGTCTTCTTTGTTGTGAATTTCCACCGCTGCTATGCATATCTTATATCTTTCCATTCCCTCTTAATTCCAGTCGCTGTTAGATTCATTCATTTATCTCTTCTACTCTTTTGCAATCAAGCATTATTTGCTTTATTCTCTAGTATATCACGATTGTCGCTTACAAATTGTATGAGTAATGTTTTTTCTTCGAGGGTGAAATTCTCGTTTCGTCGCATGATGATCTACAACCTTTTATTTCTTTTTCATTTTCATGTCATGCCTGTCTTATAATAGTTTTAACGCATTAATTAAATACGAATAGCTTGGCTTCAAGAAAGGGAATTCTTGAGTTTCGAATTTCAAATATGGCTGCAGTTTTCACCAAATATGAAGTTCGCGCTTTCCGAATGCCACCGAATGCTCCCGGACATAATTGAATATGCCCGAGTCTTCCCGAACGATTCCGAACGCGGTTGAAAGTACATGTTACAAGACGCTGCTCCCCGTTAGCGTACCTTTCGCTAAAAGCGGCTTAAAAGCGAGTTCTGAATACGGTCACTAACAACTTGGCGCAGTCACTTTTAACTAATAGTGACTCTGTTAGTGACCTTAAGAGCAAGTTCTGAATACGGGCTTATAGGTACGAAAGGTACGCTAACAGGGAGCAGCGTCTTGTAACATGTACTTTCAACCGCGTTCGGAATCGTTCGAGAAGACTCGGGCATATTCAATTATGTCCGGGAGCATTCGGTGGCATTCGGAAAGCGCGAACTTCATATTTGGTGAAAACTGCAGCCATATTTGAAATTCGAAACTCAAGAATTCCCTTTCTTGAAGCCAAGCTATTCGTATTTAATTAATGCGTTAAAACTATTATAAGACAGGCATGACATGAAAATGAAAAAGAAATAAAAGGTTGTAGATCATCATGCGACGAAACGAGAATTTCACCCTCGAAGAAAAAACATTACTCATACAATTTGTAAGCGACAATCGTGATATACTAGAGAATAAAGCAAATAATGCTTGATTGCAAAAGAGTAGAAGAGATAAATGAATGAATCTAACAGCGACTGGAATTAAGAGGGAATGGAAAGATATAAGATATGCATAGCAGCGGTGGAAATTCACAACAAAGAAGACTTTTTTTTGCTATTGAAAGCGTGCGAGTGGTACAGGTGGAGGTTTTGCTCTCTCAAAACCGTCTGGGCTCGATTTCAAAATCAATAAAATTTGCCTGGAAAATTTCGTGGAGGATGAAGATCCCCACAAATTTGATAGCCTCTGAGCATTGAACACGGCCGAAATGCCTAAGGATGACGTCGCGTACGAAACGGATCACGTCTCTCTCGAAAAACTTGCGGATTTCTTACTCTCCTTTCATTAACTTCGCGGACTTCATCTATTTTGGCAATAGCCTCCATCTGGTCCACCATATTTGAGCGACCTGTCACTTTAAACATGCCCCTGCCCACATCTACGAACAGGTCGCTGTTAGTCACAAGATGGCGCCTAATAGCCCGCTGTTAGAGGCTTAAAAGCGGTTCTGAATAGGCTTTTTCGCTAATAGCGCGCTATTAGCTGTTAGTGACCTTAAGAGTGACCATAAAAGCGGTTCTGAATACGATCACCTATAAACTCACTAACAAATAATTTAAAAGCGCGCTATTAGTACTAATAGCGAGTTCTGAATACGGGCTTAACATCATTCTCCCCCATGTAGTTAGCGATATTCATACTCCGCTCTTACGCATTGTCGAATGTGAATTGGATGAATGGGAATTGTTTCACAGCGTTTGATCTAACACCTGATCTGACCGCATCTTGTGCTATGCATTGGAATCTCATAAAACATTGAGCCGTTCGAATAGAAGTAAGATTTGCTCATGCTCTGGAAGTTACTATAAAATGCGTTGTGTACGCTGAATTTTACAATATTATAGAAATAGACTCCTCGCGACAAGTATAATTAGCCATGATACGTTTGGTGTAAACAAAAGACTGTTCATTGCTTTCAAAAGTGCCATGTAGATCGCTCTCGTCATTTGTTTAAAGAAATTCAGAACACAGCACCATATATTTCAAGTAGCATTGTACATACTTTTTTACTTTCTGATCACATACAAAGTATGTAAGAAAGTATCGCAATCCAAACAAAAATCGACTCCCAGATTTTGATGGAAATACATGTTTTCAGGGTCCTAGATTCCAAAAAAAAGCATTCACTTATTTCTGTCTGTCTGGTAAATTCTGTCTGATAGCACATTAACTTTCCAAAGAGGCTACGGATCGCAAATTTGTTGTGTGTCTTCTGTGTATAAAATGTAGTTTTGGTATTGTAATTGACACCAAAACCCCACTCCGTTCTGGCACTTTACCTGAAAGGTGAAAAATAAAAAAAAAATTGTCTATCGATAGTCTGATTAAAAAATTACTATGCTCTAGTCTGCAGTGTACAGACCTTTTTTTTGACCAGTTTTATAAGAGCCAATATAAAAGTCTCCTCAGTATACATCAATATCTAGACGTAAATAGAATAGATACAACTCGATAAAAAACTGACTAAACTAAAAGAATTCTCTATTTCAACTCTACATCACTCAATTCTTAATATCAAGTAATTTCACAACAGTAACGTGATGCCAGTAACAATCCTGATGAGAAAGTCACGTGTTGCGATCACGCCAATAGCACCGTTTTTAACTCCGATGCGTTGAGAGAAAAATTTCAATTGTTTCAATAATTTGACACATTTGAATCAAATCGTCTGACATTATAAATTGTTTGAGACGTAATAAATAGAAAAAAATATAATATGTATGCTCTTGTCTTCTGGAATAAAGCTAGATCTTTTAGTATAATAAATGATAGTAATGTCATTGAATTAAAATTTGAAAGTAATGATGCCAAAATAAAATGGAGGAATTCAAGTTTATTCCGGTCGAATTATTGTTCGGAACCGTAAGTCAGATTTATGAAACAGCTTTGCTAAGTTCATTCTAGATTGGCTTATTCCATTGGATCTGACCAATGAAATAAGCGTTAAATCGTTGAGTTTACCTAAGCTTTCGCTTAAACTTAAATGATAAAACTGCATGTTGAACTATCAGAAGCAAGGGTTTACATTTAAAAAAATAGAAAACAAGACGTGGTTAGAGTAACTCCACGTAAATAAGTACGGTATGATCATCGGCCAGTCAGCGATAGACAGATTAGCACAGACGGAGACAGAAGTTGGACCAAGTCCATCTTCTTCACGGGATAGACCTCTTCCAGGTCGAGTGGACGATGACGATATAACGATGACGTCGACGAAGACGGCGAAGGTGACAATACGAACAACGACAGCACAGCACCCAATAATAATGGCCGCAATAACGATGACAATCAACACAATGACGACGACAATGTGACCGAGGATAATTTTAATACTGATGACCACAAAAGAGGTTGAGCTGACAGGTGGAAGTGGAGTTCTAATCTCTGAGCTAGACTTGGTAGAAATAAAACGACGTTGGACTAAAAAACTGAAAGAAATGTCGAGACGAATTTTATTGGGTTGGCATGAAAGTAATGAGACGCTCTAGAAAACTCTACACATGGCCCTTTTTAAATTAATTGTTTTTAACCATATTCCGTAGAGTGGGTATGCACATAACGAATAGATTAAGAGTTTATGAGAGTATTCAGAATAAGTAAAGTGTGGATAATAAAAGAGTTTAAACAAGAGACAGAATATCTAAGTGGTTCAATAACTACACGATCACCTAAGAAAATTATCCCTTTAAGTCCTATATGGTAGCAGAGCGTGGTTCCATAACATCCACGGTATACTCGGGTGATTATGATATATAGAGTATAAAAGTGTTAATAAGTGATAATACAAATAGAAGAAGAAGACAAGACGTGTAGAAATCAACGTGCTGGAGTGAGTGTATTGCATCTACGACGCATTATAGAGCGACGCCATTTTGAAAGCCGAGCGTCACAAAGGAGACAAAGAGTAAGTTGAATGGCTGTAAAGGTGTGACAAATTTGTGTAGAGTTATACGGAAATTCGTTTTGCTAGGTGGCGACTGTGTGCGGGGGGCTGCTCTGTGGCAAGTCCGTGCACCTTGTGTTCGGGTAAGTCGGGGGAGTATCTGGCTCCATGTCGGCGCCTGTCTAAGAAGGTCGCGCCAATTTCCGCCGCCACTCAAGCCGCCATTTCACAAAACAGAAGTGCTTCAGAGAAATATAAAGAGGTCAGATTATAGAGGATAGTAAGTTGTGGTTGCTTAAGAAGTTATGAGAGGATATAAGATGGAGAGAGATTTAGTCAAATTCAGAATTTAGCTCAAATAATTCTCGAGTTAAATGCTAAAAGTGGTTTGGAATTGTTCGCTTGAGTTTGGTGTCCTGTTCTGGCTTGCCTTGCGGTCAGATGCCGGATTACTGGCTTCTGTGGGCTTTTCTGTTTGCTGCACAAAAGAAAGAGGATTACGAGCAGATTCTGTAGTTTCCAGGGTCAAGGTTCAGCTGAAATTTGTGTTCAATGAAGGCTGCTCATTGACTAGGGAGATTGGTAGGATCTCATTCGGGCCCCAAGTGTGTGCTTGCGCAACCCAAAACCGACCAGCTTTCGTGGTAACGCGCGGGGCTGAACATTGGCGAGAGGTGTGCATACGTGATGAGCTCGGTTGGGAGAATCCGATCTCTTGCTTCGGATTGAAATTACTTGTGGTTCGGTATTTTTAGTTCAGAGGCAAGAAACATTACTCGGTTGGTTGAAAAATAGAGATTACCTGGTTTTAGAGGGCGAATTAAGAGGTTAAGAAGGAAATGCGAATGAGTTGAAAATTTCAGAGAAATTGTTTATGTTACGTAGGCCGTAGTGGCCAGCGAGGCCTTTAAATTTGATAACAAGAATTTAGAAGTAACCAAAGAAAAGGGACGACCGGAGGTAACGTGAATAATATTTGAGTGAATTCCGAGCGGTAAGAATGCACTCAATGGTGGGTTCGCTGCTCGTTTAAGGTGTTGAAACACGCCTTGCTATTCCAACGTGGATAGATATTCTCTGAAATGTTAGAGGATGGGTAATAGATATTTAGAACGCGAGTAAAATATGAATTTGCGATATATTGTTACAATCAATATAGAAGTTTCAATTAAATGTCATGTACAGTGTTTCGATTATGAGAAATACTGGGATAAAAATATTGTGATATTGGATTACAAAACCTGACTGTGTGTGAGGTTAAGGCGAAAAGAAATTTGGTGGAACAGAAATCTATCAAATCTATGCGTTACTTGGAAAGACTAGTCTTTGGAGCTCAATTTTGCCCGGTAACCGATCCAGCTTGTTCCCTAGGGTATGTAATAACGAATCCGTACCTAGGCCAGATTGCGAATATTACACTGAATCTAATACTCTAACGGTTAGAGCCACGAGTGACAACGTGCAGTCCGATGTTTTACGCGTGAAACTGAATGATTTTCTGAGCGTCTCTGCCATGATTTTGGCTGCTTATATAGTCGATTTTTGCTGATGCTCTAGGTACGGTTAGGACGTTAGGAATGCACTCGGTTAACCAGCTGGGTAGGTGGCACGGGCAATGCACTGGGTAACGTGCTGAGTTTACAATTATGCTTTCTGTCGGCTACGTTATTCTTCTGTTCCGGAATGAAGGTCGATATACGTAACATCTCCCCTCTTAGACAAAACATCGTCTATTTGGGCGATGCTTTTGCATAAATTTATGTTTCGTTGTGTTTTCCCGTATTTCTCATTTACTCACTTAGTTATGCATCTTCGGAGATAGTTTTTGAAAATATCTCTTTATCGATGCGCGGCCATGCTGCCCTGATACAATAAGTCTTGGTTTCTTCCTCAGGGATTCCCCTGGTATGAAGTCGCGGATGGTGTTGTCAGTGATGTCCTCTGGTTCCGACACATCCTCTGTGTCATAGGGTTTCCAGGTTTCCTTGGTGTTGCGGGGTTCCTCATCATCGGTGCTCGGATCTCCAAACAGCTGTTGTGTGCGGATGGTGGTGAACAGACACTTTTCAGTCTGGGTGCATCTATTGGCTCTCCGGATTTTGGTGGTTTGAGTTCCTCGTCCCTTACTGGGTGCGTTCGGTAGGTCCCCTTCCAGGACCTAGCTTTCCGTAAGGTTGATGATTCTGGATCGATTTTTGGACAGAGCTCGCAGGTTTTAATTTGTCGAAATGCTTTACTTTGATTTTTCCCTTGTCGGTTTTTATAACTGCGTTGTTCAATTCTAATAACTGCAAAATCTCGTACGGGCCTTCATAATGTGGGTCGAATTTGTGATGTCTTGGCTCCTTTAAAACGTACACCTTATCTCCTGAATTAAATTTGATTGGTTTTATTTTCTTGTCGTATCGTTCCTTTGTTTTTTCCTTGGTCTGAACTAACGTATTGCGAGAAATGTGTCTGATTTTGTCCAGATGGGTGATTAGTTCTGTTAAGTAGTCGCCGTACGTTTTTAGATCATTTGTGTCCGGATACGATGAAGGTATTCTTGCAGGTTTTCCAAAGATGAGTTCATAGGGAGTGAAATTCGTTGCTTCGTGTACCGAGGTATTATATGAAAACATTGCGAATGGTAGCAGTAATTCCCAGTCGTCATATGCATCCATGTAATGTTTCAGGTATTCCACGAGAACGTGATGGCTTCTTTCTAATGCTCCGTTAGTTTGAGGTCGGTAGCCAGACGTAGTGATTAATTTTATTCGAAATATTTTTGCCAAATTTTTGAAAAGTTCGCTAGTAAAACAGGTTCCTTTGTCCGTTAAGATGGCTTTAGGTGTTCCAAATTGACTTATGAAATGTCGTGCAAATGCATCGGCAATAGTTGTAGCTCGTATGTTGGGAATAGCTACTGCGAGACAATATTTGGTTAAATTATCCTGCAGGGTCAAAATGTACTTGTTCCCGTTAGGGGTTTCTGGTAAAGGACCTACTGTGTCGAGAGAGATTTTATGGAGTGGTTCCGCAGGTGTATCGGTGATGAGCATTGGTTCTCGCGTTTTTATGCGAACTAGCTTTTGCTTCTGACAGCTATCGCAACTCCGGATATATTCTTGAATTTGGTGGTGCATATCAGGCCAGTTAAAACGTTCTCGTATCCTTCGGTATGTCTTAGTGACGCCTTTATGTCCCCCGGTGAGACTTTCGTGATGTTCCTTTATAATTTCTTGGCGGAGATCCGGTGGCGGTGTTTCGATGATTCCTGTGCAAAGAGTGATTTTACTTGCATAACCTTCAAATGCTATCTTTATGCACTGTATTAACGTTCCCATTGGCATTTCGTCGAGTCCGTTCCCTTTTGCGGGGATTCTAACATTGTCGACTTTGGATTTTCTCATAGCGACTTTTAATGCTTCCAGAGCTAATTGAACATCTTCTGTTGTTGGTTTCTCGTAGCAATAGTTCGTGTGTATAAGAGTGTAAATTCGCTTGATCCCTTGTCGGGAGATGAAAACATGTCCCCTTCTGGGTTTTTCTACCGATATTTTGTCCTGATCAAGGTAATTTAATTCCTTGAACGTTCGGTTTACTGGGTTCATTAATTGACCGTCGGCTGGTAGGAAGTGGACCAGGTTACCTTCTTTTCCTGTAAGAGCGGTCTCCGATATAGTGATCTCGCAGTCAATGTCCGAGTCATCGCTTGAGGATGATATGTCAACCAGTGGTAGCATGACTCCTTTCTGTTGTAGTGGTGATTCGTGGGTGTTATCTATGCAGGTGTCTATCGCTGTCTCGGGGTTCTGATTTCTAGCTCCTGGTGTTGATTGCGCTGTTGGTTGTAGGCTACGTCGAGGAGTAGGCATGAAGGATACTCTTCGTTGGGTGTGTTGTTTGTTCAATTTTGGCGTGCTGCCTGCAATGATTGTAGGATCCTGTAGGTTTTCGATGTTCTTCTTTGGTGGTGCTATGTTTTCCAAGGAAGGTAAGGTCTGAGATATTTCCTTAATTTTTTGCTTGGCTTCGTGCAGGGTTAAGTCTCCTAGGTCTTCATATATTTGCCTAGCTTCGTTCTCGTCCTGTGCAAAATCTGCCCTTCTTAATTCGTCTTGGGGAGATTCCATAGCCTTCCCGTCCCACCAGAAGGTATCTATTTGGGTTAGGTCCGTGTCTTCGTCGGATGATGTCTCTGATGCTGAGCCTAGTTCTATTATTTTTGGATCTTTAATGAATAGATGTTTCAATCTTCCTACTGTCAATTGTTCCTTCGTAGGTTCTGATTCGTCATCGCTATAGGTCTCTTCAAACAGACTTTGGAGGTCAAAGTTCCGCGAGGGGGATGATTCTTTGTTAGCCTCTTCGGTTTCCTCTTCTTCCAGTATTGCCTCGGCCAGTAGGGAAGGTAACATGCTTCTATTTCCAGTTTCTTCATGACACGTATCGTTGTCTGTATCTAGCGAGCTAGTGGATGACTCGTTGTAATTCACAGTTGGCCGTGATCTTGTTTTTATTCGTTTCCCAATTGTACTGTCTTCTAGGCTGATTTTCCTTTGATGTGGCAATGGCTTATATGGCCGGTCTCCTTCCTTAGGTTTTATTGGATAGGAGAGCACTGTTGGATTGCGGGATAGTGCGTCTGCATTTAGGTTGGTTTTACCCGACTTGTATGTGACCGTGTATTCGTAATCAGCTAGTTTAAGTCTCCATCGCATCAGTCGTGAACTAGGGTCCTTGACGGAGTGTAGCCAGACTAGAGGACGATGATCTGTTACCAAAGTGAATTTGTGACCGTATAGATAGGGTCGGAAGTATGCTACAGCGTAGATGATAGCAAGACACTCCTTTTCAGTTGTCGAGTAGTTGGTTTCTGCAGAGTTCAGAAGTCTTGAGGTGTATGCTATTGGCAGGTCTTGACCAATTTTTCCTTGACTCAGAATAGCTCCGATGGCATAGTCAGAAGCATCAGTTGTTACAATGAAGGGTTCATTGAAATTCGGGTATTGGAGTATGGGTTCTTGGCACAGCATATCTCTCAAGGTTTCAAAACCAGCTTGTTGTTCTGGTCCCCAATGAAAGGTGACTTCTTTCTTCAGTAAGCTTGTCAGAGGTTTGGCTATTTTAGAGAAATTTGCAATGAACCTTCGATAGTATCCTGCTAAACCCAGAAACTGTTTAATGTTCTTCTGATTTTTGGGTACGGGGAAATTTTTTACTGCTATCAGTTTCTTTGGGTCAGGCCGAACTCCTTCTTCCGAAAGTATGTGGCCTAAATAAGTGACTTCCTTACGTAGGAACTCGCATTTATCCGGTTGAAGTGTTAATCCATGTTCCTTCAGTCGTTGGAGCATAGCTCGGACCTTCTGTCCATGTTCTTCAGGGGATGATGCGAAGATGACGATATCATCTAGGTACACAAATAGCTCTGTTCCTTGTAGTCCAGTTAGAACTTGGTCCATTAACCTCTGGAATGTTGCTGGTGCGTTTTTGAGGCCAAAGGGCATTCGGATGTATTCGTAGTGCCCATTGGGTGTTGTAAATGCCGTTTTTGTTCTGTCCTTGGGATCCATTCCTATCTGGTGGAATCCACTGGCTAGGTCGAATACAGAGAAATATTTAGCGCTACCGACTTGGTCTAGTATCTCCGTGATGCAAGGTAGGGGATAACTATCTCCAATCGTTTTTTCGTTAAGCGCTCTGAAGTCGATCACCATTCTCCACCTTGGGTTCCCTTGTGAATCGGCCTTTTTGGGGACAATCCACAGAGGTGAATTGTATGGTGATGTGGATGATTGAATGACGTCATTTTCAAGCAAGTTGGTAATTTGACGTTTGATCTCCTTTTGATGAATTGGCGGGTACCGATACTGTTTAGTATGGGTCGGTGTTTCATCTATAGTAGGTATTGTATGAACGACTGTTTTTGAAATTCCTAATTTGTCACCGGTAAGGTGAAATTGATCCGGAAAGTCGTTGATAATCTCAGCTACGTGTTCTTGTTCTTCCTTATTAAGGTGATCCAACCTTAAAGCCTTCTGAATTTGGTTAAAACGTTCCTCGTGGTCCATGGTTGCTTCGTCATAGGAGTCTCCTGCTTCTGAGAGGAATTCGAAGGGTTCCAGTATCTGAGGATCCAATTCGAGTTCTTGATTTTTGTTGCTGACGTTTGTTGCAATAGTGTAGCAGATTCCTTGGCGATTGGTCACCAGATTTTCTCCGATTATAATATCTCGAGGACTTTTTATTCGAGGCAGGTATCCTTCCGTGATTTCTGTATTCGCTATCCTTATCGCAACTTGTTGTCGTGAGCGAGCCTTTATGACGTGCTTGGTTCTCTGTGCCGAATATGCTGCTGTTTTTATTTCTCCAGCTTGGGCAAATGGCTTTGGTCGTATCGGGTTGTCGTCTGTCACTATTGTTTTATGGTGGAAAGATATTTCTGCATTATCTTGCGTGAAATATGCGACTCCAAGTATTCCGCTGTATGGCCAAGAAGATCCTTTGACCACATAGAAGAATACTTTTCGATTACCGATGGTTAGTAACACGGCTCCCACAGTGGTGACGAAATGTCCTGATACACCTTCAACATCAATTATTTCCTTGTATTCTAACTTTGCATCATCGTTAAGACTTTCCAGTTGGATTAAGTTGACTGAGGATCCCGAATCGATTAGAAAGGTATTTTCCTTTCCTCTTAGCTCGGGGACTTGGAGGATGATTGTCGGTGGAGGAGCTTCCTTGACGTAGTATTCCGGTCTTCCTTGGGTGTTGTTCTGTCCGTGAACCTCACGGTCTTTCCTTCGTCCTTCGCTTTGGATTTGTTGTCGCTCACCGTGTGTGGAACGCGGTGAGCGCCTTGCGAGTTTAAAGAACCGGTGGATTCGGTAGAGGATGATCTATGGCGATCGGATCTTCGATGATTTCTCTCCCTACTAGGTGATGGGGATTTTGCTCGAGACTTCCGACAAGTCTTTCCGTCGTGACCCTTGCTGTCGCATTTCCAGCAAAATAACTTTTTTCGCTGCTTCCTACGTTCGGGCGTTTTCTCTCTATTCCGATCGCGAGACCTGGATGTGTCGGTGGATGCTGAGGAGGAACGATACCTCCTGACATGCATTCCGTAAGTGCGATGGTGATTGACTCTTTCGTCATCACTGGATTCAGAAGTAGAGCTCGCGCTTGAACTTGAACTAGAGACATCTCGGTAATGTTTTCTGTGATACCTATCGTAAGGGCTTGGAGAGTTTGGGTACGAAACTCGTTTGTGTGATCGCCTACTCGAGTAGTTTCTTCTGGACCTCCGATGGTCATCTGGCGAATCACTGTCATAATTATTGCGAGCTCGCTTATGATTTTTTATTTTCCTTTCTAGTTCCATGACTAGGTCGAATCCAGCGTCTAACGATTTTGGATTTTTTATTACAACCTCCTGGCGTATCTCACGAGGTAATCCGTATAGAAAATTTTCGAGAGTGTGTTCTTCTAATTCCGCTTTCCTTTCCTTATCGTTGCGATATTTGTCAAGTTGAGCAGCTCGTGCCCTTTGATATAGTTTCGTTGTTCTATTTATATATTTTCTAAGACTTTCCGTCTTTCCTATTCTCAGTCTTCCTATTTCACTAAGGAAGGAAGATAAATTCCTTCCTGGAGCGTATCGCTTCTTTAGGTGTTCTACTAGATCGTCAAGTGTGGTGAAATTTTTCTCTTCTACGCTAGCTCGCGCGGCTCCACGAAGTTTGTTTAATACTTGGAGCAGGTATCGCGTTTCTTCGCCAGCTACTAACTGTTGTGCTCCGGTTTTTGCAGCGCGTACAAAATTTGTAAGTGAGGTTGTCTCACCGTCGTATTTGGGAATTTCTAATGCTGCGTTTTGTATTCTAGCTTGCGATGTTGTGAAGTTAAATGCTTCTATTAGGGATCTAGATAAATCTGCATCTGCCATGTTGGAGTAACAAGTTTGAGCAGTTCCGAAATGGTTATTTAACAAACGTCCAATATGTATATGTAACTGAACTCGTTCGTGGTACCAACTTGATTAGGATGGTTTGAATTGATAGGATTTCCAAGATGACAATGGGGAAGTTGACCCGAAGTCCAACTTCCTTAGTCACGCTTAGAAAGGATGGGTTACTTCAAAAATAACAATGGGGAAGTTGACCCGAAGTCCAACTTCCTTAGTTGATTTCTGAAGGCGGTTAAGGTGCTCAAGAATAACAATGGGGAAGTTGACCCGAAGTCCAACTTCCTTAGTCACGCTTAGAAAGGATGGGTTACTTCAAAAATAACAATGGGGAAGTTGACCCGAAGTCCAACTTCCTTAGTTGATTTCTGAAGGCGGTTAAGGTGCTCAAGAATAACAATGGGGAAGTTGACCCGAAGTCCAACTTCCTTAGTCGGTTCTTGAAAGACAGGACTTCAAAAATAACAATGGGGAAGTTGACCCGAAGTCCAACTTCCTTAGTCGGTTTTTGAAGAATGAGGGACTTCGAAATAACAATGGGGAAGCTGACCCGAAGTCCAGCTTCCTTAGTCGGTTTTGAAGTATGGAGATCTTCGAAAATAACAATGGGGAAGTTGACCCGAAGTCCAACTTCCTTAGTCGGTTTTCGAAGTTGGATAAGATAGGTGTTGGTATTTCAGGTTGAGTTAACACTAGTTCGGAGGGTATCCCACCGCTGTCACCAATTCTGTTACGTAGGCCGTAGTGGCCAGCGAGGCCTTTAAATTTGATAACAAGAATTTAGAAGTAACCAAAGAAAAGGGACGACCGGAGGTAACGTGAATAATATTTGAGTGAATTCCGAGCGGTAAGAATGCACTCAATGGTGGGTTCGCTGCTCGTTTAAGGTGTTGAAACACGCCTTGCTATTCCAACGTGGATAGATATTCTCTGAAATGTTAGAGGATGGGTAATAGATATTTAGAACGCGAGTAAAATATGAATTTGCGATATATTGTTACAATCAATATAGAAGTTTCAATTAAATGTCATGTACAGTGTTTCGATTATGAGAAATACTGGGATAAAAATATTGTGATATTGGATTACAAAACCTGACTGTGTGTGAGGTTAAGGCGAAAAGAAATTTGGTGGAACAGAAATCTATCAAATCTATGCGTTACTTGGAAAGACTAGTCTTTGGAGCTCAATTTTGCCCGGTAACCGATCCAGCTTGTTCCCTAGGGTATGTAATAACGAATCCGTACCTAGGCCAGATTGCGAATATTACACTGAATCTAATACTCTAACGGTTAGAGCCACGAGTGACAACGTGCAGTCCGATGTTTTACGCGTGAAACTGAATGATTTTCTGAGCGTCTCTGCCATGATTTTGGCTGCTTATATAGTCGATTTTTGCTGATGCTCTAGGTACGGTTAGGACGTTAGGAATGCACTCGGTTAACCAGCTGGGTAGGTGGCACGGGCAATGCACTGGGTAACGTGCTGAGTTTACAATTATGCTTTCTGTCGGCTACGTTATTCTTCTGTTCCGGAATGAAGGTCGATATACGTAACATTTATAAAAAAAAAATAAAAAAAATTTTAAAAAATTAAAAAAAAAAAAACTAAGTAAGGGTGTTTCATAATCCTGGAACAGATGGCTAGTAAGACTACTCAAATATCCGGAGACATGAGTCAGGAATATGCAGAGTATATGAGAGTCAGGCTTGGAGAGGAGGTTACCAGTTCTGATCGGGCTAACCAAAGTAAGTTGTTATGTTTTACTGACCATCAATATTTGACTAAAAATAAAAATAAATCAGAGTGCTGTGAATGGTTTAAGAGGACATAGGTTTGAATCTTGTCAAGATTATAAACCTTTGCTTAAGGAGGCTAAGAGTTCAGATCTGAATTTAAGAAAAAAATTAACCCAGGTAATAGCAGAGAGTTTTATTTCACAGCAGCAGCCACAACTGCAAGAGTTTCAGAGGTTGTGAGTGGGACCAGCAGTCAGAATCCAGAGAACGGGGGTGTGACTCAGAGCACACCCGATGTTCGAGCAAATTTAGAGGAATTGCAGAAGACAATTGCCAATGTTAATGAACTGGCGGCCACAATTGACACAGGCAACACTTCTGTAAATCTGACAACAAGAACTATATTTAAAGAAGTAGTTGACAGATTGTGCGGAGTTCAAAATCACTTGCTTGAATCAGAGAGGATTAAGTTAAAGACTAAGGAAGCTCAGGATAGAGTAAACATGCAGTCTAAGCAGGGATTAGAAGGCTGCAGCGTAATCAACTTAAGACCAAAAATTCAGAGGCAATACAAATTCACATCTAAGTCAAGTTTTGAAGTTTGGTTGGATTGCTTAAAGTCAGAGCTTACGAGTTGGAGTTTGGTTGATATGATTGAAACAAACCAACCAGCACCTACCAGAGTTTCAGAGTCTGAGATTAGGTTAAGAAAGAATTCAGTAAAAGATATTATTATTAGCCACATAGATGAAGAGTATCATAAAAAGATTTTAGGTTTAACAGAACCTGTGGAAATTTTAAATAAGTTACGAGAAAGTCGAAGAGGAGAAGTTAGTTCAACTCCAACTTCTATAAGAACGCGACTGTATAATCTGAGGATGACAAAAGATGAACGAGTTCACAAATTCTGTGAAAGATTTGATCAGATTATCAGAGAACATGAGTTAAGCGACGACCCTCAGAAGCTCACTGATCAAGAAAAACGCTCGACGTTCTATCAAGCCAACGTCAGAGTTATGCCAGAAGTAAGACGTACAGATTCGGCTGTAATATCAACCACGGGTAAAGAAATGGATATGGGAGCGTTGAGAAAGGCCATGTATCGCATACAAGAGGATAATGATGCGGCTAAAGGAAATCCAGATATAAAAAAAAAAGAAATCACAGCTTCAAGGGCAATGGTGCAAAAATTTAAGAGTAACAAGAACAAGTGCTATAGATGTAACAAAGAAGGGCACTGGCAAAGAGGTTGTCCATTAAGAGACACGAATAGATGGTTTTGTTATGTCTGTAGTTACATAACAGATCATAAAGGAGATGACTGCACTGTTAATGTGGACTCAACTCAGAGATACAAGAGGCCGTTTAACAATAGTAACGAGTATGAACCTCCTGTCAAAAGAAGCAGATCAACTCCAGATCAAGAAATAAGAGGTAGAGGTTCGAGTAACTTCAAAAGAACAAGTGGCAACTTCAGAAGTAACCCCAGAAGCAACTTCAGAGGTAATCCTAGAGGCAGAGGAGCTAACCGTGGATCCAAAAATAACTCAACAGCTAGGAGAGCTGGGTATGATGAGGGATCAGCTGAGCAGGAGAACTACGGGGACAATGTTGGACATTATGATGGGTATAGAGAGTCAGAAGGTAAGACAATTTCTAATGAGAATTTAAATGATGAAAACCAAATAGAGTTTATCGCTGACTCAAGAGCTACTAATCATATTGTTAATAAAAGCTTTATTTTAAGTAACTTTAAAAAATCTGAAAATGGTGTTATAAAGAATGCGAACAGAAGTGAGGTTGCTGACATAGTTATAGATGGTAGAGGTAATCTTTTGCTTAAAAGTAATAAAACAATTAAAGATCATATTAAATTGACTAATGTAATAGCAGGAAAAGATATATCAGAGAATTTATTGTCTTTACGGAAACTAGTAGATGCAGGGTTTTGTATATACTTAGATGATAAAGTTTTCAGAGTTTATGCTAAAGAAAATAACAAGACGATCTTTGAAGGGGTGTATGAAAAACCTAATTGGATAGTTAAATTTGAAGTTCTGAAGGACAAATATACCGAGAATAATATGATGATTGAATATGATGATTATAGGTGCACTGTTTTTTTAGAAGTCGACAATGAGTTTTCCGAACAATCGCAAACTAATAAAGATAATGAAATGTCAAATTCGGAGGGAGTTAATTCAGAGTCTATTAATATGTTTGCAACAAATATAGGGTCTGCGATTGGGAGGGACAGTTTGGAAGAACTCATCGTCTCAGATAGTCAGAGAAATTCAGAGTGTAAAGATGACTTGATATCTTACAAAACAATCAGAATAGATGATTTAAAAAGTGGAGAGAGTTTACAAGGCATGCTGGATGAAAATCCGAGGAAAAATGTGAATTGAAAGGTCAATCAGAGTGAAGCTATGTTATGGCATCTTAGATTAGGACATGCTTCTTTAAATTATCTGAAAATGTTACAAAAGAAAGAAAAGAAAGTAGAGCATGTTAAGTTTGATGATTCTATTAAAGATTGTGAAGTATGCATATTGTCGAAAATTGAGAAACTTCCATTTAAACAAAATAGAAGTCGAGCAGAGAGGTCACTTCAAATAATTCATTCAGATATAATGGGGCCAATTAAGCCTACTTCATGGCCTGGACAAAAGAGGTATATAATTGTATTTGTGGATGATTATTCTCGATATGCTAGAGTATATTGTTTAAAATCTAAAGACGAATCGGGTCAAGCGTTTGAGAGTTATTTAAGTTCTGCTCGAAACTTGCTAGGGTCGGATGCAAAAGTTTGTTATGTGAGGTCAGATAGAGGTACTGAGTTTACAGGTGGAAAATTTGCAGAGATAATGAAAAGAGAAAAGATAAAGTTAGACAGTGGTCCACCGTATACTCCAGAACTTAATGGTACTGCTGAAAGATTTAACAAATCGATACAGAGAACGATAAGAGCGTATATGTGTGATTCAGGCTTACCAGCAAGTATGTGGGTGTTAGCTACAGAAATAGCTGTTCATACGTATAACAGAACACCACATAAGTCAATTGATTATGAAGTCCCTTTGTTAAAATTCTCATCAAAAACAAGTTGTCATCTAGAGAAAATAATAAGATTTGGCTGTATTGCCTACGTTAAATTACCTTTTGTTGAACGAACGCCGTGTATCCATAAAAACTATATTAGTAGGACATACATCCACAGGATATATTTTATGGCACCCTAACACGAGAAAATTTATAGAATCTAGACATGTAAGATTTATAGAAAAATTAGTGTACAAAGGTGTATATCTGAATAAAGTATTAGATGAGGAAAGTAAATCAGGAAAAATTACTGAATTTACTGTAGGAGAAGAAACAGCAGAAAAAGAATGTTCAGAGGTAAATGCAATTGAACCTAGAAAGAGAGGCAGGCCAAGGAAAATAAATTCAGAAGGAAACAATAAATATTCAGAGAAACAAGATAAAGAGAGAAATTCAGAGATATCAATAAATGAAACTGATGGCCCAGTTACGAGAAGTAAAGCTAAGAAGATTGAAGATGTAAGCTTTACTTGTTTTACAAGAGTTTCAGAAGCTAAAGAGTTAGACGAAGATGAATTGGGGCACGCACTATTAGCTTCAATTCAGAAAGATACAACTAATTTTGAAGAAGCAATGAGTTCAAAGGATAAAGAGCTATGGAAACAAGCCATTAGAGAAGAGTTAGAATCTATGAAAGAGAATACAGTCTGGGTCTTAGTAGATAGACCTAAAGAAGACCCTCATGGTAAGAGGCCTAATATTATTGACTCCAAATGGGTGTTTAAATAGAAAGTTGAGAGCAGTGGATCAATCAAATACAAAGCACGACTAGTCTCAAGGGGCTTTAAAGACAATAATGTTTATGGGCTCAAAGAAACATATGCTCCTGTGTCAAGATTGTCCTTGATTCGAGCAGCTCTTTCTATAATCAATAAAGAAGACTTAGAAGTAAGTCAAATGGACGTTAAAACAGCCTTCCTGAATGGTGAACTTGAAGAAGAGTGATACCGCTCCCAAGAGATAGGGAGGATGGGGCTAACTTTAGCAAGCCGTGACCAGTACCAACGTGGGAGATCGGGAAATGATGGTCCTGACAAGGACCGGTGGGGCGCGATAACTAACCGCGTACTACAAGCGCAGGTGGAGCCGGAGTGTGCCCGTCCTTGGACCTCGTCGGTAGCGGATCGCTATCTGGCCCGAATAGGTTAACGATGAGTCCTTTTAATCTTCGAGGATCGTTCTTTTTGGTGATGCGCGCGTATCTGTCTAAGTCTGTGGGTGCGATGGGTAGCGATCGGAGGGCCGGGAACCCAGCCGGACCAGTAGGTGAAAGACTCTTGGGCGTCCGGGGGGGGGGGGGGGGGGGCTTCGGTGGGAGAGGTCCGCTGGTCGGATGTGGAGTGCCGGGGGTATCCGGACGTTACAGGGGTGTGATGACTCGTAGAGCACCCGGCGGTTCCCCGCGGGGATTATCCACGCGCGTTCTATGCCCTTGCCCGGGGTTCGAGGAACGGCGGCCACAGTGCGGTTCTCCTTCGCCGGAGAGTGCAGAGAAGAACGGGGCGAGAGCTTGGTCGTTGGCCGGGTTGCCCCGGAGGGGCCCTGAGGGCGAGTGAGGCGATGGTGTCTTCGGCCCGCGCGTTTGGGCATTGGCTGACGTCCGATGAAGCCGGAGGCACTTGATCCACGGAGAGGCTGCTCTGGAGCGAGGTAGGGATCTGCCGCTGCCGAAGGTCCGAAGCGAGCGAGGAAGTCTGCCGCTGCCGAGGTCCGGAGCGAGCGAGGAAGTCTGCCGCTGCCGAGGTCCGGAGCGAGCGAGGAAGTCTGCCGCTGCCGAGGTCCGGAGCGAGCGAGGAAGTCTGCCGCTACCGAGGTCCGGAGCGAGCGAGGAAGTCTGCCGCTGCCGAGGGTCCGAAGCGAGCAAGTCTGCCGCTGCCGAGGTCCAGAGCGAGCGAGGAAGTCTGCCGCTGCCAAGGTTCGGAGCGAGCGAGGAAATCTGCCGCTGCCGAGCGAGGAAGTCTGCCGCTGCCGAGGGTCCGGAGCGAGCGAGGAAGCCTGCCGCTGCCGAGGTCCGGAGCGAGCGAGGAAGTCTGCCGCTTCCGAGGTTCGGAGCGAGCGAGGAAATCTGCCGCTGCCGAGGGTCGGAGCGAGCGAGGAAATCTGCCGCTGCCGAGGGTCCGGAGCGAGCGAGGAAGTATGCCGCTGCCGAGGGTCCGGAGCGAGCGAGGAAGTCTGCCGCTGCCGAGGGTCCGGAGCGAGCGAGGAAGTCTGCCGCTGCCGAGGGTCCGGAGCGAGCGAGGAAGTCTGCCGCTGCCGAGGTCCGGAGCGAGCGAGGAAGCCTGCCGCTGCCGAGGTCCGCAGCGAGCGAGGAAGTCTGCCGCTGCCGAGGTTCGGAGCGAGCGAGGAAATCTGCCGCTGCCGAGGGTCCGGAGTGAGCGAGGAAGTCTGCCGCTGCCGAGGGTCCGGAGCGAGCGAGGAAGTCTGCCGCTGCCGAGGTTCGGAGCGAGCGAGGAAATCTGCCGCTGCCGAGCGAGGAAGTCTGCCGCTGCCGAGGGTCCGGAGCGAGCGAGGAAGCCTGCCGCTGCCGAGGTCCGGAGCGAGCGAGGAAGTCTGCCGCTTCCGAGGTTCGGAGCGAGCGAGGAAATCTGCCGCTGCCGAGGGTCGGAGCGAGCGAGGAAATCTGCCGCTGCCGAGGGTCCGGAGTGAGCGAGGAAGTCTGCCGCTGCCGAGGGTCCGGAGCGAGCGAGGAAGTCTGCCGCTGCCGAGGTCCGGAGCGAACGAGGAAGCCTGCCGCTGCCGAGGTCCGCAGCGAGCGAGGAAGTCTGCCGCTGCCGAGGTTCGGAGCGAGCGAGGAAATCTGCCGCTGCCGAGGGTCGGAGCGAGCGAGGAAATCTGCCGCTGCCGAGGATCCGGAGCGAGCGAGGAAGTCTGCCGCTGCCGAGGTTCCGGAGCGAGCGAGGAAGTCTGCCGCTGCCGAGGTCCGGAGCGAGCGAGAAAGTCTGCCGCTGCCGAGGGTCCGGAGCGAGCGAGGAAGTCTGCCGCTGCCGAGGTCCGGAGCGAGCGAGGAAGCCTGCCGCTACCGAGGTCCGGAGCGAGCGAGGAAGTCTGCCGCTGCCGAGGGTCCGAAGCGAGCAAGTCTGCCGCTGCCGAGGTCCAGAGCGAGCGAGGAAGTCTGCCGCTGCCAAGGTTCGGAGCGAGCGAGGAAATCTGCCGCTGCCGAACGAGGAAGTCTGCCGCTGCCGAGGGTCCGGAGCGAGCGAGGAAGCCTGCCGCTGCCGAGGTCCGGAGCGAGCGAGGAAGTCTGCCGCTTCCGAGGTTCGGAGCGAGCGAGGAAATCTGCCGCTGCCGAGGGTCGGAGCGAGCGAGGAAATCTGCCGCTGCCGAGGGTCCGGAGCGAGCGAGGAAGTATGCCGCTGCCGAGGGTCCGGAGCGAGCGAGGAAGTCTGCCGCTGCCGAGGGTCCGGAGCGAGCGAGGAAGTCTGCCGCTGCCGAGGGTCCGGAGCGAGCGAGGAAGTCTGCCGCTGCCGAGGTCCGGAGCGAGCGAGGAAGCCTGCCGCTGCCGAGGTCCGCAGCGAGCGAGGAAGTCTGCCGCTGCCGAGGTTCGGAGCGAGCGAGGAAATCTGCCGCTGCCGAGGGTCCGGAGTGAGCGAGGAAGTCTGCCGCTGCCGAGGGTCCGGAGCGAGCGAGGAAGTCTGCCGCTGCCGAGGTTCGGAGCGAGCGAGGAAATCTGCCGCTGCCGAGCGAGGAAGTCTGCCGCTGCCGAGGGTCCGGAGCGAGCGAGGAAGCCTGCCGCTGCCGAGGTCCGGAGCGAGCGAGGAAGTCTGCCGCTTCCGAGGTTCGGAGCGAGCGAGGAAATCTGCCGCTGCCGAGGGTCGGAGCGAGCGAGGAAATCTGCCGCTGCCGAGGGTCCGGAGTGAGCGAGGAAGTCTGCCGCTGCCGAGGGTCCGGAGCGAGCGAGGAAGTCTGCCGCTGCCGAGGTCCAGAGCGAACGAGGAAGCCTGCCGCTGCCGAGGTCCGCAGCGAGCGAGGAAATCTGCCGCTGCCGAGGTTCGGAGCGAGCGAGGAAATCTGCCGCTGCCGAGGGTCGGAGCGAGCGAGGAAATCTGCCGCTGCCGAGGATCCGGAGCGAGCGAGGAAGTCTGCCGCTGCCGAGGTTCCGGAGCGAGCGAGGAAGTATGCCGCTGCCGAGGTCCGGAGCGAGCGAGAAAGTCTGCCGCTGCCGAGGGTCCGGAGCGAGCGAGGAAGTCTGCCGCTGCCGAGGTCCGGAGCGAGCGAGGAAGCCTGCCGCTGCCGAGGTCCGCAGCGAGCGAGGAAGTCTGCCGTTGCCGAGGTTCGGAGCGAGCGAGGAAATCTGCCGCTGCCGAGGGTCCGAAGCGAGCAAGTCTGCCGCTGCCGAGGTCCAGAGCGAGCGAGGAAGTCTGCCGCTGCCGAGGTTCGGAGCGAGCGAGGAAATCTGCCGCTGCCGAGCGAGGAAGTCTGCCGCTGCCGAGGGTCCGGAGCGAGCGAGGAAGCCTGCCGCTGCCGAGGTCCGGAGCGAGCGAGGAAGTCTGCCGCTGCCGAGGGTCGGAGCGAGCGAGGAAATCTGCCGCTGCCGAGGGTCCGGAGCGAGCGAGGAAGTATGCCGCTGCCGAGGGTCCGGAGCGAGCGAGGAAGTCTGCCGCTGCCGAGGTTCGGAGCGAGCGAGGAAATCTGCCGCTGCCGAGGGTCCGGAGTGAGCGAGGAAGTCTGCCGCTGCCGAGGGTCCGGAGCGAGCGAGGAAGTCTGCCGCTGCCGAGGTTCGGAGCGAGCGAGGAAGTCTGCCGCTGCCGAGGTTCGGAGCGAGCGAGGAAATCTGCCGCTGCCGAGGGTCCGAAGCGAGCAAGTCTGCCGCTGCCGAGGTCCAGAGCGAGCGAGGAAGTCTGCCGCTGCCGAGGTTCGGAGCGAGCGAGGAAATCTGCCGCTGCCGAGCGAGGAAGTCTGCCGCTGCCGAGGGTCCGGAGCGAGCGAGGAAGCCTGCCGCTGCCGAGGTCCGGAGCGAGCGAGGAAGTCTGCCGCTTCCGAGGTTCGGAGCGAGCGAGGAAATCTGCCGCTGCCGAGGGTCGGAGCGAGCGAGGAAATCTGCCGCTGCCGAGGGTCCGGAGCGAGCGAGGAAGTATGCCGCTGCCGAGGGTCCGGAGCGAGCGAGGAAGTCTGCCGCTGCCGAGGGTCCGGAGCGAGCGAGGAAGTCTGCCGCTTCCGAGGTTCGGAGCGAGCGAGGAAATCTGTCGCTGCCGAGGGTCGGAGCGAGCGAGGAAATCTGCCGCTGCCGAGGGTCCGGAGTGAGCGAGGAAGTCTGCCGCTGCCGAGGGTCCGGAGCGAGCGAGGAAGTCTGCCGCTGCCGAGGTCCGGAGCGAACGAGGAAGCCTGCCGCTGCCGAGGTCCGCAGCGAGCGAGGAAGTCTGCCGCTGCCGAGGTTCGGAGCGAGCGAGGAAATCTGCCGCTGCCGAGGGTCGGAGCGAGCGAGGAAATCTGCCGCTGCCGAGGATCCGGAGCGAGCGAGGAAGTCTGCCGCTGCCGAGGTTCCGGAGCGAGCGAGGAAGTCTGCCGCTGCCGAGGTCCGGAGCGAGCGAGAAAGTCTGCCGCTGCCGAGGGTCCGGAGCGAGCGAGGAAGTCTGCCGCTGCCGAGGTCCGGAGCGAGCGAGGAAGCCTGCCGCTGCCGAGGTCCGCAGCGAGCGAGGAAGTCTGCCGCTGCCGAGGTTCGGAGCGAGCGAGGAAATCTGCCGCTGCCGAGGGTCCGAAGCGAGCAAGTCTGCCGCTGCCGAGGTCCAGAGCGAGCGAGGAAGTCTGCCGCTGCCGAGGTTCGGAGCGAGCGAGGAAATCTGCCGCTGCCGAGCGAGGAAGTCTGCCGCTGCCGAGGGTCCGGAGCGAGCGAGGAAGCCTGCCGCTGCCGAGGTCCGGAGCGAGCGAGGAAGTCTGCCGCTTCCGAGGTTCGGAGCGAGCGAGGAAGTCTGCCGCTGCCGAGGGTCCGGAGCGAGCGAGGAAGTCTGCCGCTGCCGAGGTCCGGAGCGAGCGAGAAAGTCTGCCGCTGCCGAGGGTCCGGAGCGAGCGAGGAAGTCTGCCGCTGCCGAGGTCCGGAGCGAGCGAGGAAATCTGCCGCTGCCGAGGGTCCGAAGCGAGCAAGTCTGCCGCTGCCGAGGTCCAGAGCGAGCGAGGAAGTCTGCCGCTGCCGAGGTTCGGAGCGAGCGAGGAAATCTGCCGCTGCCGAGCGAGGAAGTCTGCCGCTGCCGAGGGTCCGGAGCGAGCGAGGAAGCCTGCCGCTGCCGAGGTCCGGAGCGAGCGAGGAAGTCTGCCGCTTCCGAGGTTCGGAGCGAGCGAGGAAATCTGCCGCTGCCGAGGGTCGGAGCGAGCGAGGAAATCTGCCGCTGCCGAGGGTCCGGAGTGAGCGAGGAAGTCTGCCGCTGCCGAGGGTCCGGAGCGAGCGAGGAAGTCTGCCGCTGCCGAGGTCCGGAGCGAGCGAGGAAGCCTGCCGCTGCCGAGGTCCGCAGCGAGCGAGGAAGTCTGCCGCTGCCGAGGTTCGGAGCGAGCGAGGAAATCTGCCGCTGCCGAGGGTCGGAGCGAGCGAGGAAATCTGCCGCTGCCGAGGATCCGGAGCGAGCGAGGAAGTCTGCCGCTGCCGAGGTTCCGGAGCGAGCGAGGAAGTCTGCCGCTGCCGAGGTCCGGAGCGAGCGAGGAAATCTGCCGCTGCCGAGGGTCCGAAGCGAGCAAGTCTGCCGCTGCCGAGGTTCCGGAGCGAGCGAGGAAGTCTGCCGCTGCCGAGGTCCGGAGCGAGCGAGGAAGCCTGCCGCTGCCGAGGTCCGCAGCGAGCGAGGAAGTCTGCCGCTGCCGAGGGTCGGAGCGAGCGAGGAAATCTGCCGCTGCCGAGGATCCGGAGCGAGCGAGGAAGTCTGCCGCTGCCGAGGTTCCGGAGCGAGCGAGGAAGTCTGCCGCTGCCGAGGTCCGGAGCGAGCGAGGAAATCTGCCGCTGCCGAGGGTCCGAAGCGAGCAAGTCTGCCGCTGCCGAGGTTCCGGAGCGAGCGAGGAAGTCTGCCGCTGCCGAGGTCCGGAGCGAGCGAGAAAGTCTGCCGCTGCCGAGGGTCCGGAGCGAGCGAGGAAGTCTGCCGCTGCCGAGGTCCGGAGCGAGCGAGGAAGCCTGCCGCTGCCGAGGTCCGCAGCGAGCGAGGAAGTCTGCCGCTGCCGAGGTTCGGAGCGAGCGAGGAAATCTGCCGCTGCCGAGGGTCCGAAGCGAGCAAGTCTGCCGCTGCCGAGGTCCAGAGCGAGCGAGGAAGTCTGCCGCTGCCGAGGTTCGGAGCGAGCGAGGAAATCTGCCGCTGCCGAGCGAGGAAGTCTGCCGCTGCCGAGGGTCCGGAGCGAGCGAGGAAGCCTGCCGCTGCCGAGGTCCGGAGCGAGCGAGGAAGTCTGCCGCTTCCGAGGTTCGGAGCGAGCGAGGAAGTCTGCCGCTGCCGAGGGTCCGGAGCGAGCGAGGAAGTCTGCCGCTGCCGAGGTCCGGAGCGAGCGAGAAAGTCTGCCGCTGCCGAGGGTCCGGAGCGAGCGAGGAAGTCTGCCGCTGCCGAGGTCCGGAGCGAGCGAGGAAATCTGCCGCTGCCGAGGGTCCGAAGCGAGCAAGTCTGCCGCTGCCGAGGTCCAGAGCGAGCGAGGAAGTCTGCCGCTGCCGAGGTTCGGAGCGAGCGAGGAAGTCTGCCGCTGCCGAGCGAGGAAGTCTGCCGCTGCCGAGGGTCCGGAGCGAGCGAGGAAGCCTGCCGCTGCCGAGGTCCGGAGCGAGCGAGGAAGTCTGCCGCTTCCGAGGTTCGGAGCGAGCGAGGAAGTCTGCCGCTGCCGAGGGTCCGGAGCGAGCGAGGAAGTCTGCCGCTGCCGAGGTCCGGAGCGAGCGAGAAAGTCTGCCGCTGCCGAGGGTCCGGAGCGAGCGAGGAAGTCTGCCGCTGCCGAGGTCCGGAGCGAGCGAGGAAATCTGCCGCTGCCGAGGGTCCGAAGCGAGCAAGTCTGCCGCTGCCGAGGTCCAGAGCGAGCGAGGAAGTCTGCCGCTGCCGAGGTTCGGAGCGAGCGAGGAAATCTGCCGCTGCCGAGCGAGGAAGTCTGCCGCTGCCGAGGGTCCGGAGCGAGCGAGGAAGCCTGCCGCTGCCGAGGGTCCGGAGCGAGCGAGGAAGTCTGCCGCTGCCGAGGTCCGGAGCGAGCGAGGAAGCCTGCCGCTGCCGAGGTCCGCAGCGAGCGAGGAAGTCTGCCGCTGCCGAGGTTCGGAGCGAGCGAGGAAATCTGCCGCTGCCGAGGGTCGGAGCGAGCGAGGAAATCTGCCGCTGCCGAGGATCCGGAGCGAGCGAGGAAGTCTGCCGCTTCCGAGGTTCGGAGCGAGCGAGGAAATCTGCCGCTGCCGAGGGTCGGAGCGAGCGAGGAAATCTGCCGCTGCCGAGGGTCCGGAGTGAGCGAGGAAGTCTGCCGCTGCCGAGGGTCCGGAGCGAGCGAGGAAGTCTGCCGCTGCCGAGGTCCGGAGCGAGCGAGGAAGCCTGCCGCTGCCGAGGTCCGCAGCGAGCGAGGAAGTCTGCCGCTGCCGAGGTTCGGAGCGAGCGAGGAAATCTGCCGCTGCCGAGGGTCGGAGCGAGCGAGGAAATCTGCCGCTGCCGAGGATCCGGAGCGAGCGAGGAAGTCTGCCGCTGCCGAGGTTCCGGAGCGAGCGAGGAAGTCTGCCGCTGCCGAGGTCCGGAGCGAGCGAGGAAATCTGCCGCTGCCGAGGGTCCGAAGCGAGCAAGTCTGCCGCTGCCGAGGTTCCGGAGCGAGCGAGGAAGTCTGCCGCTGCCGAGGTCCGGAGCGAGCGAGAAAGTCTGCCGCTGCCGAGGGTCCGGAGCGAGCGAGGAAGTCTGCCGCTGCCGAGGTCCGGAGCGAGCGAGGAAGCCTGCCGCTGCCGAGGTCCGCAGCGAGCGAGGAAGTCTGCCGCTGCCGAGGTTCGGAGCGAGCGAGGAAATCTGCCGCTGCCGAGGGTCCGAAGCGAGCAAGTCTGCCGCTGCCGAGGTCCAGAGCGAGCGAGGAAGTCTGCCGCTGCCGAGGTTCGGAGCGAGCGAGGAAGTCTGCCGCTGCCGAGGGTCCGGAGCGAGCGAGGAAGCCTGCCGCTGCCGAGGTCCGGAGCGAGCGAGGAAGTCTGCCGCTTCCGAGGTTCGGAGCGAGCGAGGAAGTCTGCCGCTGCCGAGGGTCCGGAGCGAGCGAGGAAGTCTGCCGCTGCCGAGGTCCGGAGCGAGCGAGAAAGTCTGCCGCTGCCGAGGGTCCGGAGCGAGCGAGGAAGTCTGCCGCTGCCGAGGTCCGGAGCGAGCGAGGAAATCTGCCGCTGCCGAGGGTCCGAAGCGAGCAAGTCTGCCGCTGCCGAGGTCCAGAGCGAGCGAGGAAGTCTGCCGCTGCCGAGGTTCGGAGCGAGCGAGGAAATCTGCCGCTGCCGAGCGAGGAAGTCTGCCGCTGCCGAGGGTCCGGAGCGAGCGAGGAAGCCTGCCGCTGCCGAGGGTCCGGAGCGAGCGAGGAAGTCTGCCGCTGCCGAGGTCCGGAGCGAGCGAGGAAGCCTGCCGCTGCCGAGGTCCGCAGCGAGCGAGGAAGTCTGCCGCTGCCGAGGTTCGGAGCGAGCGAGGAAATCTGCCGCTGCCGAGGGTCGGAGCGAGCGAGGAAATCTGCCGCTGCCGAGGATCCGGAGCGAGCGAGGAAGTCTGCCGCTGCCGAGGTTCCGGAGCGAGCGAGGAAGTCTGCCGCTGCCGAGGTCCGGAGCGAGCGAGAAAGTCTGCCGCTGCCGAGGTCCGGAGCGAGCGAGGAAGGGTTGGCAACTCGTAGTCCCAAAATGTAGTACGCCAAAGCTCTTTATTCACTTTTTGGATATAAACTACTCGTTCTCTAATTGGGTTTTTTGTCCCAATCATATGTGGGCGTGGGGGCGCCTTCGCGTGCGGGCTAGGCAGAGCGCGGCGACCCCCTAGCGGTGGCGCGGCGTACTACCGCGCTTATGGCGGCCGCCGGGCGCCCTGGCGATTGACGGAAAGGGCGAGGGGGGAGAGAATCTGCAGCCACAAGTTGGCGTACAACAAGAGGTCTTCATGGAAATTCCAGAGGGTCTAGAGGTATCAGAGAAAATCGAACTTAAAAATGTGTGTAAACTAAAGAAATCTCTATACGGTCTTAGAGTAAGTCCTCATATGTGGAATAAATAATTTTCAGAGGAAGCAAGAAAACTTGGTCTAGAGAAAGATCTGCATGATCCCTGTTTGTTCACTTGGAGGTGGAATGGAAAACTGGCTTTAGTGGTATTATATGTAGATGATATGCTAATAGCCAGCAATGATCCAGAGAAACTGAACCAAATACAAACACATTTAGGAAAAGCATTTCAGATCAAAGACTTGGGTGAACCTCAAAATTTCTTAGGCATAACTATTCAGAGAGACAGAAAAGAGAGAAGTATTATTATACATCAAGCTATATATACAAAGAGAATTTTAGAGAGATTTAACATGCATGAGTCAAAAGCACAGAGTACACCTATGATAACCCGTCAGAAAAATCATAGGAATAAAAAATCCAAAAGTCACTCAGAAAATTCATGGAAATCAGACGAAGTCAAAAGAGTGCCATTCAGAGAAGCTATTGGAGGTCTAATGTATCTGGCAAATGCGACTCGAACAGATATAGCTTACGCAGTAAACTATCTGGCAAGGAAACAGGTAAATCCGACTGAAGATGATTGGATAGAGGTAAAGAGAATATTCCGATATCTGAGAAGTACAACCAATCTAGGAATTAAGTACCTATCTAATTCAGAGAGTCTAGAAGCACTTTCAGATGCAAGGTTCAGAGACTGTGAAGATTCTAAATCTATTGGAGGATATATAATAAAGCTATTTGGAGATGTAATAACTTGGAGAAGTCATAAACAATCTATTGTTACAACTTCTACTTGTCAAGCAGAGTATTTAGCTATGAGTGATGCGTGCCAAGAACTGATATCACTGGATAAATCAATTAGGTATATAATTGGACGTACGTTTTATCCAATTATCTTATGGTGTGATAACAGATCAGCCAGAGATTGTACAGAGAAAGATGGAAGCCACAAGCTCAAAACTTTTGATCCGAGTGTAGAAGAAATAAAAAATGAATTGGCATTTAGAGAGAAAACTGGAAACAGGAAAAGTATGGCAATCACTCATGGAGACTTTGTAAAACAGTGCGTGGACGAAAAGAAAATTAGAGTTTGTTGGGTGTCTACTGAAGAAAACTTGGCAGATATAATGACAAAGCCTTTACCTCAGAATAGGCATGTTTATTTGAGAGATAATATTACCAATACAAAATTCAGATGAAGATTCAGAGGAAATATTAAGATGTATAGATTTATATTGTAACGTTTCACGATAGTGCAATTTCGTACGCTCCTTATGAGTGTACGAAATGGGATGTAGGTAAGTGCTCGGGACTGGCGACTTTAAGAACGTAAGCGACACAGGTGGGTAAGGTAAAACAAAATAATAAAGTTTTATTGAAGTAGTCGATAATCGGTACAGAAGTTTTGTAATCACGGTCACTTATCTAGTTTTAATCGATTGTCGGTATCGTAGGAAAAAGGATTGCCCAGGATGCGTCCTATATTTGTTGTCTATTCCTATCTCTCTCTAACCGGTCGGTGCGGTGTCGAGAGGACGCCTAAGTTTTGTTTTTAGCTATAGCGGCGCTTGGCCTATCTATTGGCTATGGCACCGTGTGCAACTCAACTAATCACGGCTCGGATGATAGATCAAACAAAATGGCGCTCACTGATGTGTCTGAGGAAGATCTCGGTGGTCTTCTCAGAACAGTGGCGAATTTTCTCTACGGTGCGGTCTAGGCGAAATAGCGAATGCTAATGTGCCGTGGCCGTTGACAAGATTATATAAAGTAGTGTGACTGATAATTATATGCTCTGTCCCATCGGGCATAGATCGAGCTGACTAACGATTTTACTGTTCGCGATCCTTCCGGATTTAATTCACTTGACGGAAGTTCGGGGTGTTCTTGTATTTTACTTCAGATAAATAAATTGCCTAGAAAGCTACTATTTATCCTGTTGCTTTCCTACATTGATTAGCGGGAAGCGTTAATCATCTAGCGGATTTAATTATTATTATTATCCTAGAATCTACTTGCGGGAACTGCTGTCCATCTAGTGGCTGATATTGCCACTAGCCGCGCGTCCTCCTTGTCCCCTTGTAACGGGTACGCTCTCGGTACAGGAGTACTGAGAGGTTGCTTGTTTTGTCACGTTACAACAGTCCCCCAAAATAAATTGTTTTTGCGCCAGGCACCTTGGTGGCTGGTCACAATAACAAATTATTTTTCTAATTTTATTTACCACAGTTTGTCATTATACTAATTTATAAATTATTATATTTTTTTTTTTTTTTTTTTTCGCATCTAAATCTCCTTAAGGGAATTTCGCTGATTCTTAATCACCGTCCGGATGAGCGTGTAACGATTCTGGTTGGTGGCTGTTCTCCTTGCTGTAATGTCCTTTCTATCATCTCGATCTCCATATCCTTTGGTGTTGGAATGGTCTTCGTGGGTGTTTTATAGTGCTTCCTATTGTTCCTATGACACCTGCCACGTTCCCTTCTCGTATCTGGATCACCAATGATGTATGTGGCCTCTGCAATCTGGTTAAGGATGTTGTCTAGGCCTTCGTAGTGAGCGAAGAATTTCGCAATACCAGGATCTGAAACATTACAACCTTTAAATAGTGCCCTATCGTTTCCTTGAAACTTTGGGCGATTATGTCGCTCCTTTAATTGTTCGACTCTTCTTCTGCCTTTCTTACGAATGCGGCTCCGGGTCAGGCATGATCTCACCTTGTCTTCTTTTTTATCCGGTGGTACCTTTAACCGCTCAATGGCAATGTATTTTTCCCAACTCCTCTTGGGTGGTTCATTGCAGTGAAATTTTTGCATTTGTTTCCACAGGGCTTCGAGATAGTCCACGCGTTTCTCGCATGGGATGTCATCTACGAAGTTGATGGTGTTGTCCCCCAGCCCCTTCATTTCGTAACTTTTCCCCTGATGTAGGAAGGCGGTGTATCTTCTTGAATCTGGATGGAGTGGGATCTGTGAGAAGCTACTGATCAGATCCAAACTCCTCATCCTCTTCACTCCGCTGCATCCTTGGAAGAGTTCTTCCGTAGTACGACGACATTCTGCATCCGCAACGACGAGTTCATTTAGCTTGCGGGCGTCAATGCACAATCTGACGGATCCATCCTTCTTGGTGACCGGTACAATCGGATTGACGTACGGGCTATTAGACCTTTGGATGATACCGTAATTTAGCATCCGTTCAATTTCTTTTTCGACGGCACTTCGAAGTTTCACTGGTATCGGGTAGGAGCGGTTAGCGAATGGTTTTCCATCTGACACATTCAGTTTGTGTTCGTAGATGTTCATTCTGCCTGGTCGCTTATTAAAAACACCTCGATATCTCCATATTGTCTTCGTGAAGTGGTCTAATTGAATCGGGCTGAGTTTAGTGCAGCCGGCAAGTTTCTCCTCGACTTCTTGGATCGTTATTGAGTCTTCTACTTGGAGTTCTTCTTTCTTTATGGGGTTGCATTCTGGAATCGAGTCCTTCGTGCTGGGTTGTTCCATCGACTGAGTTAAGGAAATCGAAAGTTGTTCGTCCTTGTTACTCAGGTAGATTTCGTTTTCTCGGAGGTCGATCTTCCCCTGGTGTGTCCGTAGGAAGTCTATTCCGATTATGCAGGTTCTTATTAATTTAGGGATTACCGTGAAACCTAACCCTTTTCCTGCTATATTTGTCTTGGCCAGGATTTGTTTCCTTATTCGCACTGACTTGTGGGTTGTCGCATTTGTGACGTACCTGCCCACTATTGGAAGAGTATGGCAATGTCTGAAATTCTTGAGGTGTTGATTCACAAAAGATTCAGAGAGAGCAGTGACTTGACTTCCAGTGTCTATAAGTGCTTTCGTCTTGATTCCTTGGATGACGACGTCAATTTCTGGACATTGCAGTGGACGGCCGTCTCCTTGTGCTTCTTCTTCTTCTTCTTCGAAGATATTGTTGCACGTCAAGATATGTTCGGGTTCTAGCCAAGCAAATTTCATTGTATTTATCTCGTTCATGTCCGGTGAGTCATTTTTCCGTTTCGTCATATACGTTGTGGACGCGCCTTGGTGTCCCTGGCTAGTGCGGGGCACCTTAGTGGCCACAACGTTTCTTAGTTTTCCGATGCTGTTGGCTTCGGGCAATGGCTCTCTCCGGTGGACTCCTCCCCTGGATCCGTTTCATGGGGTACAGTCCGTTGCGGAGATCGCCGGTTACCTTGCGTTTCTTCCGTTTGGATAGTGTTCGCTTGATGATAGCCTGATCGGTTGAAATTGTTATGTCGTCCTTCTTGATTGTTCGGTCGAGGACGGTTATTCGGAGTGGATTGTTGGTGGGGTTGTCTTGGTGGAGGATGAGTGTTCCAAGGAGGTGTCGTTCGATGTGTGGTTGCTGCTCCCGAGCTCGTCCTCTCCCTGTCTGATTCTGGTTCGTTCCTATTTTCCCTTTCCAGTTCATGTCGGGACGGATTCTCGTATTTTTGGAGTAGCTCCGTGAACGAGTTTATATTATCTATCTGTTTTCCATGAATAATAAGACTTAATGTCTTGGAAAAGTGATCCGCTAATTTACTGATGATTTTTGCCGCGGGTAGAGGAGGTTCTAAATCTTTTGCCTCACTGAACAGTTTGGCGGCATACTCCACTGCAGATATTTTATGTTTTGCAGGGTCGTATCTTCCGTAATGTAGATTTAGTCCTATCTCTTGCTGGACCTCACTGTTCCAATACCGGGCCTTAAATTTCTCCTCAAACTCTTTTATGGAGTGTATGTTTTCCTCCTGGACTTGCCACCAGTCTTGTGCCGTTCCATCGAGGCTATTTCCCACAATGAAACGTAACTCCTCCCCTTGGGCCTGAGTTGCCCTTAAATAATTTGACATTTTCTTCAAGTAGGTGAGCGGACGCTCGTTACTTGTGCCTTTGAATGTCGGTGGCCTTATGGACATCGCGTTCGGCCTAAGAAAACTACTTCGAAAACTCTCCGTCGGCCTACTCTCTGTTAAATTTTGGCTTTCTCTCTGTTGGATGTTTCGAGTGTTTTCTTGTTGTGCCATCCTTTCTACCTGTTCCCTTAGATCTTGTAGAATGTTGACTATTTTATGGTGCTTGATTTCTAGATCCGCGATATCTATCCGTGTACTCGCAAGATCTACCTGCTGTCTTTGTTGAGCTTCTTGATGCTCTCGTCCTGACTTTTGAATTTCAGCTTGGATAAGTTCTAACAGGTTTCGCGGTAGCCTTTCCTCGATAATTTTTCGTAGTTCGTGATTATCGCGTTCTAGATCGCGCACTCTGTGTCTTAATTCTATTAACGCTTTTGCGTCCGCGTTTGGATCTACGGGACTCTGCGCGAGGATTTCTGCTAAATCTAACTCGCTTGCTAGATTTGCTCCTGTTCCTACGTTTTTCCTTATATTATGTCTCGGATGTGTCTCCACGGGACTATCCATAATTATATCTTCCGATTCTGCGAATCGTACGACCGGATTTCTTCGATTTTCCCCGGTTTGTTCAAGTGCCGTACTTGCAAACAACGTTTCGGTCTCATCGAGCGGTCGGTTAGTTTGATACCCTGTGTCGTGGGAATCTTGTTCCTTATTTTCGGCCATATCTAAAGTTTTCACTTGTTCTGATAGTTAAGCCTTTTTATTTGCGCCAGCCCCACGTTGGGCGCCAATTGTAACGTTTCACGATAGTGCAATTTCGTACGCTCCTTATGAGTGTACGAAATGGGATGTAGGTAAGTGCTCGGGACTGGCGACTTTAAGAACGTAAGCGACACAGGTGGGTAAGGTAAAACAAAATAATAAAGTTTTATTGAAGTAGTCGATAATCGGTACAGAAGTTTTGTAATCACGGTCACTTATCTAGTTTTAATCGATTGTCGGTATCGTAGGAAAAAGGATTGCCCAGGATGCGTCCTATATTTGTTGTCTATTCCTATCTCTCTCTAACCGGTCGGTGCGGTGTCGAGAGGACGCCTAAGTTTTGTTTTTAGCTATAGCGGCGCTTGGCCTATCTATTGGCTATGGCACCGTGTGCAACTCAACTAATCACGGCTCGGATGATAGATCAAACAAAATGGCGCTCACTGATGTGTCTGAGGAAGATCTCGGTGGTCTTCTCAGAACAGTGGCGAATTTTCTCTACGGTGCGGTCTAGGCGAAATAGCGAATGCTAATGTGCCGTGGCCGTTGACAAGATTATATAAAGTAGTGTGACTGATAATTATATGCTCTGTCCCATCGGGCATAGATCGAGCTGACTAACGATTTTACTGTTCGCGATCCTTCCGGATTTAATTCACTTGACGGAAGTTCGGGGTGTTCTTGTATTTTACTTCAGATAAATAAATTGCCTAGAAAGCTACTATTTATCCTGTTGCTTTCCTACATTGATTAGCGGGAAGCGTTAATCATCTAGCGGATTTAATTATTATTATTATCCTAGAATCTACTTGCGGGAACTGCTGTCCATCTAGTGGCTGATATTGCCACTAGCCGCGCGTCCTCCTTGTCCCCTTGTAACGGGTACGCTCTCGGTACAGGAGTACTGAGAGGTTGCTTGTTTTGTCACGTTACAATATATAGATTTAGATGTACTCATTTTGTTTTATTATGTTTGATTTGCTTATGCATACTTTCAGGTCAGGAATGATGGCGGGATCTCTAGCAAGAACGTAGACCAAAATTGAAGTCTAGTTAAAAACGCCAAATTACTTGTTTAATTACTTTTATAATATTATCTTATTATCGTGTTGTTTCTTGTCATATTGTTTATGTAATAATTTACGCATTGTTAAGCGTTCGACAAAGGGAGGGAGTGTGAGAAATAGCTTTGTCGAATGTATGAGTTTGAATGTGTGTGAGTGGCGCTGCTAGCGTTGGGTCTTGCCTTGGCGGGCTCGCTGCGATGCGTATGCGTATCTCGCTTGACGACTGCGAGGGTAGAATATGTCAGAATGAGTAAAGTGTGGATAATAAAAGAGTTTAAACAAGAGACAGAATATCTAAGTGGTTCAATAACTATACGATCACCTAAGAAAATGATCCCTTTAAGTTCTATAAAAACAAATTCTAATTATAATAATATCTATAATTAATTACTAACAAAATAAAAATATGTAAAAGCAAATCCACGGTAGTAGTATTTGAACATTAAACCTTAAACTGAAAAACGCAATATAAATAAACAATTAAATGTCAACAAATTATTAAATTGAAAAATAATTACAAGTATAAATTTAATATTCTTGCATGGTATGATCTTTTCTAAAGCATTCCGGTACATACTTGGTCCAAAACTAAGACCACGAATCAGATTCGTAATATTCATGTTCGACCTGAAATGTCGAGTACGAGTCAAGCTCGTGATATTCATGTTTGGTCTGGAACTGAACAACGAGCCCGACTCGTGACATCCATGTTTGGCCTAAAATTTTCATCACGAGTCAGATTCGTCAAAATAGTGCAAGGGGTTAATTTAAAAAAGGGAAATGTGTCGAGTTTTCTAGAGTGTCTCATTACTTTCATGCCAACCCAATATTTAACATTTTAGGGAGACCGAACTTAGCACTAATGTCTCGAACTGGGAGAGGTAATAGAAGATGCATTCCCGAAGCGATACTTCGTGCCACAGAAAGTATGAGTTGTACCTTACTATTTAATTTTGATTGACAAATCCGAAATTACAGTAAATACATGTTTCTCTAAAATAATTTATAGCTTTCATATTTAATACTACCGAACGAAGATTTCATCTCACGCATTCAACTCAATACCTGCGTTATAAAATTGTGTAATACCCTCCGGAATCCGAAGTGAAAAAGTAAACATAACATGCGGTAAAACTGGACTGTAGTAGTAAATATGAATCTAACTTAAACTGTTTATATATATTTTTTTTTTTTTTTAATTTTTTAGGTCTACTACAATTTGGTGAAAATTAGGTCAACTACGAAAACCGCAATAAGAAATTTCTAGTACACCCATATCGCACAAAGAACGTGTCTTCTATCTGTTTAAATGACACAATTATACATATTGTAATGTTTGTCGATAGTGCTATTTCGTACGCTCCTTATGAGTGTACGAAATGGGATGTAGGTAAGTGCTCGGGGCTGGCGTCTTTAAGAATTTAGTCGACACAGGTTGGTAAAGTTAAATAAAATAACAAAATTGTATTAAATAATCGATAATCGGTACAGCAGTTTTATAATCGGTGTCAATTACCCAGTCTCAATCAATTGTCGGTATTGTAGGAAAAGGATTGTCTAGGACTCGTCCTATGTTTGCTTTCTATCCCTATCTCTCTCTCTCTGACCTGTATGTGAGGTACAGAAGATCTGCCTGTGTTGGTTCTATAGCCCTAGTGGCGCTTTGCCTATCTATTGGCTATAGCACTGTGTGCGACGCAACTACTAACGGCGCGGACAATAGATTGAACAAAATGGCGATAACTAAAATTTCTGAGGTAGATCACGGTGGTCTCCTCAGAACTTTGACAATCTTTTCTACGTTGAGGTCTAATCGGAATCGTGAATGCTAATATTCCGTAGCCTCTCGACACAATTACGTATTTGAAGTGTTGAAAATGTCGGCTGGTCATGTATAATTTGGAAGTGAGGATTGTTGACCAGGTTTCCAGCCAAAGAAAAAACACACGGTTTTCACGACGTTTCGGCCCGGTTTTGGGCCCTCTTTAGGTAATATATTCTAAAATGTATATAAAAAATTAGGTACACTGAGAAGGTGTCAACTCTCTTATAAAAATTCAGGTCTCTCAATTTAGAGAATATTAACAGTCAAGGAACAAAAAGATATAAAAGTAACAGACATCCGATAAATATACAATATAAAGTACAATCTCTTTTTGAGACGTATCATCGTCCACATGTACCATATACCCACTGACTTACAGATATGCGGTAAGGATGTTAGATCTCTATGAAACCAGATTGTCGTATGAAGTGATCAAAGAAAACTGGATGCAAGAATTTAAGGAATAAAAGCCAATGTACAATTTACTTAAGAACGTCTCAGTCTTTGGTTCGATCACATTTGTGACGGATTTCTATTGACCCGGAATATACCGTGCTTTCGCGATATTTATCGATGCTTTTCAATTTCGTCGGTTCGACTTTTGATTATCTTCTCTAGTGACTCGGATTTCTGACTAACTTGCGATTATCCTCTCTAACGATTCGAATTGTCGACTCACTTCCTTGATTGCTTTGAAATGTCGTATTTGACCAATTGTAATCCGATATTTATTAGCGGGAACCGCTGATCATTATCGGATTATTTTGATATTGCTTTTCCGCGGTTTGACTTTCGGGAGACGTTCTTCATCTATCGGCGAATGTTGACACTAGCCACGCGTCCTTGTCGTCCCTTTGTCACGAGTGCACTCTCGGTACCGGAGTACTGAGAGGTTGATCGTTTTGTCACGTTACAATATGTACATATGCATTCGTTGTTTCAGTTTATAATAATAGACAACAATGAATTACAAAATGATTTTTATTTCATTCGACACCATTGGCACCGTCATGAAGAAATCACTATCACGAAATATCGTATGAGAGGTACATACAATGTTGTGTAGGGCTAGGAATTTCGCTAGGCTAAAAGGTAGTGGCGGAAAGTGGCGGTGATTTAATTCTAGAAGAATGTATATCCACTCAAGCAGAAACTAATATTATCATCAGACTATAGTCTCTCAAATATGTGACAAGCGTACGTAGCCTACGAGGCTCGAAAAAAGTTAATTCGGTACGAAATAAATTTGCGAATGGGCATATTATTATTGTTCGTTTAACTACCGTTCGCAAATTAAAATAATTATATGTATTATTTCAAATGATATCGGAAAAAGTTAATTTCGAAAGTTGAAAAACAAGAAAAAAAATGGAGATGAAAAAGAGAGATATTACGTTTGAAATTAAGAGGGAAACAGTACAGGAAAGTATTCGGGAGAATATGTATTGTGACGTTCCGTCCTTATACCCCCCTATCCTCCATCCTTTTTCCTTCATAATCATCCATTCTCTATGATGGATACGTCAAGAGCCCCACATAAGAGTTCATAGCGCACTGTGGACGTGCATAACAGTATCTGAGAGAACTCCTCAAATCCTAGAATTCCTCAATACTCCTATCGACCTCTCACAGCGACGCCGATAAAGGAAAGGGAATACAGGACCTTTAAATCTCTAAAATTGCATAATTCCCTTGAAACTAGTCACAGCGACTGTCATGAGGGAAAAATATTAGAAATGATTACGTTTAATATTCCTAGAATCCGAAATACAGTCGACAGATTGAAATCAAAACAAACAAGTGCCCAGACGCTATAAGCCGTCACGCATCGAATACAATAGAAATACCAGTAAGCCGGTACTTGAAGAAACCGCTAATCGATTAGTCAAATGAAATAGTCAAATCCAATCATAAATCAAAATATTGAATCCAAAAAGCGACGTTAACACCTCGGGAGGATAAAAATCGTTATCCCCACTAAATTTCACGTATGCCTATCGAAGATATAAGCAGCGGCTTCCTCGATAGGAGAGAATCACTCGTGTCTATCTAGACGAATCGACAAGACCCTTGTACACCACAAGACGACAAGAAGCAAGTTAAGATTTGGAAAATACAAATTATCAAAAAGCTAGGAGTCCTCTGGTCCAGAGCGAACCAGTGAACAGTATTGTATTGCATACTGTGGGAACTCATCCTCGGCAGTTTCTGGTCTTGGAAAGCATTGTGTCTCCATCCTGTATCAGGAAATCTGCCATCCTTGTAAATATTCTGCATCGAAAGCATTATGCTGGAGCTGTCAGAAATCGACCACTGCATAACAACAACATTCCTTAAAAGGCTCAGCTCACAATATCATTGTGATTAGTAGCTGTCTGAGCACCCTGTAGCTCTCACCAGGCCTATGGAATCATTGTGATACCCCCTAGTGTCAGGAAGGGCATCCCAATTCCCTCTGTGTGCCTCACCACTGAACCACAGGGTTACAAGTTTCAAATTTCCCCCGCTGTGACACGGCACGACGATCACCCCTTATGGTGACCATGATAAGACTGGTGAGAACAACACGGAGTGGGAAACATTTTGACAAGCATTTACAATAAATTACAATGAGACATGTCACAATAACACAATTTATTGGATGCCATTGATACATTTTGCCACATTTTCATCGTGACACGGCGCCGCGCACGCCCTTAAGCTCTAAATATCTATGCAGTGCGATATGTCGGGTATGCGGTCACCCGATTATAAGTCGGCTCGCGACGTAACACTGATCTAGTATTCCTCATTCTAATTCGATGACGCGGTCACAAGACCTAGAGTCGGTTCGCGACTCATCTACGATCTTGCCGCTACTCCAAAGTTCTTTCCAGGAGTCCAAGGACATTAGAGTTTCTCGCGGTCGCGAATGTAAGGCTGCGATCCCATGATTAAGACTCGGTTCGCAACTCATCAACGATCGCGCCGTATTGCATATACGGGCAAGCGCGACGCCATGCTTCGATCAATTTACAATGTTGGGTGTGCTTACCTTCTGCAGAGCACCTATTCCTCGAACACCTATTCCTCGATATCCGTTATATGCCTTCACTATCCGTTACACTGTTCCTTCTTAAACTGTTCACTGTATACTCTTAAACTGTTTTTCTCCTAGTCTATATTGACCTTATATCGGCTTATTATACCCCCTCTCCCGGTGTAAGGTTGAATCGCATGTTGTTTTTTTTTATTCTATTGTCTTTTTTTGCATCAAGCTCTTTGGCGACGGCGTGCGTTGGCAACACTCTGCATTCTCCTCCAGTGAAGTTATTGTAATAAAACTGTCAGGACTGCAGATCGACCATAAGAACAATCCACCTTAAAAAGACTCAGCTCCCAATATCATTGCGATTGGTAGCTGTCTGAGCCTAACCTATCCTTAAGATAAGAGATTCAGCAAACGGGGTTCATTGTAATCTTCTGTGGGTATTGTGGTTCCAGCTACCTCTTCCCATTCCAAAAGACTAGCAGAGAGAAGACGTAAACAAAAACACTTCTTGTCGCCTACGGTACGACTATCAAACGAGAGACAAATATAAAGTGTGTGAATGCGTGTGAGAGAAACAAAATAGAATATTAAGGATACCTAGTCTGTAATTTATAGGACAATATATCATTATCTTTTATTTTAAAAACTCCAGTGTCTAATTGTTTCGGAAGACGGCTGCCCAGTCCACAAACCCTACAAAAAGTCTCGTGATTCCTAAGGTTCCAAAATCACGAAACGTCTCAGTATGCAGGAAAAAGTATAGGATAATGTACGGGGAAAAGTACTGGATAATGTACGGGAAAATGTACAAGAAGATACAGAGAAGATCAAAGAGTGTATATACATACATTAATAAATACCATTCTGAACATTAAATTTCTTTATCCCACTTTAAAAAGTGTGTGATTGAATGTCTCATGTTCGACAAGTCTAATGATAATATTACAGTTTCTACTTGAGTGAATGTGTTCACAGAATCAAACTCCCGCCACTTTCCTTCACTATTTTCCCTATTGCTATTGTTTTCTTTTGGTGATGATTCGAACTTACTTAAAATGATGATATTTCTTAATTTTTAATATTTATTTTCTCGAGAAAGCTGGAACCGATTTCATCCGGACAAATAGTATATTGTTCTATTTTCAACGGAGAATATGCCTGTGCCCGTTGGGGAATAAGTTGTGGGACACTCTGTATACTATGTGATCCCCCAAAAAACACTTACGTGTAAAAAACCACGCCAAGTACAGGTGTGCTGTGTATTCCTCTAATAAAAAGTATTGATATCAGATTATTGAGGCCAAGTACTTAAGTCACTACATGTTTGCCTATTATATGATCTAGCACTGGCCCATCATTTTAATTGTATTTTCGAAATTTCCTATAACGTTTTCACTACTCTTTTACATTACTACTGTTTCTCGTAGTTGATTATGTTACGTCCGAACCAGAATGAAGGCCAATCACCTAGTCTGGTGCCTTTACCGAACCGTAGTATGTTGCCCTGTTTTAGGTCAATGCTTCCGCACTTTACCTGGGATTGGGCTAAACTAGTTATCGCGGTTGGAGGAATGAATAATAATAACGGGGGTTAGAGAATTTAGGATGAATTGGATATAAATTGATTGAAAACCCCACCAGGTTGGGAGAAATACTAATAAAATGATAACCACCACCGTAATAAAATAGATTTTCCTTACCTTGAAGATCGTTGAGCTGGCCGTTGACGATAGTGTTGACGGAATAGTGATGATGTGATTTAAAATGTGATAATTCCAACGAATGAGTGCAATCGAAGCTAATACAAATTTATTGAGCGAAAGTAAAAGAACAAGAAAACACAAGATACAACTATGGCAAAACTACAGGCACACACAAAGATGACTAAACAAATTGTAATAAGGAAATAATCAGATAGACTAGGTAATAAGGAGCAAGTTTTCAATTGGACTGGTCAATGTAATGGTCCAGAGGAGAATGAGAGTGAGTTCTGATTCCGGGTCGCGTACGTGGACTAGCGGGGGTGGATTTTTGGGGTTGGTTAGGATTTTTGCTATTGGTTCAGGGTTTAGGAAAATTTTGGAGAAAAACTACAACGGGTTACTATTGGTGTGGTCCAGTATTGGCGGGCAATTATGCAAGGAGAGAAGGATTTGGACTTCCAGGATTGGCTAGGGAAGACGTCTCTGGAAACGGGTAGGAAGGTTGGTGGGGTTTACTGGGAAAAGCTATAAAATTTGGAATTTCCGCTTCTAGCGCACATGTGCGTACTCGAACTTTATCTCTAACGGTCAGTCTATTGCCTAACCATTTTTATACATGGATCCTCGAGAGGTTCATCTCGCTTTCCAAAATCTGGTGACCATGTGCGAGATAGCCGCTCCTAAGGGTTGCTATGTGATATAAACCAGTTTTCCGTTATTGCACCTTTTAGGAATCAGTAATGGGCCGCGAGTTGAAACCTGATTTCTCACGCGGACGTAACAATTATGAATTAATGGTTATTTAATAATTAATCAAACTTTAACTGATTCCTTATCGAGTACTACTTGGCGGGTCCGTGAAATTCTTGATATAAATTTGCATTCATAATGCCAGTCATTAAACTCAAAACCAATGTCAACTTTCTATATAGAGTTTATTAACGATAACTCGTTAATAATAATCACGGCAAAATCTTAATCATAAACATAATTTTAGGATACTATTAGTACGTTCAAAGTAAGTACTTTGGAATTTCTGGCACGGACCCGCCAAGTAGTACTCGATAAGGAATCAGCTAAAGTTTGATTAATTATTAAATAACCATTAATTCATAATCAACTACGAGAAACAGTAGTAATGTAAAAGAGTAGTGAAAACGTTATAGGAAATTTCGAAAATACAATTAAAATGATGGGCCAGTGCTAGATCATATAATAGGCAAACATGTAGTGACTTAAGTACTTGGCCTCAATAATCTGATATAAATACTTTTTATTAGAGGAATACACAGCACACCTGTACTTGGCGTGGTTTTTTTTACACGTAAGTGTTTTTTGGGGGATATCACAAGTTTTTGTTGTCCAACGGGAAATAGAAGTATTAAGCACTGAAATCTATATTGTCACAGATATAAAATGTAAATGCATTATGATGTTGCTAATCAGAAAAATATATAGCGGTGTCGAAAATGTTTAATGGCATATAAATTTAATGTGTAAGTCCCTTTTTCTAGAAATGCATAAAGACATATACAAATTTTTAAAGAAAATGTAATCTTCAATGCATTGTGACGTGATTCTTCCGAATCTCGCCACAAAAATTACTAAACTGTTTTTTTTTTCCACGCTACCTAAGCTCCGCACGACAATCCACCAGCGAAATTCCGTATGCTACGCTATTCTTAAGTTTTCCGTTTGTGAACGTCCACTATCGTCCTTGTTGTCAGTTCCGATTACGTTTCTTGCGATTAATTATTATTTTGCTTCTATTACGTTATGTGCAATCTCTACTCTCGAGCCTCTCGACAACGAGCTACGGGCGTGAGGACAGGACCGACGCCTTGGGGATTTTTGAGGATTTTATGACGTTATGGCTGTTTGATGCCGCTTTTGGAGAGTTTTGGACTACCGGACGAGGATGCCCTGCCGCCTCCACCGGACCAGAGATGCCCGCCGACCTGGAAGTCGCCGGGAACCTGCTGCTGCCACGACGCCGAAAGAAGCCCTGGAGCACCCGGGAGGGGGCTCCGCCGTTTCCGTCGGCCGGCGAGGGCTGCCCTCTGGGCCTATCCGCCGCCGATACGACCGGCAGGGAGATGAGATTTTCCTCCCTGGGCCGCCTAAGGTCGGCTGACCGCCCACGACAGCGCCTCCGTCCGGCTGAGAAGCCGCCTGCGCCTCCTCAACCCGCAAGGCCCAGCGTGCTTCGAGGACTGTGTCGTCAGGATCGCCGCTCGATTCCATTCGGCCGCTTCCGTCGCCGTGCGTCGACGCTCGGGAGAGCTCGGCTATCCTCGCCAATGTCCGTCCGATTCCGGTGCCGTCCCGCCTCACCTACGCCCGCTCGCCAACGATCCAGGATCGATAAACCATTGTCGTGCGAAGTATCAGAGCGAAACCACGTTTAAACCCTATCAAGCGCCACTAAGAGAGAAAGAGAGAGAGATAGAGAAAGAGAGAGAACGGGAAACCGTGCCTTGAGGGCTTTTGGGAATTTGCTGAGCTTGACGCTTTACGCTTTCAGTTTATTGTGGTGAGATCTTTCGCTTTCCTTTAATATTTTCGGATTTTTGTGTTGAAGATTATAGACACGTGCAAGGCTAAACCGTCCGTTTAGCCGGTGACGAACTTTTCTTTGTCGTTATCGGGCGAATGTCTTTCCGCCGAATATATTATAAAGGACGATAGTGCCGTTTCTAGTGATAGTGTTGAGTTTTCCGATTTTGCGTTTTCTTATATGATTCATGCTTTATACTTTTCTGTGATTAACTTTTCTGGAATCTTCGCTAACGGAAACGTGGGAATCCGCCTGTTTGAACGCTTGACCCCGGGTGACCGGCTTGGTTGTTCTTCAGCCAGATTCTCTCGCTGCCAATTTATTCTATTGTGCCTACTGTTATGAGATATCGATTGCCGTAAAAGTATTATTTTTCTGCTTTTGTCTAATTATTGTGAGATTTTCGAACTTTAAGTTCCGTTAAAGTCAGTGGCGAGCCCACGCCGTATTTATTCTGATCTTTTCGATTCACACTGTTTCTATAATTTTCTTTGCGTTAACTGGGCTAAATTAATTAAATCTATTCACTTGCTTCACGCTTGGATTTGCGACTTATGTTTCCGATTTTCATACTTCTGTTTTTGTGTGCGATATTTTCTATTGGCCTTTCTGTGAATTATTGCTGGTGTTCTCCTATTTAATTATTGTTGCCAAGCCTAACGTATTATTGTCTCTTTCGTGGAGAACCTTTTGTGAATTTTACGTGTCGCGTACGTCCCTCTGACGTCACGCGCCAGGCGCCCTTCGAGGCGACCTTAGTGTTTACGTTCCTCGACGCCGAGCCTTCTGCCGGTCTCGAAATTGTACTATCCGTTCCGAGAACGTCTTGCCGTGCAACCATAATTAAATATTCGTTATAATATTCTATATTTTTCGGACTGTGATATATTTTTGTGTGCCATATTCTGTATTAATTTATTGTGACATTTCTGATTATTGTGCTATTTTCGTGTTCGCGATTTTCGTCGTGGTGTTAACGAACCCGCGCGCCTTATTCTTTTGTCGGGTTTCGTCGTATTATAATTTCTTTTGCGTGACTCTTTCGTATTACAATTGTCGACCGCGGTTAAAATTCCACGCGTGCGAGAATTGGAACCGCGCAGATCGTTCCGCTGCCGTTCCTCTGCCGTTCCTTGCGTTCCGATCTCTTTTTTGTCATTCTCGTTATTTAGTCAGTTTATTTACAAACGCATTTGTTAGTTTATTCCGAGTCATTCGATTCTTCCGACCGTATCATTTTCCGTGGATTGCGTCTTGTAGAAGTATCGAGCCCGCGTGCCCGTGTCTTACTCGCGTGCGCGCTCACGCGTCGCGCCTTCACTCGTTAATTTTCGCTAAGGATGCTGCGACTATAATTTCCGAAATTCTATTTATTGATTCTTATTCCTCTTTTGCATTGTATAGCTTCCGATTTTGGATATTGATTATTGTACCTTAGTTTTAAGACTTTTGTAAAACTATGCTTGGCTTTCGCTCGCACCCTCAGTAACGCCTGAGTTAATGCTTTTATAATCTTGCTATTGAGTTTATTGATCCATTGGAATTTTGTTTTGCCTAATACAGCTCTGGTGCGTTTACTACTTAATTTTGATTATTTTCTTGTAGTTTTGCGTATTACTTTCCTCTAAGTCCTTGGCCGAGTCGTTCCTTCCTTACCTTTTGAACGCCGCGACGCTTCCGACGAGCTAGCCTCCGAAGCGGCGTACCTTGGGACGGGTAGTGGTCTGATTTAGTATTAGCGTTTGAGTTCCGGGTAACCGTTAGGTTTAGTTGCGTTTTATATTCTTTTTCTTGGCCGTGGTGCCCCTATCTGTTTTGAGTGGCCGTGGTGCCTTTAGGTTAGTTACGTTAGTATCTTTTCTTGGCCGTGGTGCCCCTATCTGATTTTGCGTGGCCGTGGTGCCTTTAGTTTTAGTTCGCCTGGTGGCTCATTTAGGTTTAGTTTGCCTGGTGGCAATTGGTTACCCCGGACCGATAATCTCTCGCGATCTGTCTGGTATAGATAACGAGCCCAGAGCTCGTGGTGCTCCTTAGAGAGTACCTGGCGCCCAACAATTTTTTGAGTTTGCCGAGACCACTTCCGTTCCCGAATTCCGGTTTTATTGCGTTTGGTTTTGCCGACGAGCGAAATACCGTCGCAAATTTGGCGCCCAACGTGGGGCTCGAACCCACGACCCTGAGATTAAGAGTCTCATGCTCTACCGACTGAGCTAGCCGGGCTTTAGGAAATCTATTTGAGAATTAGAAATTTGTATTTTTCGATTGGAACTAATAATCTGCCTTTCGTCGTTCTTTTTGAGTTTCGTCCCGTTAGTATCGCTTCGCTGTGTTGTGTTTGCGAAATCTATCGTGATCGTTGAGAAATTTTCGTGGATAGAGTTAACGTTAGTTATTTGTTGCGCACCTACGAGCTAATTTAAAATATTTTCGAATTTCTTCAGCATAGTTTGGACAATTCCGATATTTGCGTTTGGGATAGTCGACCGCGCGACTACTCGTCGTGGCGACTAATCCTTTGTTTTGTTTTCTTAGCGTATCGCTACTGCTAGGTTGCGGATTAACTATAATCCTCTGATTCGACTGTCTACTACCCGTTTTACTAAATTCGGAATTCTGTTGCCTTTCACCTTTCCTATATTCCGTACCCTTCCTTTTCATTCTTACGGCTTATTTTTTTTCCGTTCCTTTCTTTTCTTCCTAGCGCCCTAGTATATGACCGACTCGTATTCTCATTCGGCTTGGGTATACTCGTTACGACCGTGCGCGCTAGACTATTGGCTAAATTATTTTCAACTCGATTCTCAGGGTACGACCGTCGAACGTCGCGCTCGCTTACTGGATTATCTGAACACCGTTTATTCCACGACGGACATGTCGGATCCTATCACACAGATTCCGGCCGCGGACGGAGACCCCGCAGACGCGCCTTCGGATCCTTCACGGGATCACGAGCCCACCGCCGGCCATGGGATGTCGACGGACACCGCCGCGAGTATTCCTCCGCCACCGCCGATTCGCCAAAATCCATATTCGACGGTTGCTCACCCGCCGCCGGGGCGTTCGCTCCCTAACCTGCACCAATCCCCTATCCAACCGTCCGAGAACGCGCCGAACCTACAACGTCGCGAAAGTTACCGGCGTCACGAACACGATACCCCGTACGGACGCAATGCGTGGGATGTCGTCAGCAAATGGAATTTGAGATTCAACGGGAAATCCGACTCTAACGCCGACGAGTTCCTGATGCGAATCGATGACTGCCGTACGCGATCGCGATTAACTGACGAGGATTTAATGTTCTGTCTCCCGTTTATGCTCATCGAAGAAGCGGTTCCGTGGTTCCGATTACGCCACCGACATTGGCAAACGTGGAATGAATTCGCCTACGACTTCCGCAAACGATACTGTCGCGAGGACTATCAGGATCGGTTACGCGAGGAAGCTCGCCGCCGGATACAAGGGCCCAAAGAAAGCCCCCTCGAATATTTAACCAAGCTCCGCGTCTTGGTCGCGAGAATTCTTCCGCCGCTAACCAATGAAGAGGAACGTCGACTTGCGCATTCAGGACTTCGCGATGAATACCGGCAGTACATCCGTCCTTTCGACTATTTGGATCTCGACGACCTCGAGCGACTAATTCGGGAATACGATGCGATCGTAAACTCTCAGAGGCGTGAATTGCCCCCGGTTCCGATCGAACAGTGCGTCGCCCCTGATCTGGCGTACCGCGGAGCGAAAACCTTGCCACCGCGACGTGTACCACCGAACCGACCAGGCGTTTCCGCCGTGGACGAAACCGAGGACTCTCCTGAGGAGGACATCGCGGCCACCACCACAACCGCGAATACTACAACCGCGACGCGGCCGAAAAAGAATAAGACTCCTCCGAAGAACAATCCTACCTCTGCGGATCGTTCCGCTCCCGTCCCGGAGAACCCAACTAGTACCGCCGCTATCGGGACTCATCCTTCCGTTCCGAATTTCCCGGCTCAGTCTTCCGTTCCTACCCTACCTTCCTACCCTCCTTATGGATTTCCGCCATATGGTCCGATGATGCCGCCTTACGGCTATCCGTTCCCGCCGTATCCTTATCCCGTGCCACCATATTCTGACCTTCCAGCACCTGCCAGCCAACATCCTACCTCCGCGTCCCAGCGACCACCGGGAAACCGTAGTCGCGCTCCGCCTGTGCGTCACCCTAATGCACCGCGTCCGAATGCGTCGTCACCTTCGTCCGCGCCCGCACAACCAGTAGCCGCTGCTGAGGAGGACATCGCCGCCGCGAACCCAGGAAATAATGTCGCGAATACACCAGCTAATAGAACCACCAATTTCAAATGCTGGAACTGTAACCAGCCCGGTCACCGTCATAACGAGTGCACTTACGCGCGACAAGTGTTGTGCTACCGCTGTGGTAACCCCGGGTATACGTCCGTGCAGTGCCCAAATTGTTCGGGAAACGCGTAGAGGGTCAGACGACTAGGGTCCAACCGCCTAACCCTACTCCCGCGAATGGTTCGACATCTTCCGCGACTACTAACGTTTCCGAATTATTTATTCCGGAATCATGCGATCCCATCTTTAGTACGCGTTCCGAAGATCGTCTATACGTAACCGTTCTCATTCAGGACCGACCTCTCCTTGCGTTAGTTGACTCGGGTTCTTCGCGCACCTATTTAGGGCCAGAAGGCATCGCCCTTCTTCGAGATCTCAAGTGCGTTATCCGCGAAACCCCCGCGAGTGTGGTAGTATACGCTGATGGCTCCCGCGGAAAAGCCGATGGGGAAACTGACTTAACTGTCACTATTCAGGAACGAACCGACACGATTAAGGTCCGCCTGCTGCCGAAGCTGAACGTACCCTGCCTACTGGGTCTCGACGCGATTAAACGTTTCGGAATGGTGATAGACTTTGCGCGCAACCTCTGGCGATTCCGACCTCCCGATCCCAATACCCCCGACACTCCCACCTCATCCATCCTCTATCCCTTCGAGAATCTGGCCGATTCGTTCCGTTCCGCTTCCGCTTCCTGTAACCCCCAAAATCCGGTTTCTTCCGTCTCGCCTTCCGTTTCCCGTAACAAAGACAGTACCGGAATTTCTCTCCTTACTTCCGAACAGTCCAATCAGTTAAAAGAATTTTTAAAAGAGCATTTACCTGCTACTTTAGAGAAGCCTGGCTTAACAAATCTTACCGAACATATAATCGATGTGCAGGGACATCGCGCAATCAAGCAGAGATATTATCCAGTATCCCCTAAAGTTCAAGAAGCTATCTATGCTGAAGTAGATAAAATGTTAGAGTCAAATATTATTGAGCCTTCTACAAGCGACTGGTCAAGTCCTATTGTGATGATCAAGAAAGCTTCCGGCCAATATAGATTTTGTTTAGATTTCCGTAAAGTAAATTCCGTTACGAAAAAAGATGCCTACCCTTTGCCGTACATGTCCAGTATTTTAGACAAACTGCGTTCCGCCAAGTACATCTCGACGATAGACCTTAGCCAAGCCTACTTCCAGATACCGTTGGAGGAAAATAGTAAGGAAATCACCGCGTTCACCGTTCCTGGTAAAGGACTATTTCAGTTCCGCCGCATGCCATACGGCTTGACGAACGCGCCGGCTACCTTCCAGCGCCTAGTCGATAGACTTCTAGGGCCCGCGATGGAGCCACGTGTATTCTCCTACTTAGACGATATCATCGTAGTCACGCAGACCTTTGACGAACATTTGGAGTGGCTGAAGAAAGTTCTCACGATTATTTCCACTGCCGGTTTCGAAATTAATCCGGGTAAGTGCGAATTTTGCCGTCCTCAGGTTAGATACCTAGGCTTTTTAGTGAATGAACACGGATTGCAAGTTGACCCGGAGAAGGTCCGGCCTATTCTCGAATATCCTGCTCCGCGTAACCTTAAACAATTACGTAGGTTTCTAGGTATGGCGTCATGGTACCGAAGGTTCATAAATGAGTATTCCTCAGTTGCCACGCCCCTGAACCTATTGCTAAAGAAAGGCCATGCGTGGGAATGGGGATCAGATCAAGAGAGGGCATTTGAACGGATAAAATCTGCGTTGACCTCTGCGCCGATTTTGGCTTGTCCCGACTTTTCGCTTCCTTTCCTTCTACAAACGGACGCTAGTGACAGTGGCTTAGGTGTAGTGCTAACTCAGGTGCAAAATAACGAAGAACATGTAATCGCGTATGCCAGCAGATCGCTTACCGCGCCTGAGCGAAATTATTCCGCGACTGAGAAAGAATGCCTTGCTGTAGTATGGGGTATTAAGAAGTTCCGTTGTTACTTAGAGGGTTATCGTTTTACTGTTATTACCGATCACAGCAGCCTTCGGTGGCTACATCAGCTGAAAAATCCAACGGGACATCTCGCTCGTTGGGGACTCGAATTATTAGAGTTTGATTACGAAATCGTACATCGCAAAGGTGCGCTTCATCACGTGCCCGATGCGTTGTCTAGAATGAACGAGTCCGGTCTAAACGCGATCACCGAAGACCCCGCTTTCCGCGTTCCGACAGATTCATGGTATAGCTCGCGTTTTGAGTTAGTACAGAAATTTCCGTATCGCTTTCCGAATTGGAAAATCGTAGACGACCGCTTATACTTTCATCGTCCAGCTCCCGCGTACGAGGAGTTAATAACTGATTTGGACGCCTGGAAACTCGTGTTACCAGCATCGTTACGTCCGAAAGTCCTTTCCGAAGCGCATGCAACTCCGCAAGCCGGACACTTAGGCATAGAAAAAACTTATCTGCGCCTAGCTCGATCATATTACTGGCCGACTTTACATCCGGACGTTGTTAAATTTGTACGCGCGTGTGACCGTTGTCAGCGGTGCAAACCCGATCAAACTGCGCCAGCTGGACTCCTCGGAAATCGAGTCGTGGAGACACCCTGGATGGTCGTAGCGTCCGACGTCATGGGACCGTTTCCGCGCAGCAAAGCCGGAGCCGCGTATATCGTCGTGTTTGAAGATCTCTTCACGCGTTGGATCGAGTGTCGCGTATTAAAGAAAGCCAATGGCCCCGAAATCGCGAGTGCGTTCGAAGAACTTGTGTTGGCAAGATGGGGAGCTCCGCAAGTTTTGCTTACCGACAATGGTACGGAATACGTAAATAAAACGTTCAAAGAACTAACAGAGAAATATGGCATCACCCATAGCACTATTCCGCCGTACCATGCCCAAGCAAATCCCGTCGAGCGAGTAAATCGCGTTCTCAAAACCATGCTCGTTACCTTCATCGATCAGGACCATCGCGAATGGGATAAACAACTTCATGATTTCGCGTTCGCGGTGAACACCGCCACCCATAGCTCGACTGGTTTTACGCCCGCGTTTCTAAATTTCGGTCGCGAATTAGAGCCCGTGAACACGCTCCGACGCGCGATGACTACCGTTGACGCCGTCGAACCGCAGGACCCAAAGACGTGGACGGACAGATTGCTCCGACTCGAGACGCTTCGAGATCTCGCCCGCCAAAAGGTGAGCGACGCACACCAGAAGCAGGCGAAGTACTACAACCGCCATCGTAGAGATGTTAGATTTCGCGTGGGCGACCAGGTTCTCAAAAAGCAGACCGTTTTCTCGTCCGCTGCCTTGGGAGTCTCCGCTAAGTTAGCGCCTAAATTCGCCGGTCCGTTTGCCATCTCGAAAGTTTTATCCGCGGTAGTATACGAGCTATCCGACAGCGCGGGAAAAGTAATAGGAAAGAGTCACATAAAGAATCTCAAAGCCTATCGCACCTCCGCCGAAAAATCTTAACACCTGCCTATCTGCGGTGATTTGCATTTGCACGACTATCTGCACTTGTTTGGCATGACCTGGGACTAATTTTCATGTTTGCTTTCCTTTTTTTTTGACTTTCTGCGTGTAGTTCTGTTCCGTTCCGTTCCGTCCCGTGCCTATTTCCGCCAGTTGCTTCCTTTTCCGCCTTTTCTTTCTTTTTGTTTTTGGTTTGTTTTTTTTCCTCCCCTTTTCCAGGTTCCTCTTCCGTCCTATCCCCGGGGCAAGCACCCCATATCGGAGCCGCCGCCATGGACCCTCGGGCGCGGGCCCGCGTGATGGCCAGCCAGTGTGAAGAGAAGATCCGCCTCTACGAGGCTATGAGGGACCTGCTCTCAACCTTCGCCGAGAAGCCTCCACCCGACCTGGCTGGGAAGCCGGAGGAACTAGACCGCTCGACGGCCGCGAGCCCAAAGGGCAGGGGCGTCATCGCCCTCCCGTATCCGGGGTACCCGGACCCCGCCGCCTCACCACCGGAGCCGCCGAAGCCGCGGCCCGGAAAAGGACGAGGTCGTCCCTGGGCGACCCAGGCTGCCGACCCGCCCGGCCGCACGGGCCTACCACCACCACCACCAGCGCCGAAGATCTCGCCCGAGGCGAGCCAGCCGCCACCGAGCCACGGGCCGAATAGCCAGCTCAGCCAACCGGGACCGTTCGAGCCCGACCCCCCGGAACTGCTGAGCGAAGAGGAGCTAGCGGACCGCCAGCGGATTCTGGCGACCCAGTGGACAGGGTCCGCGGTCTCCGCGCCGGCCCGCCGACCCAAGCCAAGAGGACGCGGGCGCTTCACCAACGAGTCGCTGCCACCGATGCCACCGTACGGGAGCGTGTGGTTCGACCCTCGTGCGCCACCCGGGCTGTCGGACGTCACGTTCCGGTTCCGGCCCCCCGTTCCTCAGGCGACGCCGGTCAGCGTTCCGGTACCTCCCCCTAATTCCCCAACTACTCCACTTCCTAGGGGCTGCGCCCCCCTCCCGCTCACTCGTCCTCGGGGCTCCCGCCCTCCATCTCCGCGAGCATGTTGGAACTGTTGGAGCTTGGAGCATCGCTACTCCGACTGCCCGGCCCCACGGACCTGGTTTTGTTATGGGTGTGGACGACACGGTATCACCCTCCGCGAGTGTGAGGAGTGCGGATACCCCTATGCGCTAGGAATGCGCGCACCTCGTCACCACCCCTAATCCGTCCGGTCCAGCCTGGTTCCGTCTCCTTATCAAGTAGTATTCCGTTCCGTTTCCGTTTTCCTCCTAGCGTAGTGTTCCGTCCGTTTCCGTTCTATCCAGTTTACTCACCGTTCCGACTTCCGTAGATTATTAGTACCTCGTTCCGTTTCCGTTTTCCTCGTATCATAATATATCCTTCCGTTTTCGTTTTATCTAGTATAATACTCCTGTTCCGACTTCCGTTCTTATACTTTTGGGCTTCCTGGCCCTACTCCGTTGTTACCTATTACCCATAGGCCAGGAGATTTTTCCTGTTAATCCTTCTTAGTATCCTAAGTGTCTAATTGTACCTGACAACCTACTAGTGTATCCTGAGGGGATTGAACCCCGCGGTACGTGCCTGTGATTTTCTAGCTTTACAAAATTTCGTCTAGTCCGTTCTCCTAGTCCGCCTTCCTTTGTCGCACTTCAGTATCTGACTTTCCAATGCCTACCAGAGACAGCGGATCACTTTTGTTTGCGCTCTGAATATTGGGCCGTTCCGTACGCTCCTCTAGCAATCCCGACTAAAATAGTGCCTATTAGCGTTGCTACCACTAACGTCGTTGTTTTGAGCCAGACCATCCCGAGTCTTGGGGATGTTAGTTCTTTTTTTTCCTTTTCTGAGAGTAATTTTTTTTGAGGATTCTAGTTTTCTTACTGACTATAGTTTTTTTGAGTTCATCGATTATTCCAGAAAACTCGCGTTTAATTTCGCGTACCGATGTTGTCGTGGGAGTCCTTCCCGGCACCGTCGCCCTTTCGCGTTGACTTAGATTTGGTGCTTTTAGAATACTCGCGAAAGGCCTCACTACCGGTACGGTCTCCGCTACGGAGGGGGGAGTTGTGACGTGATTCTTCCGAATCTCGCCACAAAAATTACTAAACTTTTTTTTTTTCCACGCTACCTAAGCTCCGCACGACAATCCACCAGCGAAATTCCGTATGCTACGCTATTCTTAAGTTTTCCGTTTGTGAACGTCCACTATCGTCCTTGTTGTCAGTTCCGATTACGTTTCTTGCGATTAATTATTATTTTGCTTCTATTACGTTATGTGCAATCTCTACTCTCGAGTCTCTCGACAACGAGCTACGGGCGTGAGGACAGGACCGACGCCTTGGGGATTTTTGAGGATTTTATGACGTTATGGCTGTTTGATGCCGCTTTTGGAGAGTTTTGGACTACCGGACGAGGATGCCCTGCCGCCTCCACCGGACCAGAGATGCCCGCCGACCTGGAAGTCGCCGGGAACCTGCTGCTGCCACGACGCCGAAAGAAGCCCTGGAGCACCCGGGAGGGGGCTCCGCCGTTTCCGTCGGCCGGCGAGGGCTGCCCTCTGGGCCTATCCGCCGCCGATACGACCGGCAGGGAGATGAGATTTTCCTCCCTGGGCCGCCTAAGGTCGGCTGACCGCCCACGACAGCGCCTCCGTCCGGCTGAGAAGCCGCCTGCGCCTCCTCAACCCGCAAGGCCCAGCGTGCTTCGAGGACTGTGTCGTCAGGATCGCCGCTCGATTCCATTCGGCCGCTTCCGTCGCCGTGCGTCGACGCTCGGGAGAGCTCGGCTATCCTCGCCAATGTCCGTCCGATTCCGGTGCCGTCCCGCCTCACCTACGCCCGCTCGCCAACGATCCAGGATCGATAAACCATTGTCGTGCGAAGTATCAGAGCGAAACCACGTTTAAACCCTATCAAGCGCCACTAAGAGAGAAAGAGAGAGAGATAGAGAAAGAGAGAGAACGGGAAACCGTGCCTTGAGGGCTTTTGGGAATTTGCTGAGCTTGACGCTTTACGCTTTCAGTTTATTGTGGTGAGATCTTTCGCTTTCCTTTAATATTTTCGGATTTTTGTGTTGAAGATTATAGACACGTGCACGGCTAAACCGTCCGTTTAGCCGGTGACGAACTTTTCTTTGTCGTTATCGGGCGAATGTCTTTCCGCCGAATATATTATAAAGGACGATAGTGCCGTTTCTAGTGATAGTGTTGAGTTTTCCGATTTTGCGTTTTCTTATATGATTCATGCTTTATACTTTTCTGTGATTAACTTTTCTGGAATCTTCGCTAACGGAAACGTGGGAATCCGCCTGTTTGAACGCTTGACCCCGGGTGACCGGCTTGGTTGTTCTTCAGCCAGATTCTCTCGCTGCCAATTTATTCTATTGTGCCTACTGTTATGAGATATCGATTGCCGTAAAAGTATTATTTTTCTGCTTTTGTCTAATTATTGTGAGATTTTCGAACTTTAAGTTCCGTTAAAGTCAGTGGCGAGCCCACACCGTATTTATTCTGATCTTTTCGATTCACACTGTTTCTATAATTTTCTTTGCGTTAACTGGGCTAAATTAATTAAATCTATTCACTTGCTTCACGCTTGGATTTGCGACTTATGTTTCCGATTTTCATACTTCTGTTTTTGTGTGCGATATTTTCTATTGGCCTTTCTGTGAATTATTGCTGGTGTTCTCCTATTTAATTATCGTTGCCAAGCCTAACGTATTATTGTCTCTTTCGTGGAGAACCTTTTGTGAATTTTACGTGTCGCGTACGTCCCTCTGACGTCACGCGCCAGGCGCCCTTCGAGGCGACCTTAGTGTTTACGTTCCTCGACGCCGAGCCTTCTGCCGGTCTCGAAATTGTACTATCCGTTCCGAGAACGTCTTGCCGTGCAACCATAATTAAATATTCGTTATAATATTCTATATTTTTCGGACTGTGATATATTTTTGTGTGCCATATTCTGTATTAATTTATTGTGACATTTCTGATTATTGTGCTATTTTCGTGTTCGCGATTTTCGTCGTGGTGTTAACGAACCCGCGTGCCTTATTCTTTTGTCGGGCTTCGTCGTATTATAATTTCTTTTGCGTGACTCTTTCGTATTACGATTGTCGACCGCGGTTAAAATTCCACGCGTGCGAGAATTGAAACCGCGCAGATCGTTCCGCTGCCGTTCCTTGCGTTCCGATCTCTTTTTTGTCATTCTCGTTATTTAGTCAGTTTATTTACAAACGCATTTGTTAGTTTATTCCGAGTCATTCGATTCTTCCGACCGTATCATTTTCCGTGGATTGCGTCTTGTAGAAGTATCGAGCCCGCGTGCCCGTGTCTTACTCGCGTGCGCGCTCACGCGTCGCGCCTTCACTCGTTAATTTTCGCTAAGGATGCTGTGACTATAATTTCCGAAATTCTATTTATTGATTCTTATTCCTCTTTTGCATTGTATAGCTTCCGATTTTGGATATTGATTATTGTACCTTAGTTTTAAGACTTTTGTAAAACTATGCTTGGCTTTCGCTCGCACCCTCAGTAACGCCTGAGTTAATGCTTTTATAATCTTGCTATTGAGTTTATTGATCCATTGGAATTTTGTTTTGCCTAATACAGCTCTGGTGCGTTTACTACTTAATTTTGATTATTTTCTTGTAGTTTTGCGTATTACTTTCCTCTAAGTCCTTGGCCGAGTCGTTCCTTCCTTACCTTTTGAACGCCGCGACGCTTCCGACGAGCTAGCCTCCGAAGCGGCGTACCTTGGGACGGGTAGTGGTCTGATTTAGTATTAGCGTTTGAGTTCCGGGTAACCGTTAGGTTTAGTTGCGTTTTATATTCTTTTTCTTGGCCGTGGTGCCCCTATCTGTTTTGAGTGGCCGTGGTGCCTTTAGGTTAGTTACGTTAGTATCTTTTCTTGGCCGTGGTGCCCCTATCTGATTTTGCGTGGCCGTGGTGCCTTTAGTTTTAGTTCGCCTGGTGGCTCATTTAGGTTTAGTTTGCCTGGTGGCAATTGGTTACCCCGGACCGATAATCTCTCGCGATCTGTCTGGTATAGATAACGAGCCCAGAGCTCGTGGTGCTCCTTAGAGAGTACCTGGCGCCCAACAATTTTTTGAGTTTGCCGAGACCACTTCCGTTCCCGAATTCCGGTTTTATTGCGTTTGGTTTTGCCGACGAGCGAAATACCGTCGCAGCATATAAGCGTCGTTAATGGTGTCCAGAGTGTTGAAGCCGTGTGGAAAACGTAAGAGAGGAGAGTGTTCTGGATTATTTCAGGCCTTGTACCTCAGGCCGTGCGAACATCAAAGAGGATACTATAGTTTGAGCGAAGCGCCAAAGCTTGTTGCACACTTTTCTGGACTTCTACGTCCGACACCTAGATACAAGAAACTATGGAGCGGAACACCTGGACACACTGAACTTCCACATCCGACACCTAGATACAGAAAATTACGAAGCGGAATAGCTGGACACCCTGGACTTCCACATCCGACACCTAGATACAGAAAACTACGAAGCGGAATACCTGGACACCCTGGACTTCCACATCCAGTACCTAGATACAAGAAACTATGGAGCGGAACACCTGGACACCCTGGACTTCCACATCCGACACCTAGATACAGGAAACTACGAAGCGGAATACCTGGACACCCTGGACTTCCACATCCGACACCTAGATACAGAAACCTACGAAGCGGAATAGCTGGACACCCTGGACTTCCACATCCGACACCTAGATACAGAAAACTGCGGAGCGGAACACCTAGACACCCTGAACTTCCACATCCGACACCTAGATACAGAAAACTACGTAGCGGAATACCTGGATACCCTGGGCTTCCACATCCGACACCTGGACACAGGAAACTACCGAGCGGAATACCTGGACACCCTGGACTTCCACATTCACTATCTAGATACAAGAAACTACGGAGCGGAATACATGGACATCCTGGACTTCCACATCCGACACCTAGATACAGAAAACTACGAAGCGGAATACCTGGACACCCTGGACTTCCACATCCAGTACCTAGATACAAGAAACTATGGAGCGGAACACCTGGACACCCTGGACTTCCACATCCGACACCTAGATACAGAAAACTACGAAGCGGACTACCTGGACACCCTGGACTTCCACATCCAGTACCTAGATACAAGAAACTACGAAGCGGAATACCTGGACACCCTGGACTTCTACATCCAGTACCTAGATACAAGAAACTACGAAGCGGAATACCTGGACACCTTGAACTTCCACATCCGACACCTGGACACAGAAAACTACGAAGCGGAATACCTGGACACCCTGGACTTCCACATCCAGTACCTAGATACAAGAAACTACGAAGCGGAATACCTGGACACCCTGAACTTCCACATCCGACACCTGGACACAGAAAACTACGAAGCGGAATACCTGGACACCCTGGACTTCCACATCCAGTACCTAGATACAAGAAACTACGAAGCGGAATACCTGGACAACCTGAACTTCCACATCCGACACCTGGACACAGAAAACTACGAAGCGGAATACCTGGACACCCTGGACTTCCACATCCAGTACCTAGATACAAGAAACTACGAAGCGGAATACCTGGACACCCTGAACTTCCACATCCGACACCTAGATACAGAAAACTACGAAGCGGAACACCTGGACAAACTGTCACCTAAAATACGAGGAACTATGCCGAAGCACACATATACATACACCCATATACGCGCGCTCCACATAAATGCTATTAAAAACTGAATAATTCTATACTGTTGTGAAAGCACCCTTATACTAACTGGAAATTCGGTATGAACGGTAGCTTCACGTATAAAGTGTATTTAATTGTGTTGTGTATTCGTAAATTACTAACACTATACAGAGTACAAATAGGTAAAGAAGGCACAACAGTCAGCGCCATCTGTCGTGTCAAAAATGCGATGGACGTGAGAAGACGACGACGATGACGACGACGACGACGACGGACCTGAAATAAAATCATCTCGCTCGCCATGTGAATACGTCCTGATCCTGTACACTAATCGTATTGAATTTGGTGGCAATCAATTCAGAACCCTTGATTCCTAGCGTGAATGTATCAATAAATTTTTCTCACATACAGCCGTTCATAAGATATTTGAGTCGAAACACAGGTACAAGCGATGCTTCGAACAAGAGTCTCGGCGAGCCGTGCCCCGTACGGCGGGTTGCCTGTACTTGGCGCGAGACTCGACCGAGTCTCTTGATGTATCATCAATCCCCCAAAAAACACTTACGTGTAAAAAACTACGCCAAGTACAGGTGTGCTGTGTATTCCTCTGATAAAAAGTATTGATATCAGATTATTGAGGCCAAGTACATAAGTCACTACATGTTTGCCTATTATATGATCTAGCACTGGCCCATCATTTTAATTGTATTTTCAAAATTTCCTATAACGTTTTCACTACTCTTTTACATTACTACTGTTTCTCGTAGTTGATTATGAATTAATGGTCATTTAATAATTAATAAAACGTTAGCTGATTCCTTATCGAGTACTACTTGGCGGGTCCGTGCAATTCTTGATATAAATTTGCATTCATAATGCCAGTCATTAAACTCAAAACCAATGTCAACTTTCTATATAGAGCTTATTAACGATAACTCGTCAATAATAATCACGGTAAAATCTTAATAACAAACATATAATTTTAGGATACTATTAGTACGTTCAAATTAAGTACTTTGGAATTTCTGGCGCGGACCCGCCAAGTAGTACTCGATAAGGAATCAGCTAAAGTTTCATTAATTATTAAATAACCATTAATTCATAATCAACTACGAGAAACAGTAGTAATGTAAAAGAGTAGTGAAAACGTTATAGGAAATTTTGAAAATACAATTAAAATGATGGGCCAGTGCTAGATCATATAATAGGCAAACATGTAGTGACTTATGTACTTCGCCTCAATAATCTGACATCAATACTTTTTATTAGAGGAATACACAGCACACCTGTACTTGGCGTAGTTTTTTACACGTAAGTGTTTTTTGGGGGATATCACAAGTTTTTGTTGTTCAACGGGACATAGAAGTATTAAGCACTGAAATCTATGTTGTCACAGATATAAAATGTAAATGCATTATGATGTTGCTAATCAGAAAAATATATTGCGGTGTTGAAAATGTTTAATGGTATATAAATTTAATTTGTAAGTCCCTTTTTCTAGAAATGCATAAAGACATATACAAATTTTTAAAGAAAAAGTAATCTTCAATGCATATAAGCGTTGTTAATGGTGTCCAGCTTGTTGAAGCCGTGTGGTAAACGTAAGAGAGGAGAGTGTGCTGGATTATTTCAGGCCTTGTACCTCAGGCCGTGCGAACATCAAAGAGGATACTATAGTTTGAGCGAAGCGCCAAAGCTTGTTGCACACTTTTCTGGACTTCTACGTCCGACACCTAGATACACGAAACTACGGAGCGGAACACCTGGACACCCTGAACTTCCACATCCGACACCTAGATACAGAAAACTACGAAGCGGAATACTTGGACACCCTGAACTTCCACATCCGACACCTAGATACAGGAAACTACGAAGCGGAATAATTGGATACCCTGAACTTCCACATCCGGCACCTAGATACAGAAAACTACGAAGCGGAATACCAGGACACCCTGAACTTCCACATCCGACACCTAGATACAGAAAACTACGAAGCGGAATACTTGGACACCTTGAACTTCCACATCCGACACCTAGATATAGAAAACTACGTAGCGGAAGACCTGGACACCCTGGACTTCCACATCCGACACCTAGATACAGAAAACTACGGAGCGGAACACCTGGACACCCTGAACTTCCACATCCGACACCTAGATACAGAAAACTACGAAGCGGAATACTTGGACACCCTGAATTTCCACATCCGACACCTAGATACAAAAAACTACGTAGCGGAATACCTGGACACCCTGGACTTCCACATCCGACACCTAGATACAGAAAACTACGGAGCGGAACACCTGGACACCCTGAACTTTCACATCCGACACCTAGATACAGAAAACTACGTAGTGGAATACCTGGACACCCTGAACTTCCACATCCGACACCTAGATACAGAAAACTATGAAGCGGAATACTTGGACACCCTGAACTTCCACATCCGACACCTAGATACAAAAAACTACGTAGCGGAATACCTGGACACCCTGGACTTCCACATCCGACACCTGGACACAGAAAACTACGAAGCGGAATACCTGGACACCCTGGACTTCCACATCCAGTACCTAGATACAAGAAACTACGAAGCGGAATAATTGGATACCCTGAACTTCCACATCCGGCACCTAGATACAGAAAACTACGAAGCGGAATACCAGGACACCCTGAACTTCCACATCCGACACCTAGATACAGAAAACTACGAAGCGGAATACTTGGACACCCTGAACTTCCACATCCGACACCTAGATATTGAAAACTACGTAGCGGAAGACCTGGACACCCTGGACTTCCACATCCGACACCTAGATACAGAAAACTACGGACCGAAACACCTGGACACCCTGAACTTTCACGTCCGACACCTAGATACAGAAAACTACGTAGCGGAATACCTGGATACCCTGGACTTCCACATCCAACACCTGGACATAGGAAACTACGGAGCGGAATACCTGGACACCCTGGACTTCCACATCCGACACCTAGATACAAAAAACTACGTAGCGGAATACCTGGACACCCTGGACTTCCACATCCGACACCTAGATACAGAAAACTACGGAGCGAAACACCTGGACAGCCTGAACTTCCATATCCGACACCTGGACACAGGAAACTACGGAGCGGAATGTCTGGATACCCTGAACTTCTACGTCCGACACCTAGATACAGAAAACTACGAAGCGGAATACCTGGACACCCTGGACTTCCACGTCCGCCATGTAGATACAGAAAACTACGAAGCAGAACAGTTGGACAAACTGTCACGTAAAATACGAGGAACTATGCCGAAGCACACATATACATACACCCATATACGCCCGCTGCACATGAGTGCTATTAAAAACTGAATAATTCTATACTGTTGTGAAAGCACCCTTATACTAACTGGAAATTCGGTATGAACGGTAGCTTCACTTGTAAAGTGTATTTGATTGTGTTGTGTATTCGTAAATTACTACTACCATACAGAGTACAAATAGGTAAAGAAGGCACAGCAGTCAGCGCCATCTGTCGTGTAAAAAATGCGATGGACGTGCGAAGACGACGACCACGACGGAACTGAAATAAAATCATCTCGCTCGCCATCTCAATACACCCTGATCAAGAGACGCGGTAGCGTCTCGACGCCAAGTATTAAAAGAAAAAATCGGTTAAAAGAAAAAATCGGCCTCCTCATGAGACGCTACTGCTACTCTTATTGACGCCAAGTTGGCGCTTTTTCGTCTGCTACGATGAAATAACTTAAATTATCTGCGGGTATATGTCGTGGGCGAAAAATGTGTCAGGTCGAATATTTTTTTTTTTTTTTTTTTCTTTGCAATGAGCGTTTGTCCAATAAAATCGGTTCCCGCAATGCTGAAATCTGGCATCTTAGCAATATCAGTCGAAAAATTTTTCTCAAAATGTCCCCTCTCACACAATCTTAAAAAATTTGTCCCCTCACATATACGTATGAGCTTCGATGCGACACAGGCATATCGAGTCGAGACGCGCATTCGCAACGAGCCAGTGAACGCGTGTAGTCTGTTTATATGGCCTCAGCTGTTGGCTACTATCGCAATTTCTAACCTGTCTCTTCGTGAAAAAATTCAGTCATTTCATCAGTCATATCAGTGTGATATATGTGTCCATAGCTCAGAAAAGGGAAGCAATGGATTTACCAAGAGGTATTTTAATGCGGCATGGATTGCTTTTTTCCTGTTTCTTCACTCTGATTGCTCATTTATGTCAAAGAATGCTCCATGAATTTGCTACATAGGTATTTTATAGTGTTAACCATTTAATAATTATAATTTTCTGTCGAAAGGACTTCAGTTGAAATAGACAGTTTGTCTGAATGAATTCATTCAAAATAGACAGGTTATCATATTTAAAGAATTAACGCTATGAAACGTCTAGATGGTTAACTTGTAGAGCATACTTTAAAAAACTGAGTGAGTTTTACCGCATTAAAATAGATAGAGAATTACAGACTTCTTGCAAAATCTATTGCTACTTTAAAGTTTTTCTGGGTTAAGGACACACAACGTAACACCACTCTGTCTTATTCATGACTTAGCTGGACTAATGTATCCTGTCTACGATGGCTTTTGGTATTCGATAGTTCAGCACCGGTAGGGTGCTGGAGACCAATTTTCTGACAATAACCATCACTTTTGCTTAATGCCAGGAAAAAAAGTATAAGTAATTGAAAATGACTGAACGCAAGAGTCAATTTGCTTGAGACGAGGATTTAAATTGTATTTCACCTTCTGCTCGGCAAATTCATTGCATCTGATACTTTTTTCTTAGCGTTGAGTAAATCAAGAACATTACAGTCCAGGGTAGTTCGAATAAACATGTCGTCTACAAAAATATGAGCTTTTCTGTTTGTTCAATTAACAAATAGTATATTACACTACAAGGGCAGAAAACTGAGCTTTCGGCACTGAGTTCTGAAAACTGAGTTCCGGGTGGTCAGTTTACTGCCCGTGTGGTGTATACTATTTTTCTTTATACCATGGTCGAAAGTACATGATCAACGCATAGATTTCCATATTCCCATATGGAATAGGAATAAATGAATTACAATTAACTTATAAAGCGAAATATATGAGGTACATAGAAGCATTAAGCAAAGTAGTAAGCTATGAAACGCTGCAGCAGAGCTGACCTAGGCTATGGCCAGGTGACGACGCAAACGGTTCTTAAAAATAGGAAGCAAGTCAGTATCCCAAACGTGAGGTGGAAGGGAGTTCCATAAGAGAGCAGCCGAGACGTGGAAAGAATGCTGAAAATAGAGAGAGACAGAGACAGAGATAGAGAGAGAGAAAAAGAAGGATCGCAAGAAATAATAAAAAACGCATTAAATATTTTTTTAACAATAAATTTTATTTAATTTATTGAAATTTCTATTAATTTTTTTGTTGTCAGCTGTTTCAAATATTAGACGAAGTATTTTGTAAAATTTTTACCGCAATCTGTGTCTCTTGTTATACATTTAGTAGTGTCTACTCATCTTTATGTTTACTGTTTACTGTGAATTAACTTTTTTAATCATCACTGAGATATATGTAGAATGAGTTTGTTTAATTTTTTCATGATGTTCTTACTTTCAAAAAGATATCAAATAACACCAAAAATGTTTTTTCAAAACAAAAAGGTTACGCCAAGTATTAAAAGTGTAGTCATTCCATAAAAAATAAATCCTTGCTAAAAAAATCTCTTGATACCTAGCAAAAATATTAAATCAAATCCAATAAATTAGCCAAGCAAAAATCCTGTGGTGTACTGGTATGTGTGAGGCACGTTCCGGCGAGAGGGCACGACAAATGTAAGAGCGTGCGAACGAGTCAGTCGTTGAATTCGAGGCTGAAGCACACACGGTGTCCGTAAATCGGAGGAAATAAAGGCTTTTGGCTGTGGTCAAGGGAGCCGATTTGTTCGCAGGTTTCTTAAGACCATTCCCGTACATTACAATCTCCTAGGTAGATGCTTAATAGACGTACATGTTTCTCTACAAAAAACTTGGTGTGCCAGCGACTAGCTCCAATATATGGTGGACATATGACACAATGCATCCCATGATTCTAAACGCGACCTGCAATCTAGCAAGGCTTATAATCGACTGGGAACACAGACGTCTTTTACATGCAGGGCCACAGCAGTTATTAGCCTCACTACGGCAACGATATTGGATTATCAGCGTACGCAACGCGGTGCGTAAGACGGTCCATAATTGCCTGACATGCCATCGGTGGAAAAATCAAGTAGCAACACAATTGATGGGGGCTCTCCCTGCTGCAAGATCTACCCCATCTCCGCCATTCCAAACGTGCGGAGTGGATTACGCCGGACCATTCGCAGTGCGACTCGGTCATGCCCGCAGCAAAACCACAACCAAGGCATACATTGCGTTGTTCATATGTTTCGCGACACGCGCCATTCATATCGAAATAGTCACCGATCTTACCACAGAAAGCTTCATAGCGGCCCTGCATCCCTGGCACACCAAGTTTTTTGTAGAGAAACATGTACGTCTATTAAGCATCTACCTAGGAGATTGTAATGTACGGGAATGGTCTTAAGAAACCTGCGAACAAATCGGCTCCCTTGACCACAGCCAAAAGCCTTTATTTCCTCCGATTTACGGAGACCGTGTGTGCTTCAGCCTCGAATTCAACGACTGACTCGTTCGCACGCTCTTACATTTGTCGTGCCCTCTCGCCGGAACGTGCCTCACACATACCAGTACACCACAGGATTTTTGCTTGGCTAATTTATTGGATTTGATTTAATATTTTTGCTAGGTATCAAGAGATTTTTTTAGCAAGGATTTATTTTTTATGGAATGACTACACTTTTAATACTTGGCGTAACCTTTTTGTTTTGAAAAAACATTTTTGGTGTTATCTCGTATACTAATCGTATTGAACGTGGGGGCAATCAATTCCGAACGCTCAATTCCTATAGTGAATGTATCAATAACTTTTTCTCATGTATAGCGGTTAATAAGATATTTCGTTCCAAACACAGGTATAAGAGTTGACTCAAGTAAAGAGTCTCGGCGAGCTGTGCCCTGTACAGCCGGTTGCCTGTACTTGGCGCGAGACTCGACCGAGTCTCTTGATTTCATCCTACACTGTATATTGAATTCACTCAATGATTTGTACTTCATGATCTGAACCACTTTGTATAGTTGTGATTATAAATACTACAGTAATGTAATAGTAATACATGTAATAGTAATCTGAGTAATACTGGAATCAATGACACTAAAAAAATTAACACTTTTATAATAGTTATGAAATTACTCATTAATTGAACGACTTATTATAAACATTAATAATAATATACTATCAATTAATATTGCCAGTAATATTTTACTCAAATAATTATTATCATCATTACTATAATACACGATCTAGAAGTGTTTTTCAAGTTTGTTTTAGCAGTACTAGTAATACAGTTGAATACATTTAGCACGAAAACATGTCTTACTATAACTACTTATCTCGTAATATCATATAAAACATCTAGTAAAAATATTATTAAAAAAACTTCATTAACTCTTAAATTTTTCAGTAAGGACTTTACGCAATAACAGTTGTTCCAAAGTTTTAATCCAGTAAAGTCAAGCATGTCAAAAGTAAATTTATCTGTTCTGTTTCCACCGGAGTCAAACGTGAGTTAGTTGAAATACATTGAAAGTATACCTATAAGTTATTAATATATAGATTGCGACGATATTCTCAGTCGTTGACAAAACAGAACTCTATACCCACGGAAATCGAGAGCGCAAGTGGTCTCGGTAAACTCGAAAAGGTTGTTGGGCGCCAGGTACCCTCAAAGGAGCACCACGAGCTCTAGGCTCGTTGTCGAAACAATAAAGATCGCGAGAGATAATTGATCCGGGGTAACCGATCGTCACCAGGCGAACTATACCTAAAGATGCCACCAGGCGAACTAAATCTAAGGACACCACGGCCACGCAAAATCAGATAGGGGCACCACGGCCAAGAAAAGATACTAACTTAACTAACCTAAAGGCACCACGGCCACTCAAAATAGATAGGGGCACCACGACCAAGAAAAAGAATATAAAACGTAACTAAACCTAAGGTTACCCGGAACTCAAAAGATAGTACTAAATCAGACCACTATACGTCCCACGGTACGCCGCTTCGGAGGCTAGCTCGTCGGAAGCGTCGCGGCGTTCAAGAGACAAGGAAGGGGAGAACTCGGCGAAGGACTTATAGGAAAGTGATACGAAAAACTACAAGAAAATAATCGAATTTAATTAGTTAACGCATCAGAGCTGTATAAGCAGAACAAAAGACCAAATAATCAATAGACGCAATAGCAAAGTTACAAAAGCATTAACTCAGGTATTACTGAGGGTGCGAGCGAAAGTCAAGCATAGGTTTACAAAAGTCTTAATCGGTATCTAAAATCGGACGCCATACAATGCAAAAGAAATAAGAAGGATTTTAAACCGTAAAATATAAACCTAAGCAAAATATAAGTTAGGAGACTATAGACGCAGTCTGCTTCTCGGAAAATCACGACCGAAGGCGCTACGCGTGAGCGCGCACGCGAGTAAGACACGGGCACGCGGACTCGATACTTCTAGAAAACGGTATTCACGAAAAATAATAGGGTCGGAATAATCGAAGTACTCGGAATAGACTAACAAATTCGTTTTAACTAAAATAACCAAATAGCGATACGGACGGACAAAAATCGGAACACAAGAAACGGCAGAGGAACGGCAGCGGAACGAGCTGTGCGGTTCCAATTCTCGCACGCGCGAAATTATAACCGCGGTCGACAACTGTAATACGAAAGAGTCACGCAGAAGAAATTATAACAACGAAGGAACCCGACCAAGGATAATACACGCGGGTCGCTAACACCAGTTCGGAGATCGCGAATACGAAAAGTAGCACAATAAATATGTAGTATACGTATGTGCCGATGGGCAGCACAGTGGGGCCTCTGAAAGGTAGAGAGGGGCAGAGTTCGTCAGCGTGTGAGAGAAGAAAGGTGTAGAGTGAAAGTACGAATAAAAGGTTTTATATTGGAACGCCCGGAGTCGTTATTTTAAAAACCGCCGCTTCTGACTTCGGCAAAAAGTTCAGAGGGACCCACAATTTCAGAAATGGGATTCGACTCATAGTCTCAGGAAAAGTGGATAGTCCTAGTAAAATCGGCTCGAGAATTCGTAGATCGAGGAAAAGAACAATGGCGCCCATATAGTCGTGTGACCGGTGTACGGATATATTTGAAAAGTCGCGGAGTGTAAGGAAGAAGAGGAGTTATAGTCGGCCTTGCTTCGCGTGCTATTTTGAAGTGTAAACGTTGCCAGTACGGTATATGGACGAATATTAAATACTTTCGTGATAAAGCGAAAATCGCAACGGGATATTAAATTAGTGGTGGACACGTGGCAAGACTGTTGCAAGATCCAACGAGTCCTGGGTGTCGCAAGGAGCCTAGGCGGTAATAAAGTAGAGAGAAATGAGGTTGAGTAGATCAACTCACATATAAAAGTTATAAACATTGAAGCAATAATAGTTCGGTAAAAGGGAAAAGAAGAGCTCGTTGAGGAAACGAACGGTTAGTCGGAAGTGACGTGATCCCTAATTAAATTCGGGGTAGCGCTGTGTGCGCACTTCCAGGATAATCGTTACTGATAATCGCCGCGTATCGGTAACTAGATGAGTTACCAGGTTTAGACGTGTGGGTAAAGCAGCAAAAGAGACTCTCTCGATCATTTTGGGTATCGGAGCGGTTGTGTTTACGACGTGTCGAGCGCGGTCGAAACTCGGTGTTGTTGTGTACTCTCGGGACAGTCGATAGAGTACGACGTAAGTGTTATTGTGCTTATGAGAAGGTCCTACTGTGACATTGGTGTAATACGTGTATGTATAGAACAACAATATGGATAGGAGAAACCCATGAGTTTTCAAGTGGCGGAGCTAAAGGAGATTCTGCGAGGTTTGGGTCTACCTGTTAGCGGCTCGAAAGCCGAGTTGATTATGCGGATACAAGATGCGAATCCGACCGATGAATGGCTGATGCAGCCGAATAGTGACCCGACTGATGGCCAGGAAGAGCCTCGGGAAGGGAACGCAGAAACAAACAGTATTGGTACTATGGAGAACGAAAACGACTTTAGGCAACGCGAGATGGACTTGCTGCGCCGAGAGCGAGCGATATTGCAGAGAGAATTGGAGTTGGCCTGTAATGAAAATCGTAATTTGAGAGCAGAACGTCCACGCGCATCAGCTGATGTTGAAAGACCAGGAATCAACATAAAGATGCTTGGGGACCTGTTAAGCACATATGGTGGTAGCGACGATACATTTTCACAATGGTCGAGACAACTCCAACTCGTTAAGGAAACATATGTCCTCGACAATAACACAACAAGAATCCTCATAGTTTCAAAACTGAAAGATATAGCCCTAAGGTGGTTTCACTCGAAACCAGAACATGTTCAACTTGATTTCCATCAGCTTGTTGAAGAACTTGTTCGCAAAATGTTTGATCATCGCATAAATAAACTGATGCTCCGGAAAAATTTCGAGGGAAGGCAATTGCGGAATCATGAATCTTTTAGTGAATATTACCACGAAAAAGTAATTTTGGCAAATCGTGTCCCCATAGCGGATGACGAAGTGATTGAATATATCATTGAGCGAATCCCAGAACCACATCTTCAAAGTCAAGCTCGGTTACAGAATTTCGCTTCGCGGGCTTCTCTCCTCGAAGCTTTTGAAAAAATATCACGGCGTTCGGATACAAAAAATCGGTCAAAACAGAGCGACATGGGGAAAAGGAATGAGATGAAATCATCGAAATCGCTAAACAAGGATAGTCATTCTCATCAACCAAGGAGATGCTACAGCTGCAACGCGGAAGATCATCTGAGACCGAATTGTCCCCTATTAAAGGACAACAAGGGAGCCTGCTTCATCTGTCGAGAGACAGGCCACATTGCAAGAGATTGCCCGCAACGTAACAGGGGTCGGATCAACAATGTCGAGAAGACCCCTAACGTCGAGGATGAGTTTTTTCAACTAGTCAGATACAAAGTTTGTCGTTATAACACTACGGGAGAATCTACATTAGGAACGTTAATGGACACAGGTAGTGCTGTGAGCCTCATTAAAGAGCGACATGTACCGGGGAACGCGATCGACAGGGCAGACGATCTGAGTTATAGATTTTGCGGTATAAATAATAGTTACCTCGTTGTGCTTGGAACTACTGGTCGTTCCCGATCATACCATGTCGGTCTCCGAGAAGTTCTCTCGAAACCGATAGCAAACGGAGACGTCGTAGCATATATGGACGATTTCCTTATTGCTACACAGACACTCACAAGGAACATCACTTTAGTGTCCCCCTCCGATTTTGATGAAACTCAACTATGTTGTAGCGCATGAAAATCTAAGAGACACGTGTTTTTTTATATCGGCGGAAAAACGGTTTTAGGGGGTGAAATCAACCCCCAAAGTTGGGCATGTCGAGGGGTGGTGATGCAGTTTCACCTAGAAGGAATCGTCCGATTTCAATGAAACAAAAACTAAAATATTTCTCATCACGAGTAATGTAACGTGCAACTAGACATTAAAAAAAAAATTGTCTCTCGAGGGGGTGAACCACCCCTTGATTATTACTTTTTTTACCCTATTTAAAAAACTTACGAATGGAATTCAATGAAATACGTACCATTTGAAAGAGGAAGGAAAATTAAAGTTTACGTGTTTTTGCTTTTTAGCGGGATGTCACGTTTAAGGGGTAAACCACCCCCTGCATACCGATGCGTGCATTCCCATATAGGACCCCTTCTTGCGCAATTTAAAAGTGTAAATTAATTTAAAATATTCTCGTTAGTGACAATCGATAAACAATAAATGAATATTAACGTATTACCCCTAATTAAGGGGGTCAACTACCCCCTCCGTACCTACCCCCTGCATACCGATGCACGGACTTCCATATAGGACTGCTTCTCGGGCAATTTAAAAGTGTAAATTAATTTAAAATATTCTTGTTACTGACAGTCGATTAACAATAAGTGAAAATTAACGCTTCATCCGTAATTAAGCGGGTAAGTTTATTTAGAGTTTGAATATCAATTAATGTAATAGTTCTCCCACTCTGCACGTTTCCGCTTAGAGGTAAGTACGGTAGCTAGTTCACCATAGTACCAGTTTCTATTATTTTATATTTAAAATATATTTTATTAATAGTCCGGAAAGCACTTTTTATTTCTCGTAGCAAGTAGTATATATAAGTAGTAATCATCGTTCGTGTACTGCGCTTTAATAAATTGTCGACAATGGTGTTGTGATCGAGGGGTGATTCATTTGTTAATGATACCTTGCAACGTGGCGTCAGGACGACACGTTACAAGAGCCCCGCACCTCCGCGCGCGGCCGACAGCACGGCAGTGCCTCCGGCCTCCATCTCCAAAGAGTTCGTAGGTCCGTGGTTCGGGAGGAGGGAACGGGGGAAAGTAGTGGCCTGGCGGCGGAGGCACAGGGCCCTTTAGAGTTGAGAGCCCGCATGTAAGGGGTGCTCAACCGCCAGGACGCACTGCCGGTACCCCGGGAACTTTGATCGGCTACGGTTTGCGGGTCCGCGGGGAGGGCGCCGGAGAGGAGTTTTGTTTTGATTTTTGACCTACCGCGAAGAGCGGTAGGTAGGATAGAGAGTGTGTCGCGGGGTGTCCGTGCGTAAGGACACGCGTGTGCGGCGGACCGCGAGAAATGAGTCCTTCTTCCGTGCTCGGGCGATAGCGGAGCTATCGGGTAATCGCGGATTGCGATTATCGGGATCTCTCGCAGAGAACCATGGCTCCCGGTTTTTTTTGTATGGTCTAGTGCCAGTGCGTGGCCGAGTGTGTGAAATTCCGAGTGTTTGATGGACACCTTCGTGGAGCCGGGATGCGGCACCACGGGGATAGGCGGAAGGGGCACGGCCATCACGATTTGGATTTGGTACGGGACTGATGGGACAGCCAGTTCTCGGTAAGTACCGCGAGGGCGGTCTTATTTAGAGAATATCTTGCGCGAGAAGATAGCCGAGCGGGAGTGGTGCGGACACACGGATGCCTCAGATGGCTACCGACGTCAGAGGGCACACTCCCGAGGGAGGAAAGGCTCGTCTCCAACGAGACCTGTTAGGATCGTGAATCGCGCCGCGAGGGGAATCGCGGATTCGGTAGGGACACCGAGATAGGGACAGGTCTGGGGCGGGCTAGAAATCACGGCTCAGAATAGTCGTGAGCCGCCGTTGGAGAACACACTGTACGCGACGGGATTTGTATTGTACAATCCGCCGTTTATTTGATGGTAATAAACGGAACGGTATCCTACTGGCTGTCTTATCATTTTGCGCGTCTATCCGTTGACTCCGAAATTCTCTCTCGTCGCCCCCATGTTCCCCTCTACCATTTTCAGTACGCTGAGGCTGAGCCGCCGGGAAATCTGAAAACGGCCGTGGTGAGGGATGGTGGTGCGGGAAAGCCGCACCTGGCGCCCAACAACGAGATCTTCGGATCTTTTCTTCGATTACAGCACGTTGGGAGCAGCCACGGATTATTTATAGGTGACACCGATGAACGGTATACGTCACAACCTACACCTTATGAAACAGATAAGAAACGAGAAAGAGGCAGGAGAACTTTGTTAATTTTCACTTATTGTCGATCCACTGTCAGTAACAAGAATATTTTTAATTAATTTACACTTTTAAATCGCGCGAGAAGTGGTCCTATATGGAAGTCCGTGCATCGGTTTGCAGGGGATAGGTACGGAGAGGTTAGTTTACCCCCTTAATTAGGGGTAATACGTTAATATTCACTTATTGTTTATCGATTGTCACTAACGAGAATATTTTTAATTAATTTACACTTTTAAATTGCGCAAGAAGGGGTCCTATATGGGAATGCACGCATCGGTACGCAGGGGGTGGTTTATCCCCTTCAACGTGACATCCCGCAAAAAAGCAAAAACACGTAAACTTTAATTTTCCTTCCTCTTTCAAATGGTACGTATTTCATTGAATTCCATTCGTAAGTTTTTTAAATAGGGTAAAAAAAGTAATAATCAAGGGGTGGTTCACCCCCTCGAGAGACAATTTTTTTTTAATGTCTAGTTGTACTTTACATTACTCGTGATGAGAAGTATTTTAGTTTTTGTTTCATTGAAATCGGACGATTCCTTCTAGGTGAAACTGCATCACCACCCCTCGACATGCCCAACTTCGGGGGTTAATTTCACCCCCTAAAACCGTTTTTCCGCCGATATAAAAAAACACATGTCTCTTAGATTTTCATGCGCTACAACATAGTTGAGTTTCATCAAAATCGGAGGGGGACACTAAAGTGATGTTCCTTGTAAGTCCTACTCTGCCAACAACGTCTAAGAAAGCTGCTTCTAATTGCATTGTGAGCTTCAATAAATCATCACTGGTCCGCGATAATCCACCATATTTGTCCATCAAATCAATGAAATGATCACGATAATGCTGTTCATTATTAGATGCTTCAAGGTTTTTTAAGCATTCCAGGCATTTACATTTTAACTTAAACTTTCTAACAACATATCCTGCCATGTATGCTTAGACTTCTCTACTTGTCGTTACAACATCGTAGTCACGGTCTTCTAGATACTCCTCAGTTGTATAAGAAATACTAGGTATCGGTTCAAAGTTGTCTAAATTATTTGATGATACATAAGTTGCATCATTCAAATCCTTTTCTCTGACAACACTGATCTTATAAGGTACGGTTCTACATAATAAGAAGTAATTAATAATGTAACATATAACAATTATAATTTAGTTTGTTTAAAATTAAATCTACCTGTTGTTGAATACGTTAGTAGTTACAGGCCACTCCGGGGAGTCATAACAAACCCTCCACCACTGTCCCCCATGAGTCATGGAGCGCGCCGCGCTGTGTCCCCCGCACTGCACTATGGCGTTACCCCCTCGTCCATGTGGGCTGCTCTCCCCACCGCCACCCTACGCGGCACTCCCCCCACCACGCGGGCCTGGTCCTAAGGCCCGAAACCCCCAGCAGCAGCGTTGCATGGCCCCAGGGGGCGTACCACTGTCGGTAACTATGCACTGACCACCGGTCGGTAACTGTTTAATTAACCTAAGGAGATAAGTGTACCCGTGGTAAAATAGAACACCGTATTATGTAAGGCCCATTATGCATAATATAAAGCTGTCTGGTGTGATACATTTTTGATGATTAGCCTGAACCCTGTATAGAGGAATACGCTTAATGTTTTATTCCCTCCCACCCGTTACCATTATTGACGAGATATGGGGAAATGGAGGTGAAGGAAACAGAAAAGAAGAAAAATAGATATTTTAAATATATATTGTATATTGTAAGAAACAGTAGCTGTACATATTTATTAAGAGAATAAGTCCTTAAGCACGACCATTCTGGGCAGCCGTGACGCTACGCACGAAGGAGAGGTACACTTAATTAATATAAAATATTAAAACACAAAATATAAAAATTTTAAAATAGTGTATATTATTAAAAAATATAAAAAAAGATAAAAATATACAAAAATTAAATAAAACTTATTAATATGAAATATAAAAAAAAAAAAAAAATTAATATTCATCGCCCGTATCATAGTCCGAGTCCCTGCAAAAAATAAAAAAATAATATTACTACTCATGTATGACACACACACACACACACACACACACACACACACACACACATACATGGTGGTCCATATATAGCATCGATTAATACGCACCAGTTATAAACGGTGATCCGAGGCAGCCCAAAGAGCTGCCTCAATCCAAATATGTCTTCGTCGCCCCAGTCTAGCTCCTCGAAGAGGAGCCAGCCGTTGAGGTCGCCCCTCCGAGCACGACGCTGGCTCCTCTTCTCCAACATGTGGCTGACACATATGTAGCCTTTGAGCTTTAATAAATAAACAACACGTTATATAATAAAACTTCTTTTAAATATTAAGCTTGTGTATTAATAGAAACTTAGAGGACACTACACTCACTATTAAGTGCACCTCACTGCGTCCTCCCACCATGGTTACTTTTTATGTTCTAACTCTGAGTCGACAGGATGAGTCGAGTCGAGGCGGCTGAATCGCTCCAGCTTACCCCCACTTGTAGTTCGTAGAAACGAATTTCTTGTAAATGATAACCTTATAATATAGAGGTACCGTATGCATTGCCGTTCATTTTTCGATACTTTTAACTATCAATGGGCTAATACCCAACCCCCTAACATTTTGCTTGGGGTGAATCCTGTACATACCACGCAACTGTTGGAATGATGGTACCCTTCTTTTGGATCATCTAGCGAACGATGCGCCAAACACATCAGGCGTGGGGGGTACCATTGTCTTAGCAGCGTAAACTGCTACATGTATCTCTTATTTGCAACCATGCAAAAAAATAAGGGCAATGGTGGGGAAAAAGATGGTTACCTGTGAGTCGTCCTCGCAGCATCCTGTCATTACCTTGGTGACAAGCGAAAAGGGTTGATAGTGAAGATAATAAAGAAAAGAAGTGATAGTGCGGTGAAAAGAGGTGACATACGCAGAGTGTATTTTTTGAAAAGTGGTATGTATAATAGCGTATATATTTATTTAGTATGATATTTGATTTAAAAAAGTTTTTGCATATCTGTTATCTTTTCCTTTATTTCTAGACGATCCGTCAGCCTGTCGGTTATCTAGCGCCACACAGCATAAAAAAAGAAATATTAATAAAGTGGTATGTATATCGGTGTTGAATTTGTATACATTTTTTATTAGATTAAAAAAAAAATTATTTTGTATGTGACATCTTTCACCTTTATTTCTAGATATTACATAAAAGAACGAGCAGCACCAGTCCCCTTAGGGTTACAGCCACCTGTTACCAGAGCTGTAAGTGTAATAATTTTAAACCTGCACAGGTTTTTATTTGATTTTTAAAAAAGTTTTTGTACATCTGTCGCCTTTTACCCTTATTTCTAGACGCTGCAAGGGCGCATAGCGCCAGCAGACGCAATCGTCAGCTGTATATTACTAGACCGGTAAGTGTAATAATTTTAAGTCTACAGGGTTTACTTTAAACATATTTTATTATTAAAAACTTAAATATTACAGATTATGGCACCAAGGCGCCCGGATACGCCGCCCGAGGGGGCAGAAGGACCGTTTGAGGGGCCGCTCCTTGATGGGATACCGCCGCCCCTAAATGCGTTCTTCGCCCCCTTCCAGGAAAGGCAGTGCTTGTTCGGGTGCGTTTACGTACGGGGTGTGGGGGAGGGGTTATGCTACGGGTGCATGCGCGAGCAGCCCGCCGAGTACAGGACACAGTTTACGGTACACATAATCCACTACCTAAAGATTGACCCCGCAATACATCTGCGTGCGGGTATCTGTGCGCGCTGTGCTCGGTGTGTGCTGCACGCGTATGCACCCGGTGACTGTATAGCTTGTATAAGCTACTTTTGTGATAACCGGGAGGATCTATTAAGGCAGGGGGCTGCAGAAGTTCCTCCCCCACCCCGAATATAAATTGTGAGCTATATACAGGGTGTTTCTGTTAACTCTGCACATACTTCTAGGGTGGGTAGGGGCTGCTTAGACAAGCATTTTGAGATAAGACACCCATGGTCGGAAACTCATCCTAACAGCTGTGGAGGACTTTGAAGGTTTTAATACCGCGTGCTTGTTCGTAGCGTAATGAATCAGATGTAATCACTTTCGACTCAACGCTTTACTCACCCGCAGAAAAGAGAACAACGTTGTTATGTAAAATCAACAAAATGATAAACAATGAGAAAAATAACAAAACAATATTTTTTAGTTCAGAATATAATTTCTCGTCTTCAAACTGATCTTTTACAGTAGGTGTTCGAATTAGCCGACTGGACCATCGCCTGGGCTTGACGTCGCCTAACGTCATAAGAGGGTACCAGCGAGATAGGGGCGGGTGGGCCAAGCAAATTCCGAGTAGCAGGGATTGCGCTCGATGGGATGCTTCGCACCCGCATCTCGCGTTTAAGGGCGGGGGAGTTGTAACGTGGCGTTACAGAGCTGGAGGGGATACCACCTAGGAATGACCGAAAAGGTAAATAAATAGGACTTATCAGGTCGGACAGTGGGTTCAGTAGCACAGTGGTAAGTGCTCGACTTGGCAGTCCGAAGGTATCGGGTTCGAATCCCGATCAGAACTCCTAATTTTTCGGAAATTCCTAGCCCTCTAGCGCTCCCTGGCAGCTCTATCGATAAAAATTAATTATAGCGGGGACGAGCCGAGCCGGGCACCCCGTTATAATATTTTCCTACATACATATTATTATTAATTGCTTACATTACTTATATATCTAACCTAGCTTAGCATTATTTACGCTACATATATATCGTTGTTGTTATTATTACTCCCATTTTTTTTTTTAATTTTATCATTATACTTACTATTATTATGAATTGCTTACATATATACTCTACGCCTATTATTATTATTATTATTTACGTTATATATATATATATATTATCGTTATTATATTAATATACAGTCCATAATAAAAAAAAAAATTAGCAAAATTATATCTTTAATTTATATAATTAAATGCCCAGACCACGCACCTTTTTTTCATGAAACAGATCTTAACACGTGTATCCAGATTTACACCGGGAATATTGTATCCTACCACCGCCACCGCCACCATAGATCTTATTATCGTGCGGATACTGGCGATCAGCCAAACGCTTCTTTCGCACAAAAGCGTCGTAGTACTCTCGGGCAATTCTATCGTTTTTCCGCAAATCAGTACTAAATACATTCTGGAAGGCATGCATTCCGAAGCCTGAGGAGAGGTAGTGTAGAAACATCATACAGAATTGGCCGCACACCGTTGACGTCTCGCTCTGAAGCTGCTGGGTGTTCCATCGGAAGGATCGACAGTTCCGTCGGAGTCTCGATGCGTGGTGATGATTCAGCGGTGGTAATCCATAGCTGTCAAAGTAGTAACCGTCTCCGTCAGCGTCCACGTACATGGCAACCCAATGTGCTCCTGGTTTCGTATGATCGTCTGTGTTGGCGATAATCGCAGCGGGTTTCGACCAGCTTCGGGGTATTCTATCAGCTGCGTAGACACCCGTCGTATGCTCCGATATACCGCGAAGGCCAAGGTAAAGGTCTAGCGTGTTCATATATGCGGTCCGTTATTTCGAAGCCAGAATTCAAGACGCAATGCGTTGTTTAGAGCGCAGGTGAACGATCCTCGGCTCTCTTTACAGGCGTGAACGATACACTCGTAATGGTCACGATTCGGTGGGAAGTCCTCGTATGGTGAGTTATCGGGGGTTTCATTCAAATTTATAACCTCCCTTGCCATAACGGTCTGCAGAAAAATTACGCTCTCAGGATCTCGTGTGTATATGCTCCGCGAAATACCAGCTATATTTCGGAGATTGGCGTATAACTGTTTGTACGTCACACCACCGTCGAACCACTCTAGACCGTGTCGATAGCGGGTCATGGTGTTGTTCTCGCTTCTGATCGTCGGTGGTAATTCGTTGAAGTCGCAGGGTGGTGAAACGATCCAGTGGCCTATGCATTTTCTTTCCACAGCCACGACGCCGATCTCCTTCGGCGCCAGACGTCCCTCGGAGTCTTTGAAGTACTCAATCTCTATCACGAAATCCATCGCGGCGGTGCTAACCCGAAGGCGTTCAACGAGAAACTAACGGCGATGCTGATGATCACAGGCGATACCGAGTGCACAAAAAGACGATGACGCATACCCCAAATTGCTGACCTATGTATTTTCTTCGATTGTTTATCCGCCGTAATCTACGACGATTTGCCGCGAGGCGTCGATCTCCAGAACGTTGTCGTACTCAGCGTAAACGATACAGTTTACGGTGGTGGCCAGCGGTTCGTCGAAGCGTACCTCAATTCGTACACTACCGTGCTTGATCAGGTTCCAGTGGGTGTTGCTATTTGCCGAGAGATCGGGTGTGAGATCGAAAACGAACAGGCAGTAGCCGTCTGCGTAAGCGCTCCTAGATATCGAATTACCCTCGTTGAGGAAGTGTATACCCGTGCCACTGAAGAGGGTATGATACGCGTCCACGTAAAGACCGGCTTTGCCGAAATCGGTCTGCAGTGCTTTCGAGGGTACTTGAACACCGTCGACGTACAGCGATAAGAAATTAATACAATAGTTTTTAAAATTGAACGGGTTGAGTTGATAGTTGCCATTGAAGGCCTTGTTATCGGCGAAGCCTATTATAATACGCTTAGGTAATTGGCCGAGAATCACGTTGTCCATAGTGCCACCGTGCAAACCGGCATGCATCGTCAGTGCCTTGACCTCTACACGCGTAAGCGGATACTTTGCAGTTGTCTTTGATAGCATTTTAGAATGAGCAATTAGAATACCGGGGCTTATTTTGGCGCGTCTAACGAGGAGCGTGGCCTCCGTTATATGTAAAGAACACTCGCTCTTTGGATCCATGAGGGAGAAACCGTCTCTCGTGCGTACGAGGCGTAAACGGAGCTCAACACCATTTAATAAAAATTTTTCCTGGTTAAACACATCGCAGTGTAAATGATCAATCAGATCGACAGTCTTGTCTTTACCGACGGACGCCTGCCTATTCACGAGACCCATATTCTTGCCCGCTGTATCGTCCATATGACCGGGCGTGTCGTCGTACCAGAGCACGCTCGAGAGGTGGGACCCCTTAGCGGCTGGCCCATAATTTAATGGCGTCTCTATGTAGGCCCTGTAAGTGTACGCGTTATTAGGCGGTGATACGAGTTTCTGATTAAGAAACACGTCCACCTGATTGAACAGCGAGTGTAGCAGATTGTTAACAGGGGCTGCTTTGCTCAAAGCGTCAGGGGCTAACGCATCCTTGGATCGTAGCTGCACACGTAAACTCAGCATGGTGTGTGCTAGATCGAGGTACTCGTCGCCGTTACCCGGCACGACAAATTCAATGGGCGAGTCATCGGTCAGCGATGAGATGGGCTTGTAGTGTACCCACTGTGCGCTCTCTATAGTGGTCTGTGTCGGTGGCAGTGTAAAGAGCTCGAGCTCCGATTTCATACACTCGCAGGAGTGTGCGTGTAGACAGGCCATGATAGAGGTAGCGTTTAGGAGAAGATATCCAGCACACTCCGCTTTACTTTCTTACTAGCGATCCTTCGACGATTTTTGGGTTTCTTGGTTTTTGACTTTATTTTTTTTACTACTTTTTTTCGACGCGAAGCAGCCTTCTTCCCCGTACGTCTCTTACGCTTGTTAGCAGTTCTTCAGGCGATGCTCCTTCCAGCGACGCCGATGATAGAGTGGGCGCCGCGTAGTCGTTTTACAGCTTTATAGCCCGATCCTTTCATGAGCTCGTCAATTTTCGCCTCCGCCTTACGTTTAAGATTCATACCCGATTCGGTGGCCCTGGTGCGAAACGCCTGTTTCAGCGGAGCGCCGCGCTCGCTGACGTCCGTCAAGATATTCATGCCCGCGCGCACCGCCTCCTTACCGACGGCTCGGGCTCCTCTCGATAGCAAAGGTAACACACGCCGAAACAGACCACCGAGAAAGCTACCAATACCATGTCCTCGCTGATAAGGCGACCCCGCGAATACCCGAAATTTCGTGGAATATCCCCCACCGATCTGCGACTCGTAGTAGTCGGTGTAATGAGCCATCAGTCTAGCCGTTTAAAGTGTAGTGTTACGGAGAGCGTCCCTGATTCGAATGGTATAGGTTCGCCTAGTTGATCTCTTATATCGATGTCGATCGTTTGAAAAGTCGTGCGGAGCAGCGGTATATACTTTAACGGTGAAAACGAGAGTACTTTCATGGCTGCGTACTCGTATTTGTTATCCGTTTGCAGGAGAACCACACGAAGCAAGGGTGTTTGGACGTCTCCGGTGATATACGGCTCGCAGACATCGGTGTAAACAAGAAGCATCTTAGGTAGGGCGTTGATCAGGCTAATCGGCTGATCGGCCATCACAACGGGCTGTGCTTTCGATACCACGACCGATTCGGGAAAACCTAGGATGCGCGCCAGAGACCGGCAGAGTCTCAGTTCGTGTGGGTCGTCTAGATCGTTATCGGTAGAGACGAGCGATATGCTAGCGTAACCGCCTCTACAGAGCTCTAATTGCAGACGGCCCTTCATAGCCCTGGTAGCGTTTATTTCGTCAACGAGTGTCTTTACGTCGTCATAAACACCGTGCGCCACGTTAGACCTCGTCATCATTAGACCCACTATCGGTTCTTTGTGGTTCTTCCGCGGTTTGGTGCGGGTGGTGACCACGCCCACGTGATCCCAGTCTTTTAGCGCTGCGGACACGTGAAGAAAGGTCATAGGGATCTATATTTCGACCAGAGCAACAGCCCATGCCCCGTGTAAATCGATCTGATGCGGTAGATGCGTGGTAAAACTGGTAGTTTTATTTTCGGGATAGTACGACATACTGCTGTTACTGGGCAGAACGAGATAAAATTGGTCCTTCATTGTTCTTTAAGCGGGTAGCCGATATCCACGAATTAAATTTCTCGGGGTAACCGACCCAGCTGACCAGTACTTTTTGGGCTTTCCCACGACCGCTTCGTTTTATTACACGATCGACGAGAAACGTGTCCTTTGCGAGGTCCTTGCGGACTCGAACGAGCTCCTCCTCGTAAAAAATACCGTCAATCTCCTCGCCGGCGAGATCTTCTAAGATGTAGACGGGTGGTTCTCTCGTTGTACCTAGGCGTACGATTTTAAAAATCTCTCGAGTGCAACCCCCCTCGTAACCTTTCGCAAAAGGGTTCCTAGCACTACTGATGCGTACCAGGTCACCGACACCGTATTTAGGGATACGCGGGCTCGCTGTGGCGTATCGCATGGACAGGTTCATACGGGCCGTAGCGGCATTATACATGGTTACGTCAACTGGACGCATTCTTATCGCAGAGTGACGTGTCCTGTTGTACGATTCCACGAGGCTCTGAAGAATATCTATGTACCTCCGCGTGTTTCTATGTGTAAAGTAACGCCACATACGCTCCTTCAAAGTACGGTTGTAGCGTTCGACGACAGCTGCCTTTACGTCGGGGCTGCGCGCTACGCGGAATCCTATGCCGAGCTCCTCGAGCAGACGCTGCAGTACGCCATTGGTAAACTCTTTACCTTTGTCTGTCTGTAGGTACACGGGTATCCTATTCTTACTACGTGCCAAAACCCTCCGGAATGCCGCTGCTACCGTTGCACCGGACTTATCGCGTAAAGGCTCGACCCAAGCGTATTTGCTGAGTACATCAATTATTACAAGGATATACGTGTGACCATCGTTGTACTCCTTCAACGAGCGAAGGTCCACAAGATCGGCCTCCCAAACATCGTCGATATTGCTGACGGCGTAAGAGCGGCGCTGAAACGTATGACGTACGGGCTTATGTAGCGCATACGCGTCCTGCGCCTCTAACCAATGTACGACGGAATCTCGCTTTACCCTATCCTTAACCGCTCGCCCGAGGTTACCGATACCAGTGTACGAAGACGGCTCTGCTGGTGTGTAATAAAGACGCCTCAGAAGACTGTCATCACCCGACTTCTTCTTCTTCTGTTTCACGGCAGCCTTAACCATTCTAATCTTTTCTTTTTCTCGGTATCGTTGGCTGTACTAGCCGACACGGATCGTGTATGTCTTTTCCCCACGACCTCTTCTTCCCCGGAGGCTCTAAACACTTTCTGAAACGCCTCGCCCAATTCCTCCTCCGTGGACGAGCTCTAAGTCGTGTCGATTGGGCGCGGTACGATTGTTACACGACGCCGTGGCTGATTACTGAGAGGCGTCGTGTTGCTCCCCTCCTTCCATAGACGCTGATTGCCAATAAATTCGCGCGGTATACCAGCAGTACGGAGAAACCGCGCAAACTGCCGACTTCCCGCCGGTCTCGCCGTTTTTCTCTCACGCATAGCGTCATTGATTAAATCAACGATGTTGGCGTCCTGCACGACGGCTCCGCCGATACGCGTAACTCCCTGTTTACTCCACGCAATGTGTGGTGAGCCAGCGTTACGCAACCTACCTAGTAAGAGCCGCGCCTTAGTCCTGTACTTTTGAGGTACACTAGCAATGATGTCGTCGTCGTCAGCATCGGTGGTCTGGTTCCGGGCGTTATCCTCCGCAGAATTGTTATTTTTTTTCTTGTTATCGCTATCGGTGCGCCTATCCTCGTCGACGTTATTTCGCAGGTCCTCGATAAAGTGTAGATAACGCTGCAGCACCTGATTGTACATCTTCCACTTTTCGCGCTCGTCAATGAAATTCGGCGAGTGTAGGATCTCCTTCATCGACGCGTCTAATCTGCTTAAGGGGGCCCCAGGGGTTTGTACGGTGTTAACGATGTCAATGCCCTCCTGACTGTGCTGATGCGTATGAGGCGCTGCACGGTGGTACTGCTGGTGTACGGTATTCACGCTCTCATGAGGGATGTGAACCATCTTTTTTGCATGCTCCATCTCGCTCTGCGCGGCGTATATCCTATCCGCTTCCCCCTATGCGTTTTGATATGACGGTGCCCAGTATGGGTGCTAACAGAAGAGGTAGAAAACCGCCGCTCTGAACGATAAGGCGTTTTCTAGTTTTGACTGCTGAACCCGGTCTGGATAAACGTCTCAGCAGCGGTGCGTGTTTCCGTAAGCGACGTTTCTGAGTCGGCTTGAGAGGTACGTTATCGCGAAGGATATTCAGAGCGCATTCGCATATACAGTTGACGAGGCGTGGGTCGGCCGCTCGTAACAAGGCGCTACGTTGTTTGCTGTCCAGGTGGCAAATAGCCTTCAACACGTGCTTCCGCCCTATAGAGCAGCGTGCGCTGGATACCATTACAACCGAATGACTGGTACGTCTCGATCGGCGTACCCACCCTTTATACCCTTTCGCGGTACGTACACGTAGTGGAACGGGTCCGAAAGAAACACGCTCGTGCGAAAGCGGCAGTTATCGGGCGTTGATTGCTTCAAATCGAGTAGTAAATAACCGTGCGGTTCGGCGGTGGCATCGCGGTAGACTTCCTGTACGAAGCGCGGATTTTCAGGAAACACCTGTCTCGCCAGATGTTGTATCTGCGCTCTGTCGCGCGGATTTTTAAACACAACGATGTAGTTGGCGTTCAACGAGATATCGCGCTGCCCGGGCCCCTGATGAAAGAGATTCTGCGTAATGAAGATAACACTGATGTTCTTATGATGGCTGCCTTTGGTAAAAAGGTCGACCACCGTGTTATTGGACGATTCCCTCATGAGATCGTCGATGATGACGAGTTTCGGGCGTGGATCGTTGCCGTAATCGGTGTTTTGCGGCAGTCCCTCGTGAAACTCTATAGAGCTCCCGTACTCCCTGTACCCCTCCTGCCACTCTGCATAGTAAAAGAGAACGCGCGCGAATCGCACGTCACTCATATCCTCGATGAACCGTAGGAATTTCTTTACGAAAAACGTCTTCCCGCACCCCGTTGGCCCACAGACCATCGACGTCCAAGGGTGCTTCCACCGTGTGTCCATTATGCCAAATGAGGCTATTTGGCGGTGTTCTTTACGAATATACTGTTAAAGAGTCTGCTAGATTTTACACACTCCCCCTTCCATCGCGGGGCCCGGCCGCGGCGGGCGCGCGACACGCGTGAGGCTCGTGACGTCGCGCGCGCCTGCTAGCTCTTATCGGTGACGTTGCTAGCCCCTCGTCCGGGTGAGCTCATCGTGCACCTGTGAGCTAATAGTCGGCATGTATGTGTGTCAACCGCATAGCTAGCCATAATGCACGGCTAGCATGTCTGAAGAGCCGCTGAAAAAATAAATAACATGGTCGGGTTGATGGAGCCGTCGGGAATAGATCGATAAACAGGTTTTTTTTTGTTTTTTCAAATAAATATGTTTTTATTATTATTATTGTACAGGCGATGTATATACATTTATACAGGTTTTGTTTGTAATATTAATTACATAAATCCGTAGGGCAAAGAGCCGAAAAAACCGTCGCGTCGCCGCTTTTGAAGCTCTGTCGGTTTACACGTTTTTGATTCCAGACGCGTCACTACGTCGTGAAAAGGTGTACGCCGTATCGCGTCATAGTGTAAAACGACAGGCTCGCTGGTCTCTCCCGTTACATAAGAGCGTATCCAGTTGTAATTAATGGCCAGACTCGTCGCGTAGTGGATCGTGATACCTTTGACCTTACAGAACTCAGCGTAAGAACCGTCTGGCTTACGCACTCGGTACGCATAAAATTTCGGGCCTCCCGAGACAAAAGACGTGATATAGCTACCAACACCGTACGACTCCAGCTCATCCGTTAAATCGCCCAAAAGACTGCCGAGCGGTGGCTCGTAGGCGTTATCGGCGTGACGACCACCTGATACGTATATACACGAGTCGGTGTCGTAATACAGAACGCGTCTATCTAATACCTCGAGGTAGTCGTACAATTTCAGACGCGCCTGAGCCGTGGTATACGCAGCTATAACAACGTTTGTGTATGCCGTGGGTATCAACGCGTCGTTCGTACTACGCGTACCGACGTAAAGCAGCTCGTCATCTACGGGCAGAATACCTGTAATCTCGACCTCCGGACACGTAAGCCGAATCACGAGCTTTTGACGAGTCGTTACAATTTCCGTCTTTGGCAGATTTTCGCGTTGCCCAAACTTGCCCCAAAAGGAAATCAAACATAATTTTGCGACTGACCGCAGACCGAGATTTGATTTTATATTTCCAGGGTCCAGACGAATACCCTCGACTCGATCGTACCCAAATTTCCGTCAGCTCGTAACCTAAATACCGAATCTTATCGTTCGTAGCCTGCGTTCTCTCGAAGCGCGCGTCCATGGATCCGCCCGTGTGTAGACGACTATCTCTGTTTATACGATAGCATTTTGGGCAACCGTGCCAGAAACAACCCTGAAACTGGAATACGTGTCGTAGGCCTGTGTCGGTGTTCATGTAGCAGCCGTCGACGGGTGTGCCATCCGGTAGACGATACTCCCGAGTGCGTCCCGCGTGAACTATGACACAACCCAAACGATGCTCCAGCGAAAGAAGCCATAAGATGGCCTTACGCGATTGTTTGTCACCGTATCGGTACCCACCCGGCGGTAAAATAGCTATCTGCTCGTCCCGCAAAAAGTATTTCCGAAAAACTCTCGAACACGCCGAGGCTATGGTGGTGCTCTCCGAGAAAGGGCAAACGTTGCCATGTTGAAGAAACATTTCGCGGAAAGAAACGCAAGCCTGCCTGAGAATGGTAACGTCTGATCTACAGTAATCTATAAACTCGGCTCGAAAGTTAAACACGTATCCCGCAGAGCACTGCTCGTTATACCATGCTAAAAACTGATTACGCTGAGCCGGCGACATCGTATCGGGCGAATAAAACTCCAGCGCTGGTAACGGGCCGATATACTGCTGATTCTCAGGTGTATTGAACAGATGCGGGAAGACACCCTTTTGTTTCAAACCGGCCGCATCCGCGAGGCCGAAGGCTTTCGGTAGTGCACTCAGCGGCATATGAAAATAATTAAGACTGTCTATGAAAGTTACACGGCCCGTCTTCATCATTATGATGCTCGTACCGCTGAGTAGTAGCATCGGCGGCTTTAGGCTTTTTCTTCTACGCTTCACGATGTGTCGTAGTACAAACTGCGCGTCGAAACCCTTCGCGTTATGCGCCACACAGATCACACGCTGAAACGATTTTCTTTTAGGATCGCACGCGAAATCTACAAACTGCCTTACAGGGTCCTCTTCGAAGATGTACTCGTGTACACCGCAAGATGGGCATACCTTCGTGAGATCTGTATCATTTATGCACGCTGTACACACTTGCTGAACGACGCACAAGTTTGGTGTGTGGATACGCACCGCGTCGTCACCGGGCAGCTTCTGTATCTGCTGTGTTTCAAAATCATAGAAGATGTACAGAAAATTTTTTTCAGCGGTAGTCTTTTTTACCGGTCTGACGTAACACCGATGTCCAACGTCATTAACACTCTTGCAGACGCTGCAATACACCTTATCGCAAGAGTGCTTACGAGAGGTTCCTTGAAGAGGTCTAAGACACTGCGGACAGCTGCGAACGGCCTGGCACACGCTCTTTTCTTTACCCTTCTGTTTAGTAATCAGCGTATTTTTATGATTATCGAAACAGATTTGACCAAAAAAGTACCTATGGCACTCGCGACAATACAATGTGGGGAGAGCCGAATCGCAGGGCGGTTTTCCGAAACATCTAGCGCATTTGTGGGTGCACTTATGCTCTGCCTCGTACGTGTAAGATTTGTTACATGGTACGCAAAAACCACGACTACCGACCGCACCCCGCATATTTAAAATAGGTTGATAATGCTGCGAATTATTATAATACAGAATGCGGAGCGTTTGCCGTGGTTTCCCTGAACCGTACGCGCTATCGACTATCTGCGATCCGTCGTACAGTGGTTTCTCGCCGCTGCCTATATTGTCAAACTCGTAAACAACAATGGCTATACCATCCGGAGCAAGGTGCCTTTGAAATTTATCAATTTCCGGAATACCGCAACCATCAGGCGGTATGTCTACACGGGCGCTTGTCACAAGCTCAAGAGCTAATTGTTTTTGTAATTTACCCCGTTGACACCGTACCGCGTTCCATCGCTCGTGCAACTCCCCAGAGCGCACCTCCCCACGTTCAGCGTGCACCATCGCCGCAGCGAGCGATCTAGGTAGACAGAGGTTATCGCTATTCACTATGGTCAGTATAGATTGTTTTTTTACAAATTCGTGCGCTAATCGCACGCGCCCCCTACCCCGCGGTACTTCGACTATACACGACTCGATGACAAAAGACCTATCTATCTGGAATGCCTGGGCGCTTTGTGCGACGGACGATATCACACCCCACACATCATTTTCGAGAAGTTCTCGAGCCGGTCTGTACGACACCCATGCTGCCCCGCACGCAAAACTGTATGATTTAATCGTCAGACCTATATAATCTTGCGCGGTACACGAACTTGTAAGGTACGCGTGTATATCCCTGACTGCGCCCTGCAACCAAGACACCGTATTCGTATCAGGATCTTGGGGCGGTGGCCTGATAGTCATTGTTATTTCACGGCCGTCTAATCGAAACCGATTTATGCGACGCGTCGTTTCGGCTTGTACGGTAAACCTATGCCCTGGTGGTAACACGTCGTTATCGCTGACTCCCTCGTTGCGGGTGTCTTCGTCGGCGCATCTCTGCGACCGAAGAAGGGGTCCCCCGCCGGTCTGGTATTCCGCGCCCACATCTAGCGTTTGGAAAAAGAGTTTTTTATTATTTTTTTGTTATTAAACACAAAAGAAAGAGTATTCGGCTCATACTGTTTGTTTCCGATGCTGTTTAATGCATACCCCACGTATCGTGGAACGATTCTTCGTCCTCTTCTTCTTCTTCTTCCTCCATCGCCTGTATGTCCAGCGCTGTCGATGGACCTGCCACTTTTTTAAAATAAAACGTAAATTAGCCGTAATCTTTTTTTTTTAAAAAGTATGTTTTACCGTTAGCACGTTGCATCACTGTCTCCGTGCTGGTGCGGGGCTCCGAGTAAACCTCCTCTACACGATCGAGGCACCCTAGGAGCAACTGCTCCTCCTCCTCGGGGACGACTTCGTGATGAAAGCGCGTCAATTCTTGTAAAATTGATTTATTTTTAAAAAAAAAAAGGCAATTTGTGTAGGAGCTATTGCTGGCAAGCGACAGATACATACCTTCGTGAAACAGATGATCGGTTATAATAGCCCTGGTGATGTGGCTATCGCTCACTCCGCGTTTGTTGATACACGCTGCGGCTAGCGAGAGTATGTACGGATCGTTCTTGAAGTATCCTCTTTCATGACCCCTCGCTAGCACGCGCAGAGAACAATGGGCAAACACACTTTTTAATCTACGCGTTAACGTGCGAAAACCGAAATATCTTAACTCGCGACACCACCCCGGTGAAAATAATCTCGGGTTTCTAGGGGTATTCAAGCGGCGTGTCCTGACGAAATCGAGGATACAATCGCGAATATTCCCCAAAGATGACATTTTTTTCTTTGCTTAGAGCTGGTGATTGATGTAAGTTATCAGACTATCTGCCAAGACGTCGTGATACGAACTAAAACAGGGTACGTTTAGTCCGCGGGCGTCTTACAGTCACGGCGATATTAATTTCAAAACAATACCATGCGCTACATCTGAATCAGCAAAAAATGGCATGGCTTTATAATAGAATCGTTATTCGTCAAAAATCGGATAGAAGCGTTTTAATCGTAAAAATGAATTACATATTATTGGTCGCTCGTTCGCCGATCGCTAAATATTGCGTATCCATAATACGGATAAAAAAACCCTGTATAGAGGTGTTGCGTCGGAAGCTGCAGCGATCTGCTGACGCACACCGTTCGAGGTTGCATCAGCATCTCGTCGTCGTCGTGTAGGGTTAGAGATACGAATCATACTACGCTGTGTACATAGGTATTTTTTTTTACTTTATTTATATTTATCAATTACAATCGACTGGTACCAAAAGATCATACCAATCTTTTACAGCATCGAACTCGTCGATATCACCACCGATAAGCTGTACTCCGATATCTTTTCGGCCACGGTCATCCCGCAGCAGTGTTTCGCAACTCTCGTCGCGAAAAATTGCCATACACCGTATATGCCGTATGTTGCGTCGGGATGCTGTTCGTGTGTCCATTGCGTAGTACGTCAAATTGCTCGATCCTTCGGCGTGTTCCCCCTCCGCATCGTTGTAAACATCATGGGGTGTATGGGTTTCCCACGCATCGTCGAGTGCCTCCAGGTACGCGTAAAGACCGTGAGGCATGCTGACCACGCTTGTTCGGCATTCCTTGTAGTGTAGGAGCGGTGGACCATCCCGCGTCGTCAGGGTAACGCACCCAATAAACTCTGTCAAACTACATCGTTTCTCCAGAGTACGTAGCGCTGTCTCGTATGCTCGCATAGCCCTCAGGCACCACAGTGTGACGCAACTTTCGCGTAATCTCTCGAGATGATTGAATGCCGCTAACCAGGCCTGCGACTCCAGACGCATAGGTGTACGACGCGGTAGTTCTTCCGGTGTGGGCCTGCCCCACCTTTTCCTCAATATCGATAGCTCTGAGTTGGCCATAGGGCGCCGATACGTGATGCGGCATTTTGGATTACTATCGTCGGACATACACCATTCATGTTTCGCCAACCACTCATTGGTACATATGCGCTGCGCGTAAGGGCTATCGTTAGAACGCTGATCGCAGATAAAACCCAGCGTTACGCTACAGCGTGTGAAATCATGGTGTCCTTTATTCAGTATCGTTGCTATAGACAGTTCGGGTAGTATCACGGGTCTTACACCCGACGGCCAACCCTTACGACAAACCATGTCGGGATTATCGTCGCCTAGGTCTTCAATGTCCAGTGCTCCCGGTTTCGTCATGTATATTGAGGCTAGCGGTACACCCGTTAAATGTCCCAATCTCAACCACTCCCGTACGGCCTCTTTCTCTGGATCGTGCTCGGGATTTGCGTACCGATAGAGGGCTCGTGTCTTCGCCCATTGTATACGTCTATGCCTCAAAAAGTCGTTGTCCTCGTAGCGAGCCATTTCTTTTTTCTACGGTAGCTGTCGGTAAATTTTTCACTGTAATGATTCTACTGCTTTTCTTAGACTGTACATCGCTGCCTGCTTGCGCGTGCCCCAGCTGCGTGTTTTCTTTTTCACAGGATCATCTTAACGCTGATGCAGATGCACCCAGCAGTACAGTGATTCACGTGAATCACTCGCTATAGGATATCAGCATCTCGTCATCTTTGATACATCCTGCGGTATCAGCAGTATCATGGCCATAGGCTCTTTGTTCGCTGCATCCTATGAAAACGGGGTGTGGCTATGGTGGCGGTAGTGGGGGACATGTTCGCCAATATTTCGATGACCTGCTTTTTAGATATCGCCTTAGACAGTACTGCTCAGACCCTCGCACCGATCGTATAATAGCATTTACTACAATCATGTACAAGAAGCAAGTACTGCTGCCCACTGCGTACGGTCTAAACCGATCGTTTTCGAAGCAAGTGATCACCGGCCTCTCTCTAAATCGTTCGGGAAGCTTATCACCTGTAATACGCATCGTTACTCAAGATTATTCCGGCGTGGAGTTTGAACCAACCGAATGGGCCATCATCACCGACCACTTCCCCATCATCGACAAATTCTTCACCGCCGAAGATAACATCAAGGAGGTACCGGAGGCTTTCAACACTCCTATTCTCATGGCCACTCATGAGCTAGTCTTCACGTACTCATACGGTGAGCGGGCAATTATTATCAAACTAATTATTGTCTACGGACAACGATGGCTCGGGTGTTAAAAGAGCTAGGGCATACACACCTACGGTTGTGATGAAGAGGGTGTCCTACCTCAATCTCCAGAGGGTCCTGCGCTGCGTAACCTTGCAAATAACCAAGCTACGCGAGATTACCGACAGTGCAAACAACTGTAAAGACACGCTGATTGCGGAACTCGACCGTCGCGGAGATGACGCCTCCTCCAGGGACAGCATATTGGGTGATCTTCGGTTGGTTCTGGAGAAGAAAGGCCTGTGGTCACCGGCGCTTAATCAACTATTGTTGGAGCTGTTGTCCCTGTATAACCACGAGTACCTCTCCTTCGTGCGGAGCACCATGGAGGACCAGAACAACCATGCATAACGCTTATTTTCTTAATAAACCTGTAGGCTTGATGATTCTTGCATAATATATTTTTTATTTTTAAAAAATCTGTTTTTTGTTTGTTTCCTGCACCTCCATCTCACCATATCTTCTCAATAATTTATAAAGCATTAAGCGTATTCCTCTGTACGTTGTTATTCGACGCTACCGCACACCTGCAGGGCTTTTCACTGAGATAAAGACATTCTTCAAAGACGACCTCAACCCTGATTACATCATTGTTCGGAGAATGTCTTGAGCATAACATTCTTAAAGTCACGCGGCTTGGGCATCGGGGGACCAGGTCTTACCAATTAATCAGAATGCGTTTTTACGACTTTAAGCAGACTCGCGTCAACAATACGGTAATAATCGAAAATGTATCACGCGCTACAGCTTTATAATATACATAATGTGTCTTACAAAATACGGTGTTCTATTTTACTTTGGAATTGAGGTTGTCGACCAAGTTGCCAGCCAAAGAAGAAACACACAGTTTTACAACGTTTCGGCCCGGTTTTGGGCCCTCTTCAGGTAATATATTCTATAATTTACATACATCATCTATAAAAAAACCATATTTATGTTTCTTAAGTATTGAGAGAATTATATAAATTTTTGTTCGAGCAAATAATGATTTAGCAATATAATGAGTGTCAAATGTATTGTAAAATTAACGAAATATGTTGTACTTGCTACTTACACAAACATTTTGAAGGCGTAACCCTTCTTATAACACATCAAGTACCATGTTCTAGAGATTGAGTGTTCGGTGAGTAAAAAAGAAAAAAGATAACGAGTGTCCAAAATTATAAACTCATATCTCTTTTTGTAGGAGTATCACAGACCACATGTACCATATACATATCTACTGCAAAAGATAAGTAAAAGAAACAGACGCTAATATATGTATGAAAATTATGTCTATACTACATGTTGTTTTTATAACTTACAGATCTGATAAGAAGATGATCGATTTCGATGTGACACATTGATTGAAGAATAAGAATAAAGAAAAAAGAATGAGAATTCCTATATTAAAACAAATGTAGTGTCTATTTTTTAAAAAACGTATCAATCCATGGTTCAGTCCGAAATGGTCGAACAGTTCTATCTAAACGTGTCTATTAGAAGTGCTATAGTTCAACGGACAGTTAGAGGTGAAATTGGAAAAAACCAAAGTCATGTCCACAAACTGAAAAGTGTATTTATCCAACCGTTGTAATTTAAATTATAAATTATTAGACTCTATGTAAGAAAAGGAAAATATTTAATTATTAATGCAAATGATGTTGTAGTATATTGTGGTAAAAAGAGCTAAGGTTTTCTGTGTCATTCCTGTAATTAATAGTCTTTTTGTCCTTAAAGATCTTGATCATCTCCAGAATGCATCTTTTGTGGTAATCAGATTCTGTAGCTAATATGGTAGTATTGTCATAATCGAATTGATGGTCTAGTTCTATAATATGATATGTGAGAGCAGTGTGAGATGGACTAACTTTTTTTATATCGTACTTATGGTCTCTAATACGCATTTTTAAATATCTCCCAGTTTGTCCTATGTAGCACTTATCGCAATCTTTACAGGGAATTTTATATACTATGTTAGATTTATTAAACAATGGAATATTGTCCTTAGTTGTACCAATGTATCTTTTTAATTGATTGTCATTACGGTTGATAATCTTAATATTATATTGACTAAAAAGTTTATGAAGTCGGTAAGAAAGAACGTCTACAAATGGGATCGAAATCATACGTCTGTAATCTAAATTATCTATTACATTTTGTTGATCATTAATCCCGTTAATTTTGTTAATCAAAAACTTCAATCTACTATCAATTGCATTGTCTATGATACGTTTGGGATAATTATTGGCTAACAATGTGTTCTTTACTAATCTAATATTCTCTACGTGAAATTTGGGTTCTGATAATAGAATAGCTCTGTCAGTCAGCATTTTTACAATGCCTATTTTTTGTGAAAATGGATGATATGAATTGTAATTAATGTATCTACCTGACCAAGTTGGTTTTTGGTACCAATTTGTTTCAATATGGTCTGAAATTCTAAATAAAGTGATATCCAAAAAGTTTAATCTATTGTTAATTTCAATTTCATGAGTAAATTGTAAACGCAGATGGTAACTATTAAATATATGTATAAGTATATCGATTTTATTACTAGGAACTGCAGTAACTATGTCGTCTACATATCTATTAAAAAAAGGTAAGTCAAAATCTAATTCAGAAATGCATTTTTCCTCCAAATCACACATTACAAGATTAGCTAATACAGGGGATAAAGGAGAACCCATAGGAGAGCTATAGATCTGCTGATAAAATTTTCCATTGAAACTTCTTCTTCTTCTTCTTTGTATAGATGGCACCAGACGGGCGTTTAGCCTTTACAAGCGGCCACAGGTTTTTAAGTTTTATATGTGTTGCAATAGGGCGTCTGGCGTGAATATCCCGCGACGATCTGAAACACAGTAAGGAATGCCACGGCGACGGATCACCGAGGCGCTCCAAGCGACCAGTGTCGGAGGCTCACAGACCCCTCTTGGGAGGAAGCTTCAGGCAAGGGAGCCAATGGAGGAGGGAGCGGTTGGAGTAGGATTGGAGCAGTTCCATTGGAGCGAGCAAGCAAACAGGTAAGCAGGCAAGCAGGCAAGCAAGCAAGCAAGCAAGCAAGCAAGAAAGTAAGCAGGCAAGCGGCAAGCAAGTAAGCAAGTAAGCAAGTGAGCAAGTGAGCAAGTAAGCAAGCAAGCAAGTAAGCAAGTAAGCAAGTAAGCAACCAGCAAGCAAGTAGAGGCGATGGATTAAAGCAAGCTTTAGAAAGAACGGAGGGTGTATAGCTATGACAGTTTTGCAGTGACTTTGAGGAGGTATAGGTTAGTTTAAATAGATAAGCTAGCGTCAGAGAAGAAGCGGTGCAGGATTTTTAGTATCCTGGGATGCATTAGTTTAAGGTAAGAAGCAATCGAATAGGTAATTGGGAGTTTAGCTTTGCGAATGGAGAGGAGAAGACCAGGCCTGAGGTGTGAAAAACGGCAACAGCGCCATAGGATATGGTCGACTGTTTCGGAGTCGTTACCGCACGGGCACAGATCGGAGCCTACAATATTTTTCCGGAAGAGACTCTCGGCTAAAGAGTGATGGTTTGATCTGATTCTATTGAAGGTTGATATAATAGAGCGGTCGAGTTTTGTGTTATGGAACCAGGGTGATTTGGATTCAGAGTAACAGTGCTGGAAATAGAAGAGGCCCTTTCCGTCTTGGTGATTGGAGTAGAATGCCAAACAGGTTTTTGATGTCCAAGTGGAGACCGTGGAGAGAAGATCAGTGTACGGAAGACTATGATTGAGGAAAGTGCCAATACTTATGGCTTGCTTGGCAAGCAGGTCTGCCGTCTCATTCCCTTGAAGGTTTGAGTGGCCCGGTATCCAAAAAAAGGCGAACGGATTGGTTGTTTAGGGAGGCTTGTCTAAGCTTTTCCCTGATGAGGTAGATGACGTACGAGTGGGACTGATCAAGTCTAAATGATTGAAGAGCATTCAAGACACTCTGTGAATCCGAGAAGATGGTTGACGAAGGTAGCTTCCTATCTAGAATGAAGTATACCGCGTGGAGAATTGCTAAGGCTTCTGCGGAGAAGATTGAGGCATGGCAATCTATTTTGCCCTGGAAGTGTATGTGTAAAGAAGGGCAGAAAATGCTGAGGCCGGTATGAGGGCTGTCTGGGTTTTTTGAACCATCAGTGTAGAAGCAATGGGATGAATGGAGGAGTTGGTTGAAGCAGCTGTTGAATTCACTTGATGGGTCTTTGGAGTTCTGGATGGACAATCCTTCCAGTAGGCTGATTTTTGGAGAGAAAAGTTGAACCGCATAGTCAAAGTGGTAGGGGAGAGGGCAAGGAGAGTTATAGATAATGTTGATGTAATTCCGAGCAGCAGAGAAGGCTTTATAGAGAATGTAGTTTTGCTTGATTTTGAAGGTTTTACTGTTGTACGGTAGGTGGCGTAAGTTTGAAAGAAGTGGAATGACTGGGTGGTTGGAGTGGGATAGACATTTTAGTATGTACTTTTTTGTAAGTTGTTTGAAGCGGATGAGTAAGGGCGGTTCTTTAGTTTCAGCGAGCAGAACGCGGATGGGAGTGGACATCCTAAGGCCTAGTGCGAGCCGGAGGGCACTATATTGGATTCTGTTTAACTTCGTGAAGACGTTATTATCAGAAGGTAGTAAAGCCTGACAGCCATATTCTATTGCGCTCCTAATTAAGGATTTGTATAGGATGAGCAGAGTTGCAGGATGCGCGCCCCACCATGTGGTTCTGAGGGCTTTAAAGATGTTAAGCAACCTATTGCATTTATTGATGACGGATTTGAGGTGGGAGTTCCAGTTCAGCTTTCTGTCGAAGGTCATGCCCAGGTACCTAGCCTCATTGGAAGCATGAACCCGGTGAGTATCAATCCTAATGGAATAGTCAAAGAAGTCCTTCCTCCTTTTAGAGAAGATAACTAGCTTAGTTTTAGCAGGGGAGATAGATAAACCTTTGTTTCTCAGATAAGCACAGATGGAGTTGACGCTGGATTGAACGTTATTGATGCAATCGACTAAGTTTTTGGATCTCGACAGGATTAAGACATCATCCGCAAACTGCGTAGCAGTACACTGTGGATGAAGGTGGTTGTTAAGCTCCCTTATGTATAGAGAGAAGAGAATGGGGCTGAGGGTGAGGCCCTGAGGTAAGCCCTTGTGGGATGTCCTTGGACCACATAGACTTCCATTTATTTTGAAAAACACGTTTCTTTCAGCTATAATGTGGTAGATAAATCTGCAGATAGATTCTGGGATACCTAAAGAGCACAAATCTTGAATTAGAATAGAGGGGACGACCTCGTCGAACGCCCCCATGATGTCGACGAAGACTGCGACTGTGAATTCATCCTCAGCGAAACCATTGTAGATTTCAGATGACAGCAAAACTAAATTGTCGGTGGTGGATCTGGCTTTGCGAAAGCCAAATTGTGAAGATGGAAGAAGAGAGCGGTGTTCTGCCCACCACGACAGCCTGGCGAGGAGGAGACGTTCAAACAATTTGAGTAAGCATGAAGCTAAGGCTATGGGACGAAATTTGCCTGGGGTTGATTTGGGAATGAAAAACAGGAGAAATTGGTTCCAACTTTTAGGGAATATGGATTCCCTAAGGAAGTCGTTGAAGACGGCTAGAAGAGCGAGGCGAACATTGTGGGGTAACCTGTAAATGATGTCATTGCTAATCCTGTCAAGGCCTGGAGAAGACTTGCGCTTAAGTCTTTCAATGGCAAGCTCAAGTTCTGCCATCGTGAAGGGTTCCTCAAGAAAGGGGGATTTTTTGAAGAGGTGAGCAGGTGGGAAGCAGTTGTGAAGCACTGAGTTTGGGCAGATAGATTCTGCTAACTCTTGAAGCTTGTTCACGACCTCAATATCCGATGAGCAAGGTGGATCTGGGTTGAGCTGCCTATGACGATATCTTTTGACTTGGTTCCAGACCGAAGAGATGGAGGAGTTGGGTGATACCGATTCGCAGAAGGATCTCCAAGATTGTTTCTTGGCTACTGCGAAAGTGCGTTTTGCCAATGCGTCTGCTTTTTTATAAGCTACGAAGTTCGTGTGGTTATATGAACGGCGAAGTTGGCGGAGGGCTTGCTTCCTAGTACGGACTGCCGCATCACAGCTGGCATTCCACCAAGGAGAATGGCCTTTCTCCCTAGATGGATTTGATGAAGAGTTGGAGTCAGGGATAGCATTGGGACAAGCCTCAATAACCGAGTTGGTGATGGTGTCGACGATGGTGTTGTATCTACTCAAGGCGTCTTGTGAAGAACAAAGGGCAGAAAAAGGAGAAGGTGCAGCTATAGGTGGGGCCAGAAATGTGGAACCGGTCAGTGAAAAAATTGGGGAGTCGCAAAGGTTGGCCGTAAATGTTGACCAGTCCATGTTCTTGAGTCTGAATTTGTGATTGAAATAGTTGTTTTTTGGGATTTGGACATTCAATGAAGTTGAGATGGGGAGGTGATCGCTACCCAGGGAATCCTTTAGGGCTTCCCATGTGGCCAGTGGAGCAATGCTTTCAGAAACCAGAGTTAGGTCAAGACAGGAGGGTTGTTGATCTGGTCTGTTTAGGAATGTTGGTGACCCATCATTTAAGAGAACCAGATTGCTATTCAGCAAGTGCGAGTGAAGGAGGTTACCCGTTGAGCAAGCGTGAGAAGAACCCCAAGCTTCGTGATGACAATTGAAGTCACCACCTATGAAGACATTTTGGTTGGGGAGAGAATCGAAGAAGCTCACCCAATCGTTTGGGTGGGAGCCAAATGAGGATCCGGGGATTCTATAGGCTGCGACTATGGTCAAGGGGTTAGGCGAGAGGGAAATGGAAACAGCTAGTGACTCTAGGAGGTGCGGTTTGTAAAACGTATCATTGAACTTTGTAAAGGATAAGTGCTTCCCGATGCAAATGGCTATGCCACCACCCTTGTTGGAGGGGCTGTCCTTCCTAATAATGTTGAAATTTTTCAGGGAAACTGATTTGCTTGGCGAAAGCCAAGTTTCAAGAAGAATGATTACATCATAGTTTGAGGAGATGATGGAAAGATCCCCTACTTTATTGCGAAGACTGCGACAATTCCAATGTAAGATATTCAGGGAGTCTTTGGTAGCCATGGAGGACATGATAGGATTGGTTTGGAAGGGAATGAGTGGAGATGAGAGTGTCGTAGAGGATTGATGGATGTAGAATGTTGGGGCTTCACGGCTGAACGCAGGTGAGTCTGCTGAAATCAATGTTAGAGAGTTTATCTAGTAAGTTATCTAATTTTTCTAGGCGCTGAAGTTGAGGAGCAAATTGCTCTAGGATGAGAGTAGCTGAGCTGAGAAGGGATTCAAGAGCGGAGATGGCATTTTCAATGTATTCAGGGTCAACGTTGGAGGTAGCCGGAAGAGGACTAGGAGTGCAAGAACGTAAGGCAACACCATTGCGAGATGGGATGCGAGATTCTTGTGTGTGCGGAAACTCGGCCGAGGTTGATGAACGAGTTGGTTTGGGAGTAGAAGCCTTAGTAGATGGATTTGGTAGCGAGGAACGACGCATAGAAGGCTTGAACGGAGGTGCGGACACCGAAGCGTAGGAAGGGGTTGGGGCCCTTGTAGCAGAATAAGAGTGAGAAGTCGCTGTTGCCGCATCTGTTAATGGGATATCACCAAGGCTGGGATATTCCGAGAAGTCGAAACGGGGAGGCCGAGCAGAGTTGGGTGACGAAGGGGAGGAGGTACCATGTTTTATCAGGGTGGCGGCTTCCTTAATTGGAATGTTCCTATCGGCTGATAGTGAAAGAATCTTTTTCTGAATTAACGTTTCAGGACATGCTGGATCTGAGGGTAGGTGGTTACCTCCGCAATTCAAACAGGAAGGAGAGCCCTCAGCTTTTGGGCATTGGGCCTCATCCTGGTGTGATGCTTGGCCGCAGCGAATGCAGCGTGCAGGACTGCGGCAGACCTGTGAGGTGTGGCCGAATCGGTGACAATTGAGACACATTCTAATGGAAGGTACAAAGGGGCTCACTTCATACCGTACACTAAACAGGTAAAGGTGAGTGGGCAGAGATTGGCCCTCAAATGTGATGAGCAGAGTGCGAGTAGGAATGTATTTGGGCGTGCCTTCAACCATGGTTTTCCTATCGAAGCGTTTTGCTGCAACTATTTTTTCAGATGCTGAGAAACCTGCAATAATGTCATCAGTGGAGAGATCAGTTGGGATATTACGGATGATGCCCTGCTTCATGATCTGATTAGATGGAATGAAAGCAATTAAATTGAATTTTTGAAGGTTCGAATTCGAAACCAGTTTAACCATGCCTCAGCAGTGCTGACCCTGACTTTAAAACGGTTTTTCCCTGTTCTAGTGGTTTCCTGCAACTTGTCCCCTACCAAGTTGTGGACATTGCGACCCACAGTCAGAGGATGCAAGTTGGTTGTCGAACTGGGGTTAAGAGGCTGGACAGTCAAGACATAAGGACCGTGATGATTCTTACTGTACCTATTTTTGAGAGCCTGGCTGAGAGGATGCTCAGAAGGCAGTTGATCGGATTGAGCTTTTGTGACATTAGGTGCTGTGTGAAGGTTACCAGCGTTATTGAGAATGTCCTTATTTTGAGCTGGGAGTTCAGCTACGATAACTGGAACTACTTTGGTTTTAGGGTTCTTTAGAGAGTCCTCGTTTTCAGTGACAGCATCGCTATTGCGTTTGAGAGGATTATGCTTGGACTTACCCTTGCGGGCTACTGTCTGGAACTCGCCACTAGATAGTGAGATGAGAGAATTCGTAGAGTCAGGTGGGAAAGCTTCATTCCGCAGAGAAGAAAGAGCCTGAGAGATGACCTCTTCAGAGCCTGCTGTTCCCGGAGGAGGCGATGGTCCCGGGTCCTCCAGCTCCATGCCGACAAGCGACATGTCCGGCCGTGGGCGGCCGGACCGGCCTAAGCCGTACACGTCGGTTGGAAAAAGCGAGGACAAGAAATATAAATTAAAAAGAAGTTAGAAATAGATAAGATAACACCTAAATAGCGATAAGAAGGCGTGAGAAAGCGTGGCGATATGTTATTGTTAAGCAGCAAGCGTGAGGTTAACACGTGGTTGCCGCCAAAAAATGGCGGCAGTTGCGTTAGGCTAGAGTTCTGGACCTATGTGTTATTTTGCTATTTGAAATAAAGGAATGAGGAAAATAAAGGAAGGATAGTACCTTGCCCGAAACCACAAGCCCAAGTGCAGGAAGCCTATCCCCAAAGCGATGAAGACGGTGGCTTTTTGCGTCAGTAAGTATCACAGCTAAGCATAACACGTCCGCGCGCACTGAAGGTCCTGACAGAACTCCTCCATTGAAACTAAAGTAAGTGTTATTCATAATGAAACTTACATATCTTATGATTTCACTAGTAGGGATCCTGGTATGTTCGCTAATCTGGTTTTCCCTCTTTTTTAGGCTTTCTATCACCAAATCTATTGGAATATTAGTAAAAAGAGAAGTTACATCTAAGGAAACTAATTTGTGATTGGATGGAATTTTCACTCTCTTTATGCTGTCTACAAAGGTCCAACCAGAGATGAGTAGGGAGATTGCCAATGAGCCTGTTTTTGGTGGTCGCAATTTTTCTCTGGTTTCGGCGCGCCACCTTAGCGGAGGGCCCTCGAAGCAGTTCCACGTTTTTGATTGGTCGTATATATATAGTAATACTACGCGTGTTAATCTGGAGCTGTGTTTTGGCGCGTCGACGCGCCACCTGAACGAGACTCTCGAAGCAGTTCCACGTTTTTGATTGGTCGAATGAATTCATGTGTTCCTCGAGATCCACGATTTTAAACCGCGTGAACACTCAAATAGGGAGACTTGTATCTACCTTTTTTTTACAGGATATTGCATAAACCGTAGTAATAAGGTAGTCAATACCCTTAATATCCATATGAAGCTTTAGAAATAATGAGAGTAAGCAAATCAAACTTTAAAAAAAAACCTTGAACGTGGGTAACTACAGAAATATAAGTTTGCTAAATAACATACCACAATGACTCGATGGCACACGTGCTTGCTGCTTTAAGGATGTTGTTCGGTAAAATGAAAGATCCAACAGAGGATTGAAACTTTCACCAAATATTCTTCGAATTATTGAAAAAATATTTCTCCTCGGGCAAAAATCGTTTTGCCGTCCGGAATATTGGTAAAAAATGTCATTGAAATTGATGATTTTAATACGCAAAGCATAGACGCACGGCCTATATTAATTTTTTGACATCGATGGAGGTCTAACACATGCATGAAACTTTGCTAACAGTTAAAAGACTCTAAAAGACATATTCTAAAAAAAAATGAAATTTTTTGACCGTCTCGATCCATGTTTATTTTGACGAAAACTGTAAAATTTTCGATAGTATGAGGTGTGTGGTGGAGGGAACGCTCGCGACGTGGCAACAGCGTAGCTGGGTCGGCGGAGGGGACAGCGCGTTACTTGACATACATATACATATGTCTGTTTGGCCGCTGAGCGTAATGGGGCAGTCCGATGTTGCCAGCTCGTTTACCGTATTAGTGTGCGCTTGTCGGTGCACACCATTTGTGCGTGTGCGTAGACCAATCCGAAACAAAAGTTTGTACCGTTCGTCGTACTACGCGCAATGGCATTCATGCTAGCGGTACGGTATAACTTTTTGGTGAGATTGTCACCGAACAACGTCCTTAACGTCCGAGAGTCTCGGGTTCGAAACTCACGTCTTACCTCTTTTTTTTGTTTAATTATGAACTATGCTTATTGGTTTACCTATTTAACTGAAGTTTCATGAAATACATGAAAATATTAATCTACAAATATTGTATTATATTACATCGTATACATCCAATAAATTGGTACATGAATCAGCGAACATTTCTTCTTCCCGAGAGCCTACTTGTGACAAACATCTATGTTACGCTGTTTCATATTTTAATAGCATAAATAATATTTAGACGGATAAAGAAGGCATTACGGAAAATTACCAAAAACAAAAATGCACTTATAAATCTCGGGCATAAAAATAATGATGAGCATATAAAAATGAACCAATTATTTTCTATAGTGAGATGAAACGGATAATGTATCTGGTTAGGGACTTTTTTTTCATTTAATTTTTACCATTCAAGGCTATGTAAAGGTAACATTTTTAATACATCGAATTATCAGAAAATTATGTCGAGGTATAATTTTAATTCTGAATTATTTTTTACATCAGAACATACTGTTTATATTTTTTTATTGTTAATAAAATTGTTTATATTGTTTGGTTAGGTTTCATTAGGTTAGTTTAGCTTAGAATTCCAATGCTGTGACACCCCAAGGTATTAGTATTTTTAAAAAAAAAATCATTAGCTTGCAGGTTTGACCCCTTAATGTTTCGGGTCCCCAAAGTATTCCGTGGACATATTTATATACATATGTATAAAATAATTGTGTGGGTTTTTTACGCTTTTCATTTTTTTTTACCCGATATTAATAAGTGCAATTTTTTGGGACATTTTTTACTACTTTTCTATTCGGCTGAATAATATTTAAACTATCAAAAAGTGAAACAGCCTGCCATACGTGCGAGTGTTATCAACATTTTTTTAAAATCAGACCACGCTGCGACCACGGCACATTAAAACAAAAAATGAAATGGAGAATTGTATCTATGTTAGAAATGCAAAAGCGTTAAGCGAATGGAACGAGATTTTTTTCCATTGTTGTCAATTTTTCTCTTACATCTTTATGAGAGTCCGTGTGGCAACAAGTGAGGCTGCTGACTTCACCAGCTATGGATGATCATGTATGAAGAACATAAATTGGACGCGTTCGCAACGATTCAGCTTCGTAATCGTAAGGTTGCCGCGTTCGCGTATAGAGACGAAAACTTTTTTTTTTCTTCCTTTTTTTTGTTTAATTTTTTTAAGAGGTAATGCCACTCTAACGGCTTAAAAAAATAAAAAATTGTGGTCAATTATTATTAAAAAATAGCATATGTAATATAAAGTCTATTTAGATGAATTTATTGTACATTAAACGTCATTAATGTTGTCCAGCTTGTTGATGCAGTGCGTTGAGGTCAGAGAGAAGAGTGGACAGTGACTGTTTGATGGACGTATATACCAGGATAAGTGCGTGAAACGCAGCTAGGCGCTATGGTGCGAGCGAGACACAAAAGCGTCGTACAGTGCGTCCTTTTCGAACACATGAGTGGGAGTGAGACGGCAGTCCATGAGTCCCACTGAGTCGTACCTGGGAACTTGGTGGGACATTGGCGCTAGCTAGCCTGGTCGACAACGTAGGAGGAGTTGCCCCACCAAGCTCCCTAATGCGAGTGAGGGGCCGTATTGCCGTCTCGCTTACACTCGTGCTGTGCAACAAGGATGCATCAACGGACGCTCTGGCATCTCGCTCGCATCGTAGTGCTCTCTGCGTTGCACACACAGGCAGAGGTACGTGAGTAGGCATCGCCCAGTCTCCTCTCTTACCTCACTGCACTACGTCAACAAGGTGGACCCATTAATAACGCTCAGTGTATATGATTTTAAGAGTATACTACAATTTTTTTTTCGAAATGGTGACTTCGCAGCTTATTCAACAAAACCTCTTGTTCATAACCGTGTTCTGCGGCTGGACGAATTACTTTTTGGAGGTTTGACCTGAAACAAAAATCCAAATAATTTTAAATTCTATATAAGAATAGCTGCAGAAGGTCTAATCAGAACTTTGATTTTAGACGTGCGCCATTTTTACAAAACATGTCATTTTTTAATTTCCCTACGTATTTCTCTAGCTATTCTTACACAGAACTGAAAAATGTTTTTTTTTTTTTTTTCGGGTTAAACTTCCAAGGAGTGATTTGTCTGGCCAGAGAACACTGTTCTAAGTAAGAAGGTTTGTTGGGTACGCCACTTGAAACGCTTATATTTATTTACTCTATATTTGAAAACGCAGAGCGAACTGACACTCTCAAACTAGAAGAAAGAACTGAAAAAGGCTAGCAGAAGCCGCGGGAATGTTTTCAGTTTGCTTGCAACATTGTATGCCTTCATGGGTTCGCGGCATATGTATTCTTGAAAAGGTTCCGTTCACTATTACTTTTCTACGATTGCTATAGTTCATCCCCGATTTTTATGTGTTTTATTTGACAAATGGAAAACAATGAAGTCTCTAGCAAGGCGCACATGTCATTGCATAAAGTATTTGTTATAAAACTGCATATGCAATGTCTTGAACTACACATATTTTATTTCGCGTGTGGTTTGTTTAGGACTGCATTATTTTTGACCTTCGCCCTCCCATGCGAGTCATGCAGTACCGGGTTAAAAAAAATTAAACAAAAAAGAAATGAAGAAAAAAAAGTCTTCGCGTCTTTAGACGCGAACTCGGCATCTTACGATTACGAAGCTGAATCGTTGCCAACGCGCCCAATGCGTGTTCTTAACAAACAGTAATCCATAGCTGGTACAAATAAGCAGCCTCACTTATTGCGATATGGACTGTCATGAAGACGTAAGAGAAAAATTGACAGCAATGGAAAAAAATCTCGTTTCATTCGCTTAACGCTTAACGCTTTTGCATTTCTAACATAGATAAATTTCTCGATTTCATTTTTTGTTTTAATGTGCCGATTAAAAAAAATGTTGATAACACTCGCACGTATGGCAGGCTGTTTCACTTTTTGATAGTTTAAATATTATTCAGCCGAATAGAAAAGTAGTAAAAAATGTCCCAAAAAATTGCACTTATTAATATCGGGTAAAAAAAATGAAAAGCGTAAAAAACCCACACAATTATTTTATACATATGTATATAAATATGTCCACGGAATACTTTGGGGACCCGAAACATTAAGGGGTCAAACCTGCAAGCTAATGTTTTTTTTTTAAAAAAATACTAATACCTTGGGGTGTCACAGCATTGGAATTCTAAGCTAAACTAACCTAATGAAACCTAACCTAACAATATAAACAATTTTATTAACAATAAAAAAATATAAACAAATTCGGTGTGAGAGTCATCTTTATGGGCCTCGAAACAGTCATTACGCTGGAAAAACTTTGAGGTCGGACCCCAAACAGCCATAAGACCTCGAATAAGCGTGTTCGTAAAAGAAATCGACTCCAAAGTATGCGATAGCCAAATTTATGGTGAGATGAGACAAATAGTGTATCTGCTTAGAAATTGTTAGTGTCATACATTTTTGAGTAGCCTGATTCAATTTAGTAATTTTTTTTATTCAAGCCTACGGAAAGATAATTGTATTTTTAATATCTCGAATTATCACTATGTTCTGATGTAAAAAATAATTCAGAATTAAAATTATACCTCGACATAATTTTCTGATAATTCGATGTATTAAAAATGTTACCTTTACATAGCCTTGAATGGTAAAAATTAAATGAAAAAAAAGTCCCTAACCAGATACATTATCCGTTTCATCTCACTATAGAAAATAATTGGTTCATTTTTATATGCTCATCATTATTTTTATGCCCGAGATTTATAAGTGCATTTTTGTTTTTGGTAATTTTCCGTAATGCCTTCTTTATCCGTCTAAATATTATTTATGCTATTAAAATATGAAACAGCGTAACATAGATGTTTGTCACAAGTAGGCTCTCGGGAAGAAGAAATGTTCGCTGATTCATGTACCAATTTATTGGATGTATACGATGTAATATAATGCAATATTTGTAGATTAATATTTTCATGTATTTCATGAAACTTCAGTTAAATAGGTAAACCAATAAGCATAGTTGATAATTAAACAAAAAAAAGAGGTAAGACGTGAGTTTCGAACCCGAGACTCTCGGACGTTAAGGACGTTGTTCGGTGACAATCTCACCAAAAAGTTATACCGTACCGCTAGCATGAATGCCATTGCGCGTAGTACGACGAACGGTACAAACTTTTGTTTCGGATTGGTCTACGCACACGCACAAATGGTGTGCACCGACAAGCGCACACTAATACGGTAAACGAGCTGGTAACATCGGACTGCCCCATTACGCTCAGCGGCCAAACAGACATATGTATATGTATGTCAAGTAACGCGCTGTCCCCTCCGCCGACCCAGCTACGCTGTTGCCACGTCGCGAGCGTTCCCTCCACCACACACCTCATACTATCGAAAATTTTACAGTTTTCATCAAAATAAACATGGATCGAGACGGTCAAAAAATTTCATTTTTTTTTAGAATATGTCTTTTAGAGTCTTTTAACTGTTAGCAAAGTTTCATGCATGTGTTAGACCTCCATCGATGTCAAAAAATTAATATAGGCCGTGCGTCTATGCTTTGCGTATTAAAATCATCAATTTCAATGACATTTTTTACCAATATTCCGGACGGCAAAACGATTTTTGCCCGAGGAGAAATATTTTTTTAATAATTCGAAGAATATTTGGTGAAAGTTTCAATCCTCTGTTGGATCTTTCATTTTACCGAACAACATCCTTAAAGCAGCAAGCACGTGTGCCATCGAGTCATTGTGGTATGTTATTTAGCAAACTTATATTTCTGTAGTTTCCCACGTTCAAGGTTTTTTTTTAAAGTTTGATTTGCTTACTCTCATTATTTCTAGAGCTTCATATGGATATTAAGGGTATTGACTACCTTATTACTACGGTTTATGCAATATCCTGTAAAAAAAAGGTAGATACAAGTCTCCCTATTTGAGTGTTCACGCGGTTTAAAATCGTGGATCTCGAGGAACACATGAATTCATTCGACCAATCAAAAACGTGGAACTGCTTCGAGAGTCTCGTTCAGGTGGCGCGTCGACGCGCCAAAACACAGCTCCAGATTAACACGCGTAGTATTACTATATATATACGACCAATCAAAAACGTGGAACTGCTTCGAGGGCCCTCCGCTAAGGTGGCGCGCCGAAACCAGAGAAAAATTGCGACCACCAAAAACAGGCTCATTGGCAATCTCCCTACTCATCTCTGGTTGGACCTTTGTAGACAGCATAAAGAGAGTGAAAATTCCATCCAATCACAAATTAGTTTCCTTAGATGTAACTTCTCTTTTTACTAATATTCCAATAGATTTGGTGATAGAAAGCCTAAAAAAGAGGGAAAACCAGATTAGCGAACATACCAGGATCCCTACTAGTGAAATCATAAGATATGTAAGTTTCATTATGAATAACACTTACTTTAGTTTCAATGGAGGAGTTCTGTCAGGACCTTCAGTGCGCGCGGACGTCTTATGCTTAGCTGTGATACTTACTGACGCAAAAAGCCACCGTCTTCATCGCTTTGGGGATAGGCTTCCTGCACTTGGGCTTGTGGTTTCGGGCAAGGTACTATCCTTCCTTTATTTTCCTCATTCCTTTATTTCAAATAGCAAAATAACACATAGGTCCAGAACTCTAGCCTAACGCAACTGCCGCCATTTTTTGGCGGCAACCACGTGTTAACCTCACGCTTGCTGCTTAACAATAACATATCGCCACGCTTTCTCACGCCTTCTTATCGCTATTTAGGTGTTATCTTATCTATTTCTAACTTCTTTTTAATTTATATTTCTTGTCCTCGCTTTTTCCAACCGACGTGTACGGCTTAGGCCGGTCCGGCCGCCCACGGCCGGACATGTCGCTTGTCGGCATGGAGCTGGAGGACCCGGGACCATCGCCTCCTCCGGGAACAGCAGGCTCTGAAGAGGTCATCTCTCAGGCTCTTTCTTCTCTGCGGAATGAAGCTTTCCCACCTGACTCTACGAATTCTCTCATCTCACTATCTAGTGGCGAGTTCCAGACAGTAGCCCGCAAGGGTAAGTCCAAGCATAATCCTCTCAAACGCAATAGCGATGCTGTCACTGAAAACGAGGACTCTCTAAAGAACCCTAAAACCAAAGTAGTTCCAGTTATCGTAGCTGAACTCCCAGCTCAAAATAAGGACATTCTCAATAACGCTGGTAACCTTCACACAGCACCTAATGTCACAAAAGCTCAATCCGATCAACTGCCTTCTGAGCATCCTCTCAGCCAGGCTCTCAAAAATAGGTACAGTAAGAATCATCACGGTCCTTATGTCTTGACTGTCCAGCCTCTTAACCCCAGTTCGACAACCAACTTGCATCCTCTGACTGTGGGTCGCAATGTCCACAACTTGGTAGGGGACAAGTTGCAGGAAACCACTAGAACAGGGAAAAACCGTTTTAAAGTCAGGGTCAGCACTGCTGAGGCAGCAAATAAACTGGTTTCGAATTCGAACCTTCAAAAATTCAATTTAATTGCTTTCATTCCATCTAATCAGATCATGAAGCAGGGCATCATCCGCAATATCTCAACTGATCTCTCCACTGATGACATTATTGCAGGTTTCTCAGCATCTGAAAAAATAGTTGCAGCAAAACGCTTCGATAGGAAAACCATGGTTGAAGGCACGCCCAAATACATTCCTACTCGCACTCTGCTCATCACATTTGAGGGCCAATCTCTGCCCACTCACCTTTACCTGTTTAGTGTACGGTATGAAGTGAGCCCCTTTGTACCTTCCATTAGAATGTGTCTCAATTGTCACCGATTCGGCCACACCTCACAGGTCTGCCGCAGTCCTGCACGCTGCATTCGCTGCGGCCAAGCATCACACCAGGATGAGGCCCAATGCTCAAAAGCTGAGGGCTCTCCTTCCTGTTTGAATTGCGGAGGTAACCACCTACCCTCAGATCCAGCATGTCCTGAAAGGTTAATTCAGAAAAAGATTCTTTCACTATCAGCCGATAGGAACATTCCAATTAAGGAAGCCGCCACCCTGATAAAACATGGTACCTCCTCCCCTTCGTCACCCAACTCTGCTCGGCCTCCCCGTTTCGACTTCTCGGAATATCCCAGCCTTGGTGATATCCCATTAACAGATGCGGCAACAGCGACTTCTCACTCTTATTCTGCTACAAGGGCCCCAACCCCTTCCTACGCTTCGGTGTCCGCACCTCCGTTCAAGCCTTCTATGCGTCGTTCCTCGCTACCAAATCCATCTACTAGGGCTTCTACTCCCAAACCAACTCGTTCATCAACCTCGGCCGAGTTTCCGCACACACAAGAATCTCGCATCCCATCTCGCAATGGTGTTGCCTTACGTTCTTGCACTCCTAGTCCTCTTCCGGCTACCTCCAACGTTGACCCTGAATACATTGAAAATGCCATCTCCGCTCTTGAATCCCTTCTCAGCTCAGCTACTCTCATCCTAGAGCAATTTGCTCCTCAACTTCAGCGCCTAGAAAAATTAGATAACTTACTAGATAAACTCTCTAACATTGATTTCAGCAGACTCACCTGCGTTCAGCCGTGAAGCCCCAACATTCTACATCCATCAATCCTCTACGACACTCTCATCTCCACTCATTCCCTTCCAAACCAATCCTATCATGTCCTCCATGGCTACCAAAGACTCCCTGAATATCTTACATTGGAATTGTCGCAGTCTTCGCAATAAAGTAGGGGATCTTTCCATCATCTCCTCAAACTATGATGTAATCATTCTTCTTGAAACTTGGCTTTCGCCAAGCAAATCAGTTTCCCTGAAAAATTTCAACATTATTAGGAAGGACAGCCCCTCCAACAAGGGTGGTGGCATAGCCATTTGCATCGGGAAGCACTTATCCTTTACAAAGTTCAATGATACGTTTTACAAACCGCACCTCCTAGAGTCACTAGCTGTTTCCATTTCCCTCTCGCCTAACCCCTTGACCATAGTCGCAGCCTATAGAATCCCCGGATCCTCATTTGGCTCCCACCCAAACGATTGGGTGAGCTTCTTCGATTCTCTCCCCAACCAAAATGTCTTCATAGGTGGTGACTTCAATTGTCATCACGAAGCTTGGGGTTCTTCTCACGCTTGCTCAACGGGTAACCTCCTTCACTCGCACTTGCTGAATAGCAATCTGGTTCTCTTAAATGATGGGTCACCAACATTCCTAAACAGACCAGATCAACAACCCTCCTGTCTTGACCTAACTCTGGTTTCTGAAAGCATTGCTCCACTGGCCACATGGGAAGCCCTAAAGGATTCCCTGGGTAGCGATCACCTCCCCATCTCAACTTCATTGAATGTCCAAATCCCAAAAAACAACTATTTCAATCACAAATTCAGACTCAAGAACATGGACTGGTCAACATTTACGGCCAACCTTTGCGACTCCCCAATTTTTTCACTGACCGGTTCCACATTTCTGGCCCCACCTATAGCTGCACCTTCTCCTTTTTCTGCCCTTTGTTCTTCACAAGACGCCTTGAGTAGATACAACACCATCGTCGACACCATCACCAACTCGGTTATTGAGGCTTGTCCCAATGCTATCCCTGACTCCAACTCTTCATCAAATCCATCTAGGGAGAAAGGCCATTCTCCTTGGTGGAATGCCAGCTGTGATGCGGCAGTCCGTACTAGGAAGCAAGCCCTCCGCCAACTTCGCCGTTCATATAACCACACGAACTTCGTAGCTTATAAAAAAGCAGACGCATTGGCAAAACGCACTTTCGCAGTAGCCAAGAAACAATCTTGGAGATCCTTCTGCGAATCGGTATCACCCAACTCCTCCATCTCTTCGGTCTGGAACCAAGTCAAAAGATATCGTCATAGGCAGCTCAACCCAGATCCACCTTGCTCATCGGATATTGAGGTCGTGAACAAGCTTCAAGAGTTAGCAGAATCTATCTGCCCAAACTCAGTGCTTCACAACTGCTTCCCACCTGCTCACCTCTTCAAAAAATCCCCCTTTCTTGAGGAACCCTTCACGATGGCAGAACTTGAGCTTGCCATTGAAAGACTTAAGCGCAAGTCTTCTCCAGGCCTTGACAGGATTAGCAATGACATCATTTACAGGTTACCCCACAATGTTCGCCTCGCTCTTCTAGCCGTCTTCAACGACTTCCTTAGGGAATCCATATTCCCTAAAAGTTGGAACCAATTTCTCCTGTTTTTCATTCCCAAATCAACCCCAGGCAAATTTCGTCCCATAGCCTTAGCTTCATGCTTACTCAAATTGTTTGAACGTCTCCTCCTCGCCAGGCTGTCGTGGTGGGCAGAACACCACTCTCTTCTTCCATCTTCACAATTTGGCTTTCGCAAAGCCAGATCCACCACCGACAATTTAGTTTTGCTGTCATCTGAAATCTACAATGGTTTCGCTGAGGATGAATTCACAGTCGCAGTCTTCGTCGACATCATGGGGGCGTTCGACGAGGTCGTCCCCTCTATTCTAATTTTAGATTTGTGCTCTTTAGGTATCCCAGAATCTATCTGCAGATTTATCTACCACATTATAGCTGAAAGAAACGTGTTTTTCAAAATAAATGGAAGTCTATGTGGTCCAAGGACATCCCACAAGGGCTTACCTCAGGGCCTCACCCTCAGCCCCATTCTCTTCTCTCTATACATAAGGGAGCTTAACAACCACCTTCATCCACAGTGTACTGCTACGCAGTTTGCGGATGATGTCTTAATCCTGTCGAGATCCAAAAACTTAGTCGATTGCATCAATAACGTTCAATCCAGCGTCAACTCCATCTGTGCTTATCTGAGAAACAAAGGTTTATCTATCTCCCCTGCTAAAACTAAGCTAGTTATCTTCTCTAAAAGGAGGAAGGACTTCTTTGACTATTCCATTAGGATTGATACTCACCGGGTTCATGCTTCCAATGAGGCTAGGTACCTGGGCATGACCTTCGACAGAAAGCTGAACTGGAACTCCCACCTCAAATCCGTCATCAATAAATGCAATAGGTTGCTTAACATCTTTAAAGCCCTCAGAACCACATGGTGGGGCGCGCATCCTGCAACTCTGCTCATCCTATACAAATCCTTAATTAGGAGCGCAATAGAATATGGCTGTCAGGCTTTACTACCTTCTGATAATAACGTCTTCACGAAGTTAAACAGAATCCAATATAGTGCCCTCCGGCTCGCACTAGGCCTTAGGATGTCCACTCCCATCCGCGTTCTGCTCGCTGAAACTAAAGAACCGCCCTTACTCATCCGCTTCAAACAACTTACAAAAAAGTACATACTAAAATGTCTATCCCACTCCAACCACCCAGTCATTCCGCTTCTTTCAAACTTACGCCACCTACCGTACAACAGTAAAACCTTCAAAATCAAGCAAAACTACATTCTCTATAAAGCCTTCTCTGCTTCTCGGAATTACATCAACATTATCTACAACTCTCCTTGCCCTCTCCCCTACCACTTTGACTATGCGGTTCAACTTTTCTCTCCAAAAATCAGCCTACTGGAAGGATTGTCCATCCAGAACTCCAAAGACCCATCAAGTGAATTCAACAGCTGCTTCAACCAACTCCTCCATTCATCCCATTGCTTCTACACTGATGGTTCAAAAACCCCAGACAGCCCTCATACCGGCCTCAGCATTTTCTGCCCTTCTTTACGCATACACTTCCAGGGCAAAATAGATTGCCATGCCTCAATCTTCTCCGCAGAAGCCTTAGCAATTCTCCACGCGGTATACTTCATTCTAGATAGGAAGCTACCTTCGTCAACCATCTTCTCGGATTCACAGAGTGTCTTGAATGCTCTTCAATCATTTAGACTTGATCAGTCCCACTCGTACGTCATCTACCTCATCAGGGAAAAGCTTAGACAAGCCTCCCTAAACAACCAATCCGTTCGCCTTTTTTGGATACCGGGCCACTCAAACCTTCAAGGGAATGAGACGGCAGACCTGCTTGCCAAGCAAGCCATAACTATTGGCACTTTCCTCAATCATAGTCTTCCGTACACTGATCTTCTCTCCACGGTCTCCACTTGGACATCAAAAACCTGTTTGGCATTCTACTCCAATCACCAAGACGGAAAGGGCCTCTTCTATTTCCAGCACTGTTACTCTGAATCCAAATCACCCTGGTTCCATAACACAAAACTCGACCGCTCTATTATATCAACCTTCAATAGAATCAGATCAAACCATCACTCTTTAGCCGAGAGTCTCTTCCGGAAAAATATTGTAGGCTCCGATCTGTGCCCGTGCGGTAACGACTCCGAAACAGTCGACCATATCCTATGGCGCTGTTGCCGTTTTTCACACCTCAGGCCTCGTCTTCTCCTCTCCATTCGCAAAGCTAAACTCCCAATTACCTATTCGATTGCTTCGTACCTTAAACTAATGCATCCCAGGATACTAAAAATCCTGCACCGCTTCTTCTCTGACGCTAGCTTATCTATTTAAACTAACCTATACCTCCTCAAAGTCACTGCAAAACTGTCATAGCTATACACCCTCCGTTCTTTCTAAAGCTTGCTTTAATCCATCGCCTCTACTTGCTTGCTGGTTGCTTACTTGCTTACTTGTTTACTTGCTTGCTTGCTTACTTGCTCACTTGCTCACTTGCTTACTTGCTTGCCGCTTGCCTGCTTACTTTCTTGCTTGCTTGCTTGCTTGCTTGCTTGCCTGCTTGCTTGCTCGCTCCAATGGAACTGCTCCAATCCTACTCCAACCGCTCCCTCCTCCATTGGCTCCCTTGCCTGAAGCTTCCTCCCAAGAGGGGTCTGTGAGCCTCCGACACTGGTCGCTTGGAGCGCCTCGGTGATCCGTCGCCGTGGCATTCCTTACTGTGTTTCAGATCGTCGCGGGATATTCACGCCAGACGCCCTATTGCAACACATATAAAACTTAAAAACCTGTGGCCGCTTGTAAAGGCTAAACGCCCGTCTGGTGCCATCTATACAAAGAAGAAGAAGAAGAAGTTTCAATGGAAAATTTTATCAGCAGATCTATAGCTCTCCTATGGGTTCTCCTTTATCCCCTGTATTAGCTAATCTTGTAATGTGTGATTTGGAGGAAAAATGCATTTCTGAATTAGATTTTGACTTACCTTTTTTTAATAGATATGTAGACGACATAGTTACTGCAGTTCCTAGTAATAAAATCGATATACTTATACATATATTTAATAGTTACCATCTGCGTTTACAATTTACTCATGAAATTGAAATTAACAATAGATTAAACTTTTTGGATATCACTTTATTTAGAATTTCAGACCATATTGAAACAAATTGGTACCAAAAACCAACTTGGTCAGGTAGATACATTAATTACAATTCATATCATCCATTTTCACAAAAAATAGGCATTGTAAAAATGCTGACTGACAGAGCTATTCTATTATCAGAACCCAAATTTCACGTAGAGAATATTAGATTAGTAAAGAACACATTGTTAGCCAATAATTATCCCAAACGTATCATAGACAATGCAATTGATAGTAGATTGAAGTTTTTGATTAACAAAATTAACGGGATTAATGATCAACAAAATGTAATAGATAATTTAGATTACAGACGTATGATTTCGATCCCATTTGTAGACGTTCTTTCTTACCGACTTCATAAACTTTTTAGTCAATATAATATTAAGATTATCAACCGTAATGACAATCAATTAAAAAGATACATTGGTACAACTAAGGACAATATTCCATTGTTTAATAAATCTAACATAGTATATAAAATTCCCTGTAAAGATTGCGATAAGTGCTACATAGGACAAACTGGGAGATATTTAAAAATGCGTATTAGAGACCATAAGTACGATATAAAAAAAGTTAGTCCATCTCACACTGCTCTCACATATCATATTATAGAACTAGACCATCAATTCGATTATGACAATACTACCATATTAGCTACAGAATCTGATTACCACAAAAGATGCATTCTGGAGATGATCAAGATCTTTAAGGACAAAAAGACTATTAATTACAGGAATGACACAGAAAACCTTAGCTCTTTTTACCACAATATACTACAACATCATTTGCATTAATAATTAAATATTTTCCTTTTCTTACATAGAGTCTAATAATTTATAATTTAAATTACAACGGTTGGATAAATACACTTTTCAGTTTGTGGACATGACTTTGGTTTTTTCCAATTTCACCTCTAACTGTCCGTTGAACTATAGCACTTCTAATAGACACGTTTAGATAGAACTGTTCGACCATTTCGGACTGAACCATGGATTGATACGTTTTTTAAAAAATAGACACTACATTTGTTTTAATATGGGAATTCTCATTCTTTTTTCTTTATTCTTATTCTTCAATCAATGTGTCACATCGAAATCGATCATCTTCTTATCAGATCTGTAAGTTATAAAAACAACATGTAGTATAGACATAATTTTCATACATATATTAGCGTCTGTTTCTTTTACTTATCTTTTGCAGTAGATATGTATATGGTACATGTGGTCTGTGATACTCCTACAAAAAGAGATATGAGTTTATAATTTTGGACACTCGTTATCTTTTTTCTTTTTTTACTCACCGAACACTCAATCTCTAGAACATGGTACTTGATGTGTTATAAGAAGGGTTACGCCTTCAAAATGTTTGTGTAAGTAGCAAGTACAACATATTTCGTTAATTTTACAATACATTTGACACTCATTATATTGCTAAATCATTATTTGCTCGAACAAAAATTTATATAATTCTCTCAATACTTAAGAAACATAAATATGGTTTTTTATAGATGATGTATGTAAATTATAGAATATATTACCTGAAGAGGGCCCAAAACCGGGCCGAAACGTTGTAAAACTGTGTGTTTCTTCTTTGGCTGGCAACTTGGTCGACAATCTCAATTCCAAATTACAATTCACCAGCCGACATTTTCAACACTTCAAGTTCTATTTTACCACGGGTACACTTATCTCCTTAGGGTAATTAAAAAGTTACCGACCGGTGGTCAGTGCATAGTTACCGACCGTGGTACGCCCCCTGGGGCCATGCAACGCTGCCGCTGGGGCTCCATATGGTTAGCCCATCATCTATAACGGATTTGAATCATTTTTTTGCAATCGTTTGTAGATCGTTTGTAGGTGTTTGATATTGCATCCACGACGTTTGATAGTCCATCATTTATTTATAATAATAAGATTAAGTTTCTAGGGAATTTTTCTTTTTTTTAGCCCCTCATTAAAATATTTTATAAACTAATCGTGTTTTCCTCATATGCAATCGTTTGTAGGTCGTTTGTAGGTACTTTATATGTCATTGATGATATGAAATAATTGATTCTTTAATCGTAAATAATGAAATAAATTTAATCTAGGGAATTCCATAAACTGCATCTAGCGCGCATGCGTGAAGACTTCAATATGTCAAATCACATTTTACATGTACTCGTCTGTATATTATTATTAAATATTACAATCCGAGATATCAGATATTTATTAGTGCTATTTTCTTAGTTTTGAAATACTTACAATTGTACAGTTTAGTATTTACTATTTCATATTCGTTAAATTGTATAATTAAGTGGACGATTATAAAGAAAGGTCGAGCAGTACTCTTAAGGTTATATGATAAATGCAGCAAACGAATGACGATGGTGATAAATGTGTCAGCAGAAATTTTGAATCTCTTCTGAATGCTGGTGATATTGAGATAGAGTTTGAAGCAGTTATTATCTACAGAGAAGCAAATACTGTGTAATCTGTTTTTGGTTTTCTTATTCAAAAGGTATTTTTTCTTATCAATTTATTGAACTTGATGCACATAGCGTACAGCGTCATGCATAATTTGTATTTTTTTACAGAAATGGATGGTCAAACAACGGATAAACATGTATCATCAATTGTTCTTGAAGAAAAAAGTTAGACTCTGTTTTGGATGCTTAACGTGAATGGAACGTTGCCCTTATCTCTACATAAATACTGTTATGTCCATCACAATTGTAAATACATATTTAATTTATTCTAGTACTTAAAAGTGTACTCGGATAGTTATGTATTTATAGTATCTATTAATAAAATAATTTGTACAACAAGGAAACACATCTTCTCCAAACTCTTATGTTGCGTAATATTAGATTTCTCCCTAAGCCCCTTGAATTCTGCTCGTTTCTTTGCCAGAAGAGATACCGGTGTCGAGAGGTAATGCGTACAATCACCTACACAGCAGAAGGAAGAGTACTACTATTAAAAAAAATTAAAAATTGTTTCAATCTAAATAATACCTGGCTTACGTTGGTAGAGAATTCCAATCAATTTAATGAATATGAAATAGTAAATACTAAACTGTACAATTGTAAGTATTTCAAAACTAAGAAAATAGCACTAATAAATATCTGATATCTCGGATTGTAATATTTAATAATAATATACAGACGAGTACATGTAAAATGTGATTTGACATATTGAAGTCTTCACGCATGCGCGCTAGATGCAGTTTATGGAATTCCCTAGATTAAATTTATTTCATTATTTACGATTAAAGAATCAATTATTTCATATCATCAATGACATATAAAGTACCTACAAACGACCTACAAACGATTGCATATGAGGAAAACACGATTAGTTTATAAAATATTTTAATGAGGGCCTAAAAAAAAGAAAAATTCCCTAGAAACTTAATTTTAATATTATAAATAAATGATGGACTATCAAACGTCGTGGATGCAATATCAAACACCTACAAACGATCTACAAACGATTGCAAAAAAAATCATTCAAATCCGTTATAGATGAGGGGCTAACAACGTGGAGCCTGCTGCTGGGGGTTTCGGGCCTTAGGACCAGGCCCGCGTGGTGGGGGGAGTGCCGCGTACGGTGGCGGTGGGGAGAGCAGTCCACATGGGCGAGGGGGTGACGCCATAGTGCAGTGCGGGGGACACAGCGCGGCGCGGTCCATGACTCATGGGGGACAGTGGTGGGGGTTTGTTATTACTCCCCGGAGTGGCCTGTAACTACTTACGTTTGGTTTTCTTATAAAGATCCAAATTGGTAGCTTTGGATGTTTTTTTGGTAATTTTGTTTGCAGCAATGGATTTGCGACTTTTTTCAATTTTTTGTAACTTTGAACAAAGTTTACGACATTCAGGACATCTCGGGCAAGCTTGGCAACATTAAAGGATCTATGTAATGTCGGTCGTATTTTTATTATAGGGTGTGTGAAGTGTCGTCTATAGGCCAATTATATCTTCAATCTCTTTGGAGATTGTTTTTTAGGCTAGGACTCGGATTGGAACCACTCAGCAGCCCAGGAAATAGTTAACGAACGAATTATGGATCGTGAAAAAATTCTCGAGTCCTAGCCTAAAAAACAATCTCCAAAGAGATTGAAGCTATAATTGGCCTATAGACATGGAGCCTGGACAGAAGGAGGGCGCACTCTAATGGAGGGAGTACCGCAAAAACGAATCTGAAATAGTGGAGAGTAAAGCTTTCAATAATGTTCGGCGGCGGCGCTGTAACCAGTAACTTCTAACAAGATACGACACGAGTTGTACCCATCTCGTGAACTTCAATTAATGAATAACCGCTTGCTGTTTTGGCGGGCAAACGTTCATTTCGCGCTTAGGAATTTTTATCCAAAAGTGTTAAAAGTGGAATCGCTGAGAGAAATTCGAATTGTTGAAATTGAAGTGTATACGTACGTGGTTGGTGATTTATTTATTTTTGTTCTGGTTATATTTTATGATGGGAAAGCGGTGTGTCTTTCCCGGGTGTTCCACAGGGAACCCAAAAGATGTGAAAAGACGAAAAGTGGAGAACGAGAAACAACTGATTGTATTTAGTGTTCCAAAGGTAATTTTATTTTGTTTTATTCATTTTACTTTGGTTTTTTCCGAGGTCCGTATATTAATGATCTGACAAAAATTAAAATTAATTTTTTTAAATAAGTCGATCTCGTTGATATGAGAATTTTGCTTTGATCGTATCGTATGGAATGTCATTGTACATAATTATTGAACATTTTTTAATTGCAGTCTCCGTACGTTGCTGAAACATGGACAACAGCTGTTGGTGCACCAGCTCTGTTGACATCGAAGGATTCATTGTGTCAGCTTCATTTCAAGGACGAAGATATTATCTTGCATTTTGTGCACCAGATGCCAAATGGAGAGATAGTATCAATTCCTCGTGAAAGGTGCATCCTCCGAAAAGGTGCTATCCCTGTTCCCGGTGGCCTCAGTGAACAACAACAGCTGGCAGGAACGGTAAGTCCACAATATTTTATAACATACCTAATTTCCAAAATTTTCAGCATCTAGTTTTTACCCTGCTTCTCAGGACTGAAATTCGTGTCTTTTTGCTTCCTGAAATAGGAAGCTTTCTGTTGGTAAAAAATTAAGCCATATTTAATCAACTTACTACCTCATAGAGGTGAATTTCTGAAAATTGAAATACTTTTACAATGAGGTAAAAATGCACTTTGTACACCACTAATGCTATCGGAATATAAATGTAAGTGCGTATGCAGAATGTTCCGGTGCATGACCAGAATTATTTCGGATTTTTTCGTGGCTCCGTTTCGTCGGTCGAAGAAATCGATTGCGATTATTTTTATATTTGCGAGATCTTGATCCATCAACATTTCAGAAGATTATTTCGAAATTCTTGAATATCATACTTATAAAACATGTCTGTGTCCGTGCATATTCTTTAAAATTAATAGAAATAGAATAAAATTGTACAGACCAACTGTGAGGAGGAAGACAACGACGAGGAGACGGCGAAGAATTATAATGAGGAGATGGCGAAGAACGACGATGAGGAGATGAGGATAAACGTCGAGGAGGAGACGGATAGAAAGGATGTCGAGATAAGAAGCACGAACGACAATAAGGAAATGACGAAGAACACTGTCGTGGAAATGCCGATGCACGTCGTCGGAGAGACGGCAAGGAATGACGACGAGATGACGAAAACGAATGTCAACAAGGTGAGAGACGACAACGAGAAAGGTGAGGCTGTGGTACAATTATTTTCAGAGGATGACTGTTCTGAGCCGCTGAAACCCACCGATCGTCTGAACAATACGCAGAGCAGCGACAAAGAGATGACAGACAACGACGAAGGGTATGGCATCGACGATCTGATGTTGGATTTGAAGACAACCGAGTGGAGACAACGTTGGGGGTGGAGTCGCAACGCCAACGAAATAATTTTCGCGAACCTGACACCGGCGACGCTAGAGCCGAGGCTATATTGCACAGTCAATAACGAACTTACTGTGACGGTTAGTGTAAATTCAGAATGAGTTTCACTGTATCATGTTTTTCCTTACATCTTAAGGTGTATTATTACAATCGCTAATTTACAGGTATCACTGACAGATCGTAAAAACCCAATTCAGATGGAAGGTAAAATCGGGACTTTCGCCGACTTGACAGCAATGCTGGGTGCATTGGAGACAATGAGAGAGTGCGTCGGGACTGGTCGAGTGAAAGAAACGTAAGTATGCTTTTATTATATCACTGTTAAAGTGTGTGCACAAAAAATGCAAAAATTCTGGAATCTTACAAGTGTTCTGAGTCATGAAATTCAATTAATATATATCTTTCACATTTGTATGGATAGTTAACAATAATTATCAGTGTACTTTATGGAATAGGCGTTCGAGAACATGCTCAATTTTCGTGGACGTGAATGAAAGTTACGTAAGAAACCGGAATTTCGAGAGGTGTATAGACTGCCGAGAATTGCGACATCGGCTAACGAGACAATCGAACCGAGCGAAGGTATCGATTACGGCGAAGAACTCAAGGATAAAGTCGAAGTTACGGTTGCTCAAAAGGAGACACACGACGCTACAAGAAAAAGTAAGTTATATAAAACAAGTAGAAACTTGCACAATTCTTTCTCATTATTTTCCACCTTTTATAGTTGGTTGATACTTTTCATCTCTTAGGTCGGTCGCCTGAAACGGGACATTAGCGAGGCGAGAAAATTGTGCAGCCAACGGAAAGCGAGTGTCGTGCGAGAGGCTATCGCATCCTTTCCTCGTGAGCAGCAGGAGGCCATCGAAATGTGCTTCATGACGGGGAAAGCAAAGAAGATGACAGGACGCCTCATTATCACTCCTCCTGTGGGTCTTCTATATCGTTACCAATTGCGACGATGGCATGGATGTCGTGCCAATTGAAAGGTCGTCACCCGTAGTGTAGCATTCGGGGATGCTTTGGTTTGGCAGCCCTTGGCTTTGCGAATGAAAGTTTGATGCTTTGTCGTAAATTCCAAAAATTAAATTATTTCCTTGCTTTCCTTTATCTAATGTCTATAAAATATTGCAGCCATCTTCTCTGAATAATAATAAAATAGCCAATCAATAATTGATAGACTAATTTTTTGTATACACTTATCGATTTCATATTGCAGCCTTTCTCTGAAGTCAAATTCATTTGCCGATTATACGATGTATGATAGCACCATTCGGGACCTCCGCTACCTCGAAGACATCAAACAAATCGAGTCTGTTTGTGGTGGTTTTCAATGGCGGCGTAGATGATTGCAAAATCTGCGTAACGAACTGTGCAAATAGAACGCCCTTCCAGGCGCTAAGCAATTACAGCAACAAGGGATGGATGTCCTACAGGACGTGCACTGCTTCCAGCCTTACGCCTCCGACATTAGGAGCATTGGCTTCACACAGTCGGCATAATATCTTTTCACCAGGGATTCGACGAGCAAGCTTGTTCTTACTGATTTACAACGTGCGTCCACGATTTATTTTCATAGATTTTCTACAATTATGCTATCCTATTTTTTACTGTTCTTATTTTATCATAAAATTTACTGTTCTCGGGTGACCTCACGATGCCACTGCCGAGCGTCGTTGACGCCCAACACCAGGACTAAGTAATCTCGGAGCACTGGTGTCCAATGGAATTCTTATTCCTCAGCAAATCATTATTTTAGGTGAGCAGAAAAATTCACATATGCTCCGTTAAAATTTGCACCATTTTCTCAAAAGCACTTAAGTGTAGCAATTTTTTATGCCTTCTATCGCGGTTGATTAATTACAAATTCTTTACTTTTAATTACAGAAAAACGCCGAGAATACGAAGAAGCACCGCAAAGCAGTCAATGATATACATAGATATTTCATATGGTATTCCCATCGACAATCTCTCCTATCTATTCTTTATGGCGGCTCCCACATTGGCACAGCCTACGCTTCCGATAGAATACATCAATGTACGTTTTTTGTTAATAAACTAAAATACAAAAATTTTAATTCTCTAATACCTTACTTTACGTTTTCTTCTTGTTCATCCACCTCCTTCTCATATTTCTCTTCTCTCTTCTTCTAGCGCCTACATTTTATTTCCACGCTCTCATCCTCATTCTTTTGTTTGTCTGGCTTCGAATTTTTCTATAAAATCTTTATTTTTCCACTGTTCTCTTATTTTATCCATTTTCTCTCTTTCCCTTTCATACTGCATTTTTTCTGAAGAATTATACATTTCTTATTAACTTATGAGTATTATGTTCAACCTTTTATTCTTTATATAAAAAATATTTAAAATATAATATCTTAGAACAAATTTTAATACATAATTATTTTTGAACAATATTTTGTCACCCACATTCGTCATAATACATTTCAGTTTATTTATTGACTTCCATATAATGCTATATGCCGTTATAACCTCGTTCACTACTAAATTCAAATTATATAGTTCAAATCGAGCGCGCCAAGATATATGTAAAAGATGGTGGTCGCGAAGTTACTGTGTTCAGCGCCATCAAGTGAAAATTATCGGAAGCGCTACTCTCCACCAATTCCATCCCAATTCTGATACCCATAGTGCGCCCTCCTTCTGTCCAGGCTCCATGCCTATAGACGACACTTCACACACCCTATAAGCTTGGCAAGGTTTGTATTCATCAGTCACATCGTCACAACATTTTAATGAAAAACTAATTTTAAAAGATTTAATATTTGTTAACATTGTATAACTATACTAAAAGGTACACTTTCACAATTAAAAAATTTTTATTTCGTAATGCAAAGAAAATCCAAAAACAATTTAGGTAAAAAATACCTTTTTTTTATCAAATCCTGTTCCAAAGCACAATTTTTTTTGTTCCATGGATTTTAAACAATAAATTAAATCATTGATAGATTTTATCTGTACATCAAGTTTTTTTTCACAGCGTTCAATAAATAAAACCTATAGAAGAATATACATATACATTGTAACAAAAATGTTACAATAAACTCCTCCCCGTCACCTGGCTCGAGGGCACCAGTGGCCCCGAGCACGAATATTGCGTATCCTATTCAGAACTAATGTTAATTGCGAATATTTAGTATTTTAGGTTTACTGTACGTAGAGTTAAGATCCCCTCCCTACACCCTTCCCTCCCTGTCCCCTTCCCCGTAGGGCACTGGCTCGAGGACCATCACCGAGGACATCACCCTGAACCAGCTACGAGGACTCAGCATCCCTGGATGGACCGCGAGAGTGGCTACGACGCCGAGGCAGCGGAAGGCAGGGATGGCATTGGCAGGGAGAACAGCTGATCGAGATGTCCGTGGGATGGATGCCCACCAACCCGACACCGTCGCCACCAATATGCAGCCCCGGTGCAGTCCCGTCACACGGGCAGGAAAACGTCCCGTGTGACAGCGGCGGAGCCCTCTCCCTCCGAGACCGCGGACGTGCCCGGGAGAAGTTTGACAGGCCTGGAGGCCGCAGAGCGCCTTGAGGGAAGCAGCGGCCACCGGACTGTCGGGGCGATCCTTGCGAACTGGGTGGGTTAGCTGGATCGCGGTTGGGGAAGATTAACCTTCCGCCTCACGCAGGTGCTGACCGGACATGGGTGTTTCGGTCGGTACCTGTGGAGGATCGGAAGGGAGGCGACGGCGCGGTACCACCACTGTGGGGCCGACCAGGACACGGCGCAGTATACCCTTGAGGAATTCCCTGCCTTCGGCGGGGAGCGCCGTGTCCTGGTCGGGATAATAGGAGATGACCTCTCGCTGCCTGCCGTCCTGAGTGGGATGGTGGGCGGCGAGAGGGGCTGGAGTGCGGTCGCCTCTTTCTGCGAGACAGTAATCTTGCGGAAGGAGGCGGCCGAAAGGGTCCGCGAAAGGGCGGACCCCTCAAGAAGGGTGCGGGCGGGGAGGAGGGGGCGTCGTGGAAGACGCCCCCCTCCCCCCATCCTGTGAAAGGCCACAGACCGCGGAGTGAGGGCTCCGCGGTCATTGCACGTGGCCTGAAGGGAGGACCTGGCGTGGGAAGTGGCCCTCCCACGCTGGGATGGCCCCTCATTAGGGGGCGAGAGAGGGGCCGCATGGCGGGGGCTAGGGGGGTCCCGGTAGCGTTCGCAAGAGATCCCGGGGCTCCCCCTGTGGAGCCCTTAGGTGGGTCACCGTGGGGGTTTTAGCCGGTAAGAATCCGACACTACCCCGCCCTCCTCCCAGGGAGGGCGGGGCGTCTATGAAGATTTCCCCCACGGAAAAAAAAAAAAAAAAAGACCTGGAGGCCGCCATGTTGACCGGCGCGCGCAGCCAGCCCGCGCGCCGGCGAAGCCAGCACCGTGCCGTCGCCACGAGGCCCTGGAAGGCCCGGCAACCCCGCAAATTCAAAACGGACCAATGCCCTGCCATGCCGGAACTGCCAACCAATGCCAGAGCGCGTAGCCCTCTCAGCTGAGCAGCCACCACCAATCACCGAGGCCCTGGAGGCCCACGAAGACCGGAAACAATTACGATTACTTCACTTCGAGCCAGGGTACCACCGATAGCGTGTGCGATTTTTGAGTGCGTTGCGAACTTAGAGAATAGTGAGTGGAGCTAGTGAGTGAAAGTACTGGATTATCAGTGTGGAGAGCATAAGGAGTGAGTACACCGGAGTGACTGAGATTTCCCTATTTTCTATTCCTTCCCTAGCACCCCCTTTTCCCTCATTTGCGTAGTAGAAACCGTAGATTCCCTTCTGGATTTAGCGAGCCGTCCCCACGTGAACCGGCATTTTTGAGTAGTGTATCTTTTGAGTTTTAGTCTGGCCTTCCGCCAACCGCGTGCGGCCAGTGGTATATTGCGTGCGTTCGAATTTAGTATCCTGTACCCTTTTTGGGAAACCCCCGTGCCCTTTCCCTTCCCCGCCCAATTTTGGATATTGCAAAGTCCGAGGTATTAAAGTAGCCATTATTGCGTTCGGGAACCTTCCTCCCTGAGACCCCCCTCACCTCCTTCCCTGCTAGCCGTGCCATTTCGCGTTAGAGTAAACATTCGAGGACCTTCTGAGGTCACTCGACGGTGCTACGCCGAACAAGTAGCTGGCGCCCATTTGTTGTTTCGATATTCCTAGTGCCGGTAAGCCCTCCTGTCCCTCCGGCCCCCTTGCCAACACCCTGCTTCCTCGTTCCCTGATTCCCCTCGCCCACCCGCCAGTTTAAAGGTCCCTCCCGACACCGCGTGCTCCTGCGTGAGCCCCGCGTGTTATTAGTTAGTCCTACGTACTTGGAGCGGTCGATTTCGCTAGTGTAATAATTTCTGGTTTCTTTTCGTTTCTCTTCTTTTATATTTTTGTCTTCTTTATTGTATTGATTTTCGTATTATTATTAATTATATTCTTCTTTACCTTACACCGTGTTCCCCTTTCTTTTTGCATTCCCCTTCCCCCGTGTATTGCGATAGCTGTTCTTGCGAGACCCTGGGCCATTTACGTGGTCCAGTACGTCACAACATATATATTGTTTCGTCTCAGCCCTCCTATATACGACACTCGTTAACCCATACATATACACAGCCACTTATACCCATGGCCAACCCATATTGTTATTGCTAAACCCTAACCCATACATACATTATACACACTATATATGCATTATTTTACTGACGATAGTAGACAAGTATATAAGTCAATTAATCGTCTAATATAATAAATTTTTATGATTTATACTTATAAGTTTATACTTTTTTCTTGTTTTATATTCCGTTATATTATTGGAATCTTTAATTATGTTATCATTTATTTGACCGGAAAAATGTTACGCTTATTATTTCTATCAGGTATTATGTTCTTAAGGAATTTGTCATGCCAATCCTCTATTATGTCTTGAAATAAAAGATAAACCTGAAGCTTCTCGAGACTAGCAGTACTCGCGAAGTTTCAGGTACAGAATTGGAAGACTCAGGTATGCAACAACAGATAGATAATTGTTAGTACTCTGATTTGTTAAATGATCATTGAGAAAGGGAATTAAAGACCAATCAAATTCATTAGATGCATGGAAGGGAAAAGGAAACGAAGTCTTTAAAAGGGGTTGGAGAGACTAAAAAGATGTTCTGTGGTAGAAGTGTGGCATTGTGAAGTACATCAAGAAGTTTTGTAAAAGAAGTGCAAAGTAAAAGTCAAAGTTAGGGTCGAAGTCCAGAGTTCTAGGAACTTGTAGTCTCTTCAATTCAGTTCTACGAAGTTTATACAGAAGTGAAGCATACCTGGTGACTCTAATCTGCGAGTTTTGTGAACCATCATCATCACTATCATTTAAAAACCCTGACTACAATCTCATCTGGACTGAGGGTCCATCCAAACCACCTCATTGAATCTCCATACTTCCAAGGAAAGCAATAAAAGGAAACAGTTGAATTCCCTGGAAATCATTGGGTAAGCCTATGAGTTCACTCACATAAAATCAGGTACACACAATAATTCATGCATACCCAGAATATCTAACTTACATAAAACGGATAAAGAATACCCGAGCAAAGAATCAATCAATTCGTTCAGTTAAAATTCGTTCTAGTTTCATTAATCAGGATATTATATCAGACTCAAGGAACAATCCTCCTCGTATCGATCAAGGTATCCTCTGGAACCTATTTCCTATTCCTCCCGAATCTTATCTGCTGGAACAATTGACATAACGCGTGGAGGTACCGTTTAGCACCGGCAAATCTGACCAACGAACCATCCTAACTACCGTTTCTAAATCAGCATTCACGAAATCTCTTGAATATTGAACGTAAGAACTTAACCATATTCCACGTATTTAGAGAGCGATCGTAACAATATATAATCATGTAACAAGTATAGTTTGAGGACCCAGGCGATTAAGGGACATTCACAATAGCAAGCTAACGTTTTTTTTTTAGCTAAAACCCTCACGCGTCACAGCATTGAAATTCTAACCTAATCTAACCTAACCTAACGAAACACTTTCTAAGCTCATCACAACTCCGGATGTGTAGCATTAAAAATAAGTAAACAAATTTGGTGTGACAGTCGCTTTATGGGCCTCAAAACATACGTTATATTGATAACATTTTGAGACCCGACCCGAAACTATACAATTGTTCTCAAACTAGCGGCTGTATTATTGAAATTGTCCCCAAACTATAATTTAAACATGTATATATGTATTGTGACGTACTGGACCACGTAAATGGCCCAGGGTCTCGCAATAGCAGCTATCTCAATATACTGGGGAAAGGGGGACGTAAGAAGAAAAAGGGGGCTCAGTGTAAAATATAACAGAATATAATTAATAACGTAAAATACCAATACAAAAGAGAAAAGAACAGAAAAGAAAAGCAGTGTAATACTCTAGCAAACTATGCCGCTCGAAATACGTAAGGCTAGACAATAACACGCGGGGCTCACGCAGGAGCACGCGGTGTCGGGAGGGACCTTTAAACGGACTGGTGGGCGAGGGGAATCAGGGAACGGGGAAGCAGGGTATTGGCAAGGGGGCAGGAGGGACAGGAGGGCTTACCGGCACTAAATATCTTCAACACAACAAATGGGCGCCAGCTACTTATACGGCGTAGCACCGTCGAGTGACCTCAGAAGGTCCTCGATTATTTACTTTACGCGAAATGGCACGGTTAGCAGGGGAAGAGGTGAGGGGTCTCAGGGAGGAAGGTTCCCGAACGCAATAATGGCTACTTTAATACCTCGGACTTACAATATTCAAAAACGGGCAGAAAAGGGAAAGGGCACGGAGGGTTTTCCCAAAAAGGGTACAGGAGACTAGAACGCACGCAATATACCACTGGCCGCACGCGGTTGGCGGAAGGCCAGGCTAAAACTCAAAAGGTACGCTACTCAAACAGGCCGGTCCACGTGGGGACGGCTCGCTAAATCCAGAAAGGGAATTATACTCAATGTAAGCGCAAGTAGGGAAAGGGCGTAGGAAAAAGGGTGGCAACAGGAAAACTCAATCACGCAAGATAGTACTCACTCAATATCCGCAATACTCAATAATCCAGATTCGCACTTATCGCACTGTCACTCAAGTCACACTCAACGCTACAAAACCCTGGCTCGAAGTGAAGAGGTTTCCGGTGATCCTGGTCCTCGTGGGCCTCCAGGGCCTCGGGGATTGGCTGGGGCTGCTCAGCTGAGAGGGCTACGTGCTCTGGCATTGGTTGGCAGTTCCGGCACGGCAGGGCAATGGTCCGTTTCAAACTTGCAGGGCTGCCGGGCCTTCCAGGGCCTCGTGGCGGCGGCACTGTGCTGGCTTCGCCGGCGCGCGTGTTGGCTGCGCGCGCCGGTCAACATGGCGGCCTCCAGGGCCTGTCAAAGTTCTCCCGGCCACGTCCGCGGTCTCGGAGGGAGAGGGCTCCGCCGCTGTCACACGGGACGTTTTCCTGCCCGTGTGACGGGACTGCACCGGGGCTGCATATTGGTGGTGACGGTGTCGGGTTGGTGGGCATCCATCCCACGGACATCTCGATCAGCTGTTCTCCCTGCCAATGCCATCCCTGCCGTCCGCTGCCTCGGCGACGTAGCCACTCTCGCGGTCCATCCAGGGATGCTGAGTCCTCGTAGCCGGTTCAGGGTGATCTCCTCGGTGGTGGTCCTCGATGATGGTGTTCGAGCCAGTGCCCTACGGGGGAGGGGACAGGGAGAGAAGGGTGTGGGGAGGGGATCTTAACTCTAAATACAAGAGACCTAAAACACTAAATAAACGCAATAAACAGTAATTTGCAAGACAGTACGCAATACTCGTGCTCGGGGCCAGTGGTGCCCTCGAGCCAGGTGACGGGGAGGGGTTATTATAACCTTTGTGTTACAGTATATACAGGGTGTCCCAGAACTACCTGACCAACGGGGTATAGCGGTGTTCGGGAGGCACCACTGATCACGAAAATGACCTTCCTTTTGTCCGGAAGGTCATAGTTTTTAAATGGGAGCAGGTTAAAGTTGACCAATCAGAGGGAGGCGTCAAGAGAAATGTAGGCACCTGCGAACTCTGAGTTTTCTTCGCTCGCTTTTGTTTCTCGGTAGCTTGTTTCTTGTTTCCAAAATGTATGTCTTCGGCTGACGTCATCCTGCCCGAAGTACCGAGAAACAAAAGCGAGGGAAGAAAACTCAGAGTTCGCAGGTGCCTACGTTTCTCTTGACGCCTTTCTCTGATTAGTCAACTTTGACCTGCTCCCATTTAAAAACTATGACCTTCCGGACAAAATGAAGGTCATTTTCGTGATCAGTGGTGCCTCCCGAACACCGCTATACCCCGTTGGTCAGGTAGTTCTGGGACACCCTGTATATTTACGCTTTTAAATATATAGTAAAACTATCTGTTATTTTTACCGATACAGATCGATCAGCGTCTATGATTAACCGTATCCTTCCTTTCAATTTAATTTGATCAAACTGGATTGCAGTTAATTGATTAATACCAGGAAAAAAGCTCCAACCAATTGGAAAGAGCTTATTCAATTCAATAATGATATTAAGAATTTCTGCGTCACTATCAAGATTTATCTAGAACAATGAAATTTAATTTGATTTTTTGCTAAATAGTAAAATATTTTATACTTAAGGCTGCTGTCTGGCTAGAAAAAGTTTCGGTGTTGACTCGAGCGTTGACTGGTGGCGAAGGTACAAAGCTCTGACAGGGACGTCATGGCTGAAGTATTTGGGGGTTCCTTCGCAAAAGGTGCCAAACACCTCACAAAATTTTCAAGAAATTTTTTTTTATTATATTGTGCGCGTTCAGTACTTCGACCCCATTACTTTTCTTATCATGTTGCTTTTATAGTAAAGAGAATTCCATCATTTTTCATTTCCGCTCTAAAAATCTTGTTTGTTATAATTACTGGTAGCTAAACATTGATATTTACATTCAAAAGTGCAATTTTTGAAGCTCGAGATAATTAAAAATAAAACGTGCGATTTTCATTGAATATTACAATTATATATCTGTGAATTGCTATAGATCTGGTGATTTTTATATTTAAATGACGTAATTATGCGAACTGGGTGGAAAAAAGAAAGCTACAAGTGAGACTCGATCTAGCGACCCCGCGCTCGCTAGGCTCGAGCGTTACCGGCTGCGTTAAACGGCCTGCTTAAATATTGTGACACATTTGATGCACAATACGGACTCACAAAACTTCAAAGTCGACTTTCTTGAGAATTTTTGCATATGACATAGAACTGCTTTGGGAAGTTACTATTCGAATTCTCAACTTCACGTACCACGAGTAAAAAAGATTACAAAAATCCGATTGTTGGAGATTCTCCTTGTAAGAAATATTTTAATATTCCGTTACGTTTGCAATATTAGTGTTTGCGACAGTCTATGCTAATTATTAAAAAAATAATAATATAATGCGTACAGATTGTAGAAAGTTTTGTTATTCACAATTTAATTTTCTAACCGACTAACGAGTGACTGACTAATGATACGAATCTCGTATTAGGCGTTAAATGTTCTTACATTCAAAAGCATAAAATATAATCTTATCTTCGTCGTTTAAACAATTAAATTGTTAATAAGAAATAAAATACAACTTTTTCAGCTTGATACCAACATTTTCTACAAACTGTAAGTACTATTATTTTTTAAATAGCTACTTCGTGGACGGCTAATAAGTAGATAGGAGAATCTTTGTAAAGACTCCGGGGGTGAGTCCCAGGAGTTTCTGAGTTAGAAATAAAGACTTGTGTATCAACCTTCGATCAGAACAGATCGCAGTTGATATACAGGGCAGTGGGCTGAAACTCAATGCTTTCGTAGCTCCGCTTATTTGCCCGCGCGCTGATTGGTCGAGCGCTCAGGGGTATGATTATATTGCCAACTTCGTAAAATGTTTAGAGAGCGGGTGAAGTATTTCGTGCTACGATGTTGGTATTTCTGCTTTTACAGGTCACGCGGGAAAATTTGAAATAACTCACTACTGTAATACCATGCAATACTCAGTAATACTAAGGGTAGTAAGTGGTAGTAAGAACGTGAGCTAACACTGTTTTACTTGGATTAAAGCCTTTATTTTAGTATGTAGAATGTAGTATATAGTATAGTATGTTATCGAACTTTTGTATGTGCTAAAACCTCAGTCTCCTTCAGTTTGCAATTCAGAGTTTTGCATTGCTGTTTGATAAATACACGAATAAGAATAGAGTAAAGGTCCGTTGCTATTGTTGCGCCGTGATCTTCACACTTTAACCAACAAGTTTCTCACCAACAAGTTAACAAATGTTTAGCCAAATATGGATATACATCCCAGCACGTGGCAGCACGTTTTAACAATGACCGGACCCCCATTAAAATGGCGGCAGATGTAGTGCAGCCAACCTATACATAAATATACCAAAAAATACCTCACTTATTTTCTACAGTTGGCACAACAGCATACCCGCGAGTCTGGCAATTAAGAAGTGGAGGGGAGTATTAAAGTGTCAGCCCACTGATACAGGGTGTCCCAAAATTACCTGACCAACGGGGTATGGCGGTGTTCGGGAGGCACAACTGATCACGAAAATGACCTTCCTTTTGTCCGGAAGGTCATAGTTTTTAAATGGGAGCAGGTCAAAGTTGACCAATCAGAGGAAGGCATCAAGAGAAACTAGGCACCTGCGAACTCTGAGTTTTTTCCCTCGCTTTTGTTTCTCGGTGGCTTCGGGCAGGATGACGTCAGCCGAAGAATTGCCTATTGGAAACAAGAAACAAGCTACCGAGAACAAAAGCGAGGGAAGAAAACTCAGAGTTCGTAGGTGCCTATGTTTCTCTCGACGCCTCGTTCTGATTGGTCAACTTTGACCTGCTCCCATTTAAAAACTATGACCTTCCGGACAAAAGGAAGGTCATTTTCGTGATCAGTGGTGCCTCCCGAACCCCGCCATACCCCGTTGGTCAGGTAATTTTGGGACACCCTGTATATACTGTTACCTACTCCCCGTTCTTCACGTTGGGCACTGGTATCACCTTTAGTGCACTATGGTGAATCCCTATATTTCACCACGTGATGGACGTAGGATTTTCTTTAAAGAGCTCGTGCTCTGGGCGGTCGAATAGGATTTTTGGGTGCGTGATTCAACCAATCCGTGTATATTCCTTTTAACTTCTTTTTTGTTTATTAAAAAGACACGGTGTAACAGGTTACAATGTGTGAGGGGTAGGATGGAAATGAGGGGGGACACCGAGAGTTAAAAAAAATATAAAGTTGGATTTATTGCTAATCCTAATTACAATTACGAAAACCTTAACCTATTCGCGCGCGTCTTAAGCTAGGGGTGTGGGATGGAGTGTGTGGTGTGTGTAGGGTAAGGGAAGTCTGTCTGTCTGTCGGTCTGTGTATTCGTTGCGGCCGTGATTTAGCGTGTACGTACTGGTGCCTGTGTGGGCGTCCTCGTGGTCCAGTCGTCCCTCGTTCTCTCTCGTTCTCCTCTCGACTCTCGTTCTCCCTCGTTCTTCTCTTCACTCACTCGCTCTCTCTCTCTTTTCCTCACACGGTTACTCGTCCCTTTTACGTCCACGTCTTTCTTATTCGTGCGCACCGCGCGTAATGTCTGGTCCCCGGCCGCTCGCGCATCTCCGTCGCCACTCGGCTCGGTTCGGGAGATTCCGCGGCGGCTCGGGGCCTTGCGTTCGGTCGTGGCGAGGCTGGCGCCTCGTCACAACGAATTATTTACCATTCCCTAAGTCAAGCTCGAGAGCGTCCGTTTTACTTTGATTTTATATTTTATCCTTATCTCTCGTGGTAGAGTTGATCATGGATTTATTAAACTGACCATATAGCTTGCCGCGCTATGTGGTTCGCCAAGAATCGTTTTAATAGGTATTAGGTATGATTTCTGTGGGGCATATAGCTAAGCTAGCGTAATGCTATCCGTCAATGTCACACAGTCACCTGGTATTTGGAGGAGATATGGTTCACAATGCTATATTGGTCACCAATCACACTTTTAGGAAGAGATTCAGTATGGCGTGGCAACGCAATGTTGTCCGCCCATCTCGTCTCGTGATTTAGTGGTTCTTTGGATTAGGAAACCTTGTACAGCTGTCGGTGGTGCTATCCACCCGCTGACGAGGTATCTGTAGGTAAGTTGGTATAGGAGACTCGAGAGGAAAGGTGATCGGGTGGTTTTTCCAATGCCCGTAACCCTTTTTATTCCTCTCGTCCCCGCTTTAGCTGGTAGGTATCGTTTGGAGGCGCTATGACTCCAACGAACCCGTCCAGACTATTCAGGGAGGATTAGAACTCCTTTACTTATTTACTTTCAAATCCTGAACTTTCCTGTCTCGAGCTTCACCGTAGGAGGTGCAATGATCGAATGGAATCCCTATCGCCGTATCTCTCGGCTTTTATACTCGCGGAGCGTACGTTAATGCTGACTTTAAATTTTTTCTATTGTTGCGTTGCCCCATCTATGGGACCCGCTTATACTATCTACGTCGGGTGATTTAAAATATCTTCAATGTTTTAGTCTTGGGTTTGTTTTCCCTCAGAATGCCTTTGGCTCAATTGCACGTGGCGAATTCCATCATCGGGATTATATAATCAAAACAAAACATTGCGTTCGCGCCCGTAATAGATATAAAATGAAAATACGCTCTGTTGCGTTACAATACGTTTATATCTTAATATTCACTTTTATTTCGTAAATATCCTTCCAAATTCACAAGGTGAATTTCCACTCTTTACCAACGGAACCCAGCAGCAAGGAACATCGAGACCTCCGTGAACTTGGCCGGCACACTTTGACTTTTTGAACTTTTTCTTTTGCAGATCGTTTGTAGGTCGTTTGTAGGTACTTGTTGGATTAATTAAAACATTTGTCGGTTAACGGTTTATTTAAAAAATCAAAAATAAAAAAGTACGTGAAGTTGGCCGTAATTTTTTTATTTTTTCATCTATCTTTGTTTTTCACGTGGCGAATCGATGCGGAATCGTTTGTAGGTCACAAATAATCCAATTAGTATATTTGGCGGATCGTTATTTCAATAAAATAAGCAAAAAACACATTCGATGCATTGTACGCGGGACGGTCATATGACCACGGGAAGTTGGCCGTAATTTATTTATTTTTTATATTTATATTTTCTTTATCGCGAAAATAAAACTTCGATACAAAAACGTTTTAACTACATGAGCAAACTACAGAAAATTATTCCAATTCGATTTAGATATATAAACACCATTTGGATCAGATATATAAACACGAATTTGGGTTTAATAAGCGTCATAAGCAATCATACGATCGTAACCTCAAAATCTAATAACGAGACAACGTGTTTTTTTTTGCAACTCGTAACTTCAAAACGATTACGCACAGGATAGCAATTAAATTACGAAAATTTATTACAATTTTCTGCCAAAATACATACATTTTCTTGCAGATATCAATTATCAATGCCAAAACCGAGGACGATACAGTCATTTACATTTATTTTTCGCACCAGTTACCGACAAACGTTCTAATTACTTTCTTTGTAACCTACAAACGATTTTGACGCGATTAAGTACCAATTAAATAAACATTTATCATTAATTACGATTTTTGCGGTCAACTTCTCGTGGTCATATGGCCGTCCCGCGTAAAATGCACCAAATACGTTTTTTGCTTATTTTATTGAAATAACGATCCAACAAATATACTAATTGGATTATTTGTGACCTACAAACGATTTCGCATCGATTGACCACGTGAAAAACAAAGATAGATGAAAAAATAAAAAAATTACTGCCAACTTCCCGTGGTCATATGACCGTCCGGCGTACAATGCACCGAATAAGTTTTTTGCTTATTTTATTGAAATAACGATCCAACAAATATACTAATTGGATTATTTGTGACCTACAAACGATTCCGCATCGATTGGTCACGTGAAAAACGAAGATAGATGAAAAAATAAAAAAATTACGGCCAACTTCACGTACTTTTTTATTTTTGATTTTTTAAATAAACCGTTAACCGACAAATGTTTCAATTAATCCAACAAATACCTACAAATGACCTATAAACGATCTGCCAAAGAAAAAGTTCAAAAAGTCAAAGTGTGCCGGCCAAGTTCACGGAGGTAACATCGAGTGGGATTTTCAGGTATCCCGCGGAATTAGGCGCTCGGAGCGTTACATAGCATACAGTCCCTCTAGTAAGAGCGTTGAGTGTAGATGGGTATAGAGGTGCGGACGACGTGGTGGGGGTATGTCAAGCATATACTATAGTAAAATTGTAGTTCCAATCCCGGCGGGTAGATGGCGCCCCGAAAATCCCAAGCTATCTGGTGGCGCTACCTATGAGTCGGGATTTGTACTAAAAGAGACTGTAGCGCGCACGCGCAAATTGTTTGCAAGAAACAAGCACCATTTGTTCCGAGTGACATTAATAACACAAACAACATGCTAAATAGAATTAATGGTTGCGTTCAGCAGAAACACCGCTGATGGAGCAAATACATTTGATTGGTCATTAGATCGTTAATCTTGAAACAGTTGTGAGATTTGACCAATCAAATGTACTTGCTCCCTCAGCGGTGTTTCTGCTGAACGCAACCAATGATGGAGAAATTGTAGGATTCATCACGTGTATCAAAGATTATATAATAGAAACGAATTTCAGTGTCATAACTCTTATTGCTTTCTATTGGGAACGTATATTTTTGGATTGTAGATTACATATGCAAGTGCACATAAATAAATATAAAATCATTTTCTTAAATAACTATGTGTTATTTGTTGTAGACCTTACCTTAATTTTTAGGGTAGCTTCTCATTTATTTTTATTAATAATTTAGATAAGAAGAACATACGAATGTATTTAAAGGAAAATCGTGCATATGGTTTATCTGTCAATTATGTGGTAGAGCAAATGACGTAACTACTGAAATACAAGTTCCGAAGAAAGTATAAAAAGTACATGATAGTGGTCGATGGGCAAGGCATTGGGTTAGGAGGCTAAAGGTCTGTGGTTCGAGACTCTCCGTCGGAAGTTTTTTTTTTCTTCTTCTGGACGTTATGATTTTTTTTTTAAATACAAGGTATTAAAGAGGTTGAAGCGCTTCACGCCGGTCAATCAGTGCTCAATATTTTTTATCGTTTTCACAAAGTTTTATGAATTAATTGATTGCAGTGAAGGGTGATTTGTATTATAACATGTGCTCATAACCTATAAAAACATTCAGAGCGATGAATTTACAATAATATTACCTGACCAATATTACATAATGCATTAAATTTACAAAAACGATTACTAAAATTTAGCACTGATTTGACCGGCGTGAAGTGCTTCAAACTCTTCAAAAATTCTACGGGCTGCACGCTGAAGGTAAAAAAATAGAACCAAATATCAATTTTTTTCTAATTTTATTTATTACTTTATTATAATAAAGGCATCAACAACGATAATCTACAGGCTTCCACATCACCCAAGAGGTGCCGTAGTCGATGCGTTCCCATTATTTAACGTAGCGAGTCCCCAGTAGGCCTACACTACGATCGAAGATAATAACATCATACAAATGATCCATTTAAATAATTAGCGTATAAGCAAATCACAATAACGTAAAAAAATGGTTCGACTGTAAAATCTAAATAACATGCGCTCTGTAGTAAGAAATAAATTTTTCTTACTCCCTAAGCCGAAAGTACCGTCTTCCCAGCCGCATTTGAATCCGGGAAGAGCCACTTTTGTGGCCTGCTTGCCCGCACATAAACACATGCAAACAAGTGAATGTTCAATCATAAACTCTAAGCGCCTATGTTTTTACTCAACTCTTCATAACCATAAATTTGTAATGTCAGTTGAATAATGAAAAACGGGAAGACGGTACTTTCGGCTTAGGGAACAAGAAAAATAGTATACGACCCATGGCCAAAAAGTTGAATGCCCTGGTGTATGTGATATAAAAGCCTCGGCTTCGCCTCGGCCTTTGTATCACATACGCTAGGAAATCCAACTTTCTGGCCTAGGGTCGTAATATACTATGTATTGTTCATCGAAGATGAATACTAAAATTCTCGACTACCTATATCTCTATCAAGAGACTCGGTCGAGTCTCGCGCCAAGTACAGGCAACCGGCTGTACAGGGCACAGCTCGCCGAGACTCTTTACTTGAGTCAACTCTTATACCTGTGTTTGGAACGAAATATCAAGAGACTCGGTCGAGTCTCGCGCCAAGTACAGGCAACCGGCTGTACAGGGCACAGCTCGCCGAGACTCTTTACTTGAGTCAACTCTTATACCTGTGTTTGGAACGAAATATCTTATTAACCGCTATACATGAGAAAAAGTTATTGATACATTCACTATAGGAATTGAGGGTCCTGAATTGATTGCCCCCACGTTCAATACGATTAGTATACGAGATCAGGGCATATTGAGATGGCGAGCGAGATGATTTTATTTCAGTTCGGTCGTCGTCGTCGTCGTCGTCGTCTTCGCACGTCCATCGCATTTTTTACACGACAGATGGCGCTGACTGCTGTGCCTTCTTTACCTATTTGTACTCTGTATGGTGTTAGTAATTTACGAATACACACAATCAAATACACTTTATACATGAAGCTACCGATCATACCGAATTTCCAATTAGTATAAGGCTGCTTTCACAACAGTATAGAATTATTCAGTTTTTAATAGCATTCATGTGCAGCGCGCGTATATCGGTTATGTATATGTGTGCTTCGGCATAGTTCCTCGTATTTTAGGTGACAGTTTGTCCAACAGTTCTGCTTCGTAGTTTTCTGTATCTAGATGGCGGACGAGGAAGTCCAGGGTGTCCAGGTATTCCGCTTCGTAGTTTTCTGTATCCAGGTGTCGGATGTGAAAGTCCAGGATGTCCAGGCATTCCGCTTCGTAGTTTTCTGTATCTAGGTGTCGGACGTAGAAGTCCAGGGTGTCCAGGCATTCCGCTCCGTAGTTTCCTGTGTCCAGGTGTCGGATGTGGAAGTTCAGGGTGTCCAGGTATTCCCCTTCGTAGTTTTCTGTATCTAGGTGTCGGATGTGGAAGTCCAGGGTGTCCAGGTATTCCGCTTCATGGTTTTATGTATCTAGGTGTCGGACGTAGAAGTCCAGGGTGTCCAGGCATTCCGCTTCGTAGTTTCCTGTGTCCAGGTGTTGGATGTGGAAGTCCAGGGTATCCAGCTATTCCGCTCAATAGTTTTCTGTATCTAGGTATCGGATGTGGAAGTCCAGTGTGTCCAGGTATTCCGCTACGTTCTTTTCTGTATCTAAGTGTCGGATGTGAAAGTTCAGGGTGTCCAGGTGTTCCGCTTCGTAGTTTCCTGTGTCCAGGTGTCGGATGTGGAAGTCCAGGGTGTCCAGGTATTCCCCTTCGTAGTTTTCTGTATCTAGGTGTCGGATGTCGAAGTCCAGGGTGTCCAGGTGTTCCGCTTCTTAGTTTCCTGTGTCCAGGTGTCGGATGTGGAAGTTCAGGGTGTCCAGGTATTCCCCTTCTTAGTTTTCTGTATCTAGGTGTCGGATGTGGAAGTCCAGGGTGTCCAGGTATTCCGCTTCATGGTTTTCTGTATCTAGGTGTCGGACGTAGAAGTCCAGGGTGCCCAGGCATTCCGCTTCGTAGTTTCCTGTGTCCAGGTGTTGGATGTGGAAGTCCAGGGTATCCAGCTATTCCGCTCCATAGTTTTCTGTATCTAGTTATCGGATGTGGAAGTCCAGGGTGTCCAGGTATTCCGCTACGTAGTTTTCTGTATCTAAGTGTTGGATGTGAATGTTCAGGGTGTCCAGGTGTTCCGCTTCGTAGTTTCCTGTGTCCAGGTGTTGGATGTGGAAGTCCAGGGTATCCAGGTATTCCGTTACGTAGTTTTCTGTATCTAGGTGTCGGATGTGAGAGTTCAGGGTGTCCAGGTATTCCGCTATGTAGTTTTCTGTATCTAGGTGTCGGATGTGAAAGTTCAGGATGTCCAGGTGTTCCGCTCCGTAGTTTCTTGTATCTAGGTGTCGGACGTAGAAGTTCAGAAAAGTGTGCAACAAGCTTTGGTGCTTCGCTCAAACTATAGTATCCTCTTTGATGTTCGCACGGCCTGAGGTACAAGGCCTGAAATAATCCAGCAAACTCTCCTCTCTTACGTTTACCACACGGCTTCAACAAGCTGGACACCATTAACAACGCTTATATGCATTGAAGATTACATTTTCTTTAAAAATTTGTACATGGCTTTATGCATTTCTGGAAAAAGGGACTTACAAATTAAATTTATGTGCCATTAAACATTTTCGACACCGCAATATATTTTTCTGATTAGCAACATCATAATGCATTTACATTTTATATCTGTGACAATATAGATTTCAGTGCTTAATACTGCTATGTCCCGTTGAACAACAAAAACTTGTGATATCCCCCAAAAAACACTTACGTGTAAAAAACTACGCCAAGTACAGGAGTGCTGTGTATTCCTCTAATAAAAAGTATTGATATAAGATTATTGAGGCCAAGTACATAAGTCACTACATGTTTGCCTATTATATGATCTAGCACTGGCCCATCATTTTAATTCTATTTTCAAAATTTCCTATAACGTTTTCACTACTCTTTTACATTACTACTGTTTCTCGTAGTTGATTATGAATTAATGATTATTTAATAATTAATCAAACTTTAGCTGATTCCTTATCGAGTACTACTTGGCGGGTCCGTGCCAGTAATTCCAAAGTACTTACTTTGAACGTGCTAATAGTATCCTAAAATTATATGTTTGTTATTAAGATTTTACCGTGATTATTATTAACGAGTTATCTTTAATAAGCTCCATATAGAAAGTTGACATTGGTTTTGAGATTAATAACTGGCATAATGAACGCAAATTTATATCAAGAAATGCATGGACCCGCCAAGTAGTACTCGATAAGGAATCAGCTAAAGTTTTATTAATTATTAAATAATCATTAATTCATAATCAACTACGAGAAACAGTAGTAATGTAAAAGAGTAGTGAAAACGTTATAGGAAATTTTGAAAATACAATTAAAATGATGGGCCAGTGCTAGATCATATAATAGGCAAACATGTAGTGACTTATGTACTTGGCCTCAATAATCTGATATCAATACTTTTTATTAGAGGAATACACAGCACTCCTGTACTTGGCGTAGTTTTTTACACGTAAGTGTTTTTTGGGGGATATAACTGGACTAATGCTGTGTTGTTTATCTCGATATACCTAGGTATATTATATTGCATGCACGTACTTGGCCAGGTAAAAATAAAGAGTACTTTCCTCCAGAAAACGCGAGAAACACGCTAGTCGAACGTCTAGATTCAACAGGAAAAACTGTCGTTCGTTCCTAGAAAGATCGCTCGAGATAAGACGAATTTAACGGCCAAGTCTCTACAATGTTGTGGCTATTCCCCGCGGCTTTGTCTGAAGTTGAATTTCTCGAAAAAAGTCACTCCTTGCAGGAAAAATCATCACTTCGTTTGGGAATATATATATGTATAGTATATTTGCTTATACATACGTGTAGATTTGTAAATAAGTAATGCACCTAGCCAAGTGCGTGCATGCAATATAATATACCTAGGTATATCGAGATAAACAACACAGCATTAGTCCAGTTTTATAGAAATATAGGTAGTCGAGAATTTTAGTATTCATCTTCGATTAACAATACATAGTATATTACGACCCTAGGCCAGAAAGTTGGATTTCCTAGCGTATGTGATACAAAGGCCGAGGCGAAGCCGAGGCTTTTATATCACATACACCAGGGCATTCAACTTTTTGGCCATGGGTCGTATACTATTTTTCTTGTTCCCTAAGCCGAAAGTACCGTCTTCCCGTTTTTCATTATTCAACTGACATTACAAATTTATGGTTATGAAGAGTTGAGTAAAAACATAGGCGCTTAGAGTTTATGATTGAACATTCACTTGTTTGCATGTGTTTATATGCGGGCAAGCAGGCCACAAAAGTGGCTCTTCCCGGATTCATATGCGGCCGGGAAGACGGTACTTTCGGCTTAGGGAGTAAGAAAAATTTATTTCTTACTACAGAGCGCATGTTATTTAGATTTTACAGTCGAACCATTTTTTTACGTTATTGTGATTTGCTTATACGCTAATTATTTAAATGGATCATTTGTATGACGTTATTATCTTCGATCGTAGTGTAGGCCTACTGGGGACTCGCTACGTTAAATAATGGGAACGCATCGACTACGGCACCTCTTGGGTGATGTGGAAGCCTGTAGCAGAGATGAGTGGGGAGATGCACAACGACCTGCGTGAAGTTGGCCGGCCAACTTTTATTTTTTAAACTTTTTTTTACTTCCAATCGTTTGATAGTCGTTCGATAGTGTTTGATAGTCTTGTAAAAACGTTTGATAGTGAATAGTTTCCTACAAACGATTGCATATGAGCTAAACACGATTAGTTTATAAAATATTTTAATGAGGGGCTAACATGAAGAAAAATTCCCTAGAAAATTAATTTTAATATTATAAATAAATGATGGACTATCAAACGTCGTGGATGCAATATCAAACACCTACAAACGACCTACAAACGATTGCAAAAAAAATCATTCAAATCCGTGATAGATGAGGGGCTAACTACGTGGAGCCATCGTATGGATTGGGATCCTTGATTCGCATATGGTTTTTCTCATTTTTCTTGCAAACGATTGACTATCAAACGTTTTTATTAATTAATTCGCAACTATCAAACGATTTTGCATCGATTGAGGCCTGGAAAAGCTATATGTCCATTCGTAGAAGCTTTTGCACGTGCGGCGCAGCACTATAGGTGTGTTCGAGAATGAGCCGAGAGCGGAGAGCGCATCGTTGTTTCTCTGTTTATTGGATGCATTTGATCGCGACAGTGATATCTGAAAGAAACTATTCACTATCAAACGTTTTTACAAGACTATCAAACACTATCGAACGACTATCAAACGATTGGACGTAAAAAAAGTTTGTTATATTCTCTAAGTCAATGGACACACCGATCGAGGAATCGATTGTATCGTATCGTTTGGAATCCTTGATACGCATATGGTTTTTCTCATTTTTTTTGCAAACGAGGGACTATCAAACGTTTTTACAAGACTATCAAACACTATCGAACGACTATCAAACGATTGGAAGTAGAAAAAGTTTGGAATATAGTCTAATTCAACAAACACACCTATTGAGGAATCGATTGTATCGTATGGATTGGTATCCTTGATTCGCATATGGTTTTTCTCATTTTTCTTGCAAACAATGAACTATCAAACGTTTTTATTAGTCAATTTGTAACTATCAAACAATTTCGCATCGATTGAGCCCTGGAAAGACTATAAGTCCGCTCGTAGAAGCTTTTTCATGTGCGCCGGAGAACTATAGGTGTGTTCGAAAATGAGCCGAGAGCGGAGAGCGCATCGGTGGATGCATTTGATCGCGACACTGATATCTGAAAGAAATGACTGACTATCAAACGTTTTTACAAGACTATCAAACATTATCGAACGACTATCAAACGATTGGAAGTAGAAAAAGCTTGCAATATAGTCTAATTCAATGGATACACCGATCTAGGAATAGATTGTATCGTATGGGTTGGTATCCTTGATACGCATATGGTTTTTCTCATTTTTCTTGAAAACGAGGGACTATCAAACGTTTTTATTCATTAATTCGCAACTATCAAACGATTTTGCATCGATTGAGCTCCGGAAAAACAAAATCCGGTTAGAAACAAAAAAGTGCCGGCCAACTTCACACCAAATTTTGATTTTGATTTTCTGAAAAAACTATTGACTATCAAACGTTTTTATAAGACTATCAAACACTATCAAACGACTATCAAACGATTTGAGTAAAAAAAAGTTTAAAAAATAAAAGTTGGCCGGCAAACTTCACGCAGGTTGCACAACGCTCCGGTTTTAGGCGATACCAAAAGCATGGCGCTAAATCGTAGCGGTGAGTCCGGGAGTAGGATTTCGTGTTCATCGCCTCTGTCGATGTTACAGATTTCACGTAGCCGCGCGGGCCATGATCATCGTTCCAGCCGGTATTGCAGTCAGCGAAAATTAATGGATTGCTCGGTGGTGGGGAGAAAGTTGCCGCCCCTCAGAAATCGTTCTTGAGAAACACGCGGGGCAGCAAGGTCTTCCGTCCAACCGAACGCTGCTGGTTAGGGGTTCGATCCCCCATGAAGAACTCTTTTTTCATCTTTTTTTTTTCATTTTACTACAAACATTGTTCAAGGTTCCTCTCTTTTAAGGGGTTATACTACCCAGCCAATTTTTTTTTTTCAATTTTTTTTTTATTGGTTTAAATGATGCATAAACTATCCAAGAATGATATACAAACACTATTTTGTCTGGGAAAATTCAATAAACTATTTTTAACAAGATAACTTCGAGCGCTCCTAAACGTTTAAAAAGGCCGCTCACCTGCGCACATTTTAAATGTATTATAGCTTGTTGGTAATCTTTGTCGGTACAAATCAATTTAATTCCTTCAAAATACAAATAGATTGCGTTAATAAATCTCACAGAAGCCATATTGGACGATACAATAACCGGTAGACTGCGAATACACATGCAGTAAACAGTTCCACGTGCTACTCCGAGTTGAAACTTTAAATGCGTTTTTCTCAAAACTACATTTTTTAAAACTGCGTACACTGTAACTCGCTCAATTTTTGTCGGATTCACTTGAAATTTTAACTGTAACTTCTTAGATAAATTATTTAGGGAAGTACACACGCTTTTTAAGATTGATAAACAATTAAAATTGTTATGAACAATTTAAAATCGATTTTTAGCAAAAAAAATGAAAAAAAAAGTTCAAACTGACGCCAATTTGCGAATTTTCGATAAAAATATATAATCGTGGGTACTTCCCTAGCAAAACTAATGTAGATTAACGACAAATTTTTTTTTTTGCTTTACGTGCTGTTCGGAGAATGTTATGATGTACGCAGATTCGCTCCTCGGAAAAAACACATGTTCCGTTTACCACTTGCCAAGACGCCATTTTGTATCAAAAGTTAAAATAAAAATTTTTTTTATATACCTTAAAACATGTATAATAAAGCCTCAAAATTTCATTTTGATCCATTGAATAGTTTCCAAGAAAAAAATTCCCCAAAAAAACTTCATTTTTCAGTGCGCCTGGGTAGTATAACCCCTTAAGGACGTTGTTCGGTGACAATCTCACCAAAAAGTTATACCGTACCGCTAGCATGAATGCCATTGCGCGTAGTACGACGAACAGTACAAACTTTTGTTTCGGATTGGTCTACGCACACGCACAAATGGTGTGCACCGACAAGCACACACTAATACGGTAAACGAGCTGGCAACATCGGACTGCCCCATTACGCTCAGCGGCCAAACAGACATATGTATATGTCAAGTAACGCGCTGTCCCCTCCACCGACCCAGCTACGCTGTTGTCACGTCGCGAGCGTTCCCCCAACCACACACCTCATACTAAAAGTTGCCGCCTCTTGCAAACCGTTCTGGAAAAACACGCGGGGCAGCAAGGTCTTCCGTCCAACCGAACGCTGCTGGTTACGGGTTCGATCCCCCATGAAGAACTCTTTTTTCATCTTTTTTTTTTTCATTTTACTACAAACATTGTTCAAGGTTCCTCTCTTTTAACCTTTTTAGGTTACCCAAACTTTTTTTTAAGTTTATATACAGGGTGTCCCAGAATTACTTTTACACCCGAAAGTGGGTGATGGCTGGGGGTCCCCCGAGTACCCTCCCGCAAACCGTTTGCAAAAATTCGTAATAGTTTTTAAATGAGAAGCATTTAAGTGCGACCAATCAGAACGAAGGATTTCCGCGAATTAACTCGCGGATGCCAAAGATAGCTGCTTTGCAATAGCTTCCCACAAATTCCGCGCTTAGCAATTGTTTCATAGCCCGAGCGAGCGTCGTAGGATTTGTTGACAAACTACCAATATGGGCATGGGCGTGGCTTAGGCTGGCGCAGCAGCTACACGTGCAACGCGCGATCGGCAATTGTTTCGGGATACGCATTCAGCCAGACGAAAACCGGTACACGGTGTCCAAAACGTCATGCACTGAATTTTATAGCAGTCCGGAAGAAAACAGATTATTAAAGTGAGAGGGAGTCGAGAGGGTGGGTGGTGGGACTGATGCATTAAATATAAAATGAACTGAAAACTAATCATAAAAGTATTACTTTTCCGTCCTGTGAATAGCCATATCGAATTTCCAACACATCGCCATTGCTGATTTCAAAGTTATAGAGTACTCATCGATTCTGGAGACTGTAAAAAATACGTAAAATAGGAAAATAGATTAGGAGAGAAACGCAAAGACACGTATCCCTTCTCTTCGTCCCTAGAATGTTCACACCAAGTTGCAGCACGTTGCGACTTTCGGTGGCAACATTTATCGACTTTGAATTTTGCAAAAAATACAAGAAATGGAAAAAATGATCTGGGACAAAAATGCAAAAACACGTATCCCTTTTTTTCGTCCCAAGAATCGGTATACCAAATTGCAGCCTTTTGCGACTTCCGGTGGCAAAGTTACGCAACACTTGTCGACCCCGCAAGTTGTGAAAAATACGTCAAACTGAAAAAATGGACTAGGAGAGAAATGCAAAAACACGTATCCCTTTTTTTCGTCCCAAGAATCGGTATACCAAATTGCAGCCCTTTGCGACTTCTGGTGGCAAAGTTACGCATCGCTGGTCGACTCCGGATTTTGTGAAAAATACGTTAAACTGAAAAAATGGACTAGGAGAGAAATGCAAAAACACGTATCCCTTTTTTTCGTCCCAAGAATCGGTATACCAAATTGCAGCCCTTTGCGACTTCTGGTGGCAAAGTTACGCATCGCTGGTCGACTCCGGATTTTGTGAAAAATACGTTAAACTGAAAAAATGGACTAGGAGAGAAATGCAAAAACACGTATCCCTTTTTTTCGTCCCAAGAATGTCCACGACAAATTGCAGCCCTTTGCGACTTCCGGTGGCAAAGTTACGCATCGCTTGTCGACTCCGTATTTTGTGAAAAATACGTCAAACTGAAAAAATGGACTAGGAGAGAAATGCAAAAACATGTATCCCTTTTTTTCGTCCCAAGAATGTCCACGACAAATTGCAGCCCTTTGCGACTTCCGGTGGCAAAGTTACGCATCGCTGGTCGACTCCGGATTTTGTGAAAAATACGTTAAACTGAAAAAATGGACTAGGAGAGAAATGCAAAAACACGTATCCCTTTTTTTCGTCCCAAGAATGTCCACGACAAATTGCAGCCCTTTGCGACTTCCGGTGGCAAAGTTACGCATCGCTGGTCGACTCCGGATTTTGTGAAAAATACGTTAAACTGAAAAAATGGACTAGGAGAGAAATGCAAAAAAACGTATCCCCTTTTTTCGTCACTCGAATGAGTATACAAATTTTCAGACCTTTGCCAGTTACGATGTCAAAGTTACAGAGAGATAGCCGATTTTTTAGTCGACAAGTGTTGCGTAACTTTGCCACCGGAAGTCGCAAAGGACTGTAATTTGGTGTGGACATTCTAGGAACGAAAAAAAGGGACACGTGTTTTTGCATTTCTCTCCTAGTCCATTTTTTCAATTTGACGTATTTTTCACAAGATCCGGGGTCGACAAGTGTTGCGTAACTTTGCCACCGGAAGTCGCAAAGGGCTGCAAATTGGTATATCGATTCTTGGGACGAAAAAAAGGGATACGTGTTTTTGCATTTCTCTCCTAGTCCATTTTTTCAATTTGACGTATTTTTTTGAAAATTCAAAGTCGACAATGTTGCGTAACTTTGCCACCGGAAGTCGCAAAGGACTGTAATTTGGTGTGGACATTCTAGGAACGAAAAAAAGGGATACGTGTTTTTGCATTTCTCTCCTAGTCCATTTTTTCAATTTGACGTATTTTTTTGAAAATTCAAAGTCGACAATGTTGCGTAACTTTGCCACCGGAAGTCGCAAAGGACTGTAATTTTGTGTGGACATTCTAGGAACGAAAAAAAGGGATACGTGTTTTTGCATTTCTCTCCTAGTCCATTTTTTCAGTTTGACGTATTTTTCACAAAATCCGGAGTCGACAAGCGATGCGTAACTTTGCCACCGGAAGTCGCAAAGGGCTGCAATTTGGTATACCGATTCTTGGGACGAAAAAAAGGGATACGTGTTTTTGCATTTCTCTCCTAGTCCATTTTTTCAGTTTGACGTATTTTTCACAAAATCCGGAGTCGACAAGCGATGCGTAACTTTGCCACCGGAAGTCGCAAAGGGCTGCAATTTGGTATACCGATTCTTGGGACGAAAAAAGGGATACGTGTTTTTGCATTTCTCTCCTAGTCCATTTTTTCAGTTTGACGTATTTTTCACAAAATCCGGAGTCGACAAGCGATGCGTAACTTTGCCACCGGAAGTCGCAAAGGGCTGCAATTTGGTATACCGATTCTTGGGACGAAAAAAAGGGATACGTGTTTTTGCATTTCTCTCCTAGTCCATTTTTTCAGTTTGACGTATTTTTCACAAAATCCGGAGTCGACAAGCGATGCGTAACTTTGCCACCGGAAGTCGCAAAGGGCTGCAATTTGTCGTGGACATTCTTGGGACGAAAAAAAGGGATACGTGTTTTTGCATTTCTCTCCTAGTCCATTTTTTCAGTTTAACGTATTTTTCACAAAATCCGGAGTCGACCAGCGATGCGTAACTTTGCCACCGGAAGTCGCAAAGGGCTGCAATTTGGTATACCGATTCTTGGGACGAAAAAAGGGATACGTGTTTTTGCATTTCTCTCCTAGTCCATTTTTTCAGTTTAACGTATTTTTCACAAAATCCGGAGTCGACAAGCGATGCGTAACTTTGCCACCGGAAGTCGCAAAGGGCTGCAATTTGGTATACCGATTCTTGGGACGAAAAAAAGGGATACGTGTTTTTGCATTTCTCTCCTAGTCCATTTTTTCAGTTTGACGTATTTTTCACAAAATCCGGAGTCGACAAGCGATGCGTAACTTTGCCACCGGAAGTCGCAAAGGGCTGCAATTTGTCGTGGACATTCTTGGGACGAAAAAAAGGGATACGTGTTTTTGCATTTCTCTCCTAGTCCATTTTTTCAGTTTAACGTATTTTTCACAAAATCCGGAGTCGACCAGCGATGCGTAACTTTGCCACCGGAAGTCGCAAAGGGCTGCAATTTGGTATACCGATTCTTGGGACGAAAAAAGGGATACGTGTTTTTGCATTTCTCTCCTAGTCCATTTTTTCAGTTTGACGTATTTTTCACAAAATCCGGAGTCGACAAGCGATGCGTAACTTTGCCACCGGAAGTCGCAAAGGGCTGCAATTTGTCGTGGACATTCTTGGGACGAAAAAAAGGGATACGTGTTTTTGCATTTCTCTCCTAGTCCATTTTTTCAGTTTAACGTATTTTTCACAAAATCCGGAGTCGACCAGCGATGCGTAACTTTGCCACCGGAAGTCGCAAAGGGCTGCAATTTGGTATACCGATTCTTGGGACGAAAAAAGGGATACGTGTTTTTGCATTTCTCTCCTAGTCCATTTTTTCAGTTTAACGTATTTTTCACAAAATCCGGAGTCGACAAGCGATGCGTAACTTTGCCACCGGAAGTCGCAAAGGGCTGCAATTTGGTATACCGATTCTTGGGACGAAAAAAAGGGATACGTGTTTTTGCATTTCTCTCCTAGTCCATTTTTTCAGTTTGACGTATTTTTCACAAAATCCGGAGTCGACAAGCGATGCGTAACTTTGCCACCGGAAGTCGCAAAGGGCTGCAATTTGTCGTGGACATTCTTGGGACGAAAAAAAGGGATACGTGTTTTTGCATTTCTCTCCTAGTCCATTTTTTCAGTTTAACGTATTTTTCACAAAATCCGGAGTCGACCAGCGATGCGTAACTTTGCCACCGGAAGTCGCAAAGGGCTGCAATTTGGTATACCGATTCTTGGGACGAAAAAAGGGATACGTGTTTTTGCATTTCTCTCCTAGTCCATTTTTTCAGTTTAACGTATTTTTCACAAAATCCGGAGTCGACCAGCGATGCGTAACTTTGCCACCGGAAGTCGCAAAGGGCTGCAATTTGGTATACCGATTCTTGGGACGAAAAAAAGGGATACGTGTTTTTGCATTTCTCTCCTAGTCCATTTTTTCAGTTTGACGTATTTTTCACAAAATCCGGAGTCGACAAGCGATGCGTAACTTTGCCACCGGAAGTCGCAAAGGGCTGCAATTTGGTATACCGATTCTTGGGACGAAAAAAAGGGATACGTGTTTTTGCATTTCTCTCCTAGTCCATTTTTTCAGTTTGACGTATTTTTCACAAAATCCGGAGTCGACAAGCGATGCGTAACTTTGCCACCGGAAGTCGCAAAGGGCTGCAATTTGGTATACCGATTCTTGGGACGAAAAAAGGGATACGTGTTTTTGCATTTCTCTCCTAGTCCATTTTTTCAGTTTGACGTATTTTTCACAAAATCCGGAGTCGACAAGCGATGCGTAACTTTGCCACCGGAAGTCGCAAAGGGCTGCAATTTGGTATACCGATTCTTGGGACGAAAAAAAGGGATACGTGTTTTTGCATTTCTCTCCTAGTCCATTTTTTCAGTTTGACGTATTTTTCACAAAATCCGGAGTCGACAAGCGATGCGTAACTTTGCCACCGGAAGTCGCAAAGGGCTGCAATTTGTCGTGGACATTCTTGGGACGAAAAAAAGGGATACGTGTTTTTGCATTTCTCTCCTAGTCCATTTTTTCAGTTTAACGTATTTTTCACAAAATCCGGAGTCGACCAGCGATGCGTAACTTTGCCACCGGAAGTCGCAAAGGGCTGCAATTTGGTATACCGATTCTTGGGACGAAAAAAGGGATACGTGTTTTTGCATTTCTCTCCTAGTCCATTTTTTCAGTTTAACGTATTTTTCACAAAATCCGGAGTCGACAAGCGATGCGTAACTTTGCCACCGGAAGTCGCAAAGGGCTGCAATTTGGTATACCGATTCTTGGGACGAAAAAAAGGGATACGTGTTTTTGCATTTCTCTCCTAGTCCATTTTTTCAGTTTGACGTATTTTTCACAAAATCCGGAGTCGACAAGCGATGCGTAACTTTGCCACCGGAAGTCGCAAAGGGCTGCAATTTGTCGTGGACATTCTTGGGACGAAAAAAAGGGATACGTGTTTTTGCATTTCTCTCCTAGTCCATTTTTTCAGTTTAACGTATTTTTCACAAAATCCGGAGTCGACCAGCGATGCGTAACTTTGCCACCGGAAGTCGCAAAGGGCTGCAATTTGGTATACCGATTCTTGGGACGAAAAAAGGGATACGTGTTTTTGCATTTCTCTCCTAGTCCATTTTTTCAGTTTGACGTATTTTTCACAAAATCCGGAGTCGACAAGCGATGCGTAACTTTGCCACCGGAAGTCGCAAAGGGCTGCAATTTGTCGTGGACATTCTTGGGACGAAAAAAAGGGATACGTGTTTTTGCATTTCTCTCCTAGTCCATTTTTTCAGTTTAACGTATTTTTCACAAAATCCGGAGTCGACCAGCGATGCGTAACTTTGCCACCGGAAGTCGCAAAGGGCTGCAATTTGGTATACCGATTCTTGGGACGAAAAAAGGGATACGTGTTTTTGCATTTCTCTCCTAGTCCATTTTTTCAGTTTAACGTATTTTTCACAAAATCCGGAGTCGACAAGCGATGCGTAACTTTGCCACCGGAAGTCGCAAAGGGCTGCAATTTGGTATACCGATTCTTGGGACGAAAAAAAGGGATACGTGTTTTTGCATTTCTCTCCTAGTCCATTTTTTCAGTTTGACGTATTTTTCACAAAATCCGGAGTCGACAAGCGATGCGTAACTTTGCCACCGGAAGTCGCAAAGGGCTGCAATTTGTCGTGGACATTCTTGGGACGAAAAAAAGGGATACGTGTTTTTGCATTTCTCTCCTAGTCCATTTTTTCAGTTTAACGTATTTTTCACAAAATCCGGAGTCGACCAGCGATGCGTAACTTTGCCACCGGAAGTCGCAAAGGGCTGCAATTTGGTATACCGATTCTTGGGACGAAAAAAGGGATACGTGTTTTTGCATTTCTCTCCTAGTCCATTTTTTCAGTTTAACGTATTTTTCACAAAATCCGGAGTCGACCAGCGATGCGTAACTTTGCCACCGGAAGTCGCAAAGGGCTGCAATTTGGTATACCGATTCTTGGGACGAAAAAAAGGGATACGTGTTTTTGCATTTCTCTCCCAGTCCATTTTTTCAGTTTGACGTATTTTTCACAAAATCCGGAGTCGACAAGCGATGCGTAACTTTGCCACCGGAAGTCGCAAAGGGCTGCAATTTGTCGTGGACATTCTTGGGACGAAAAAAAGGGATACGTGTTTTTGCATTTCTCTGCTAGTCCATTTTTTCAGTTTAACGTATTTTTCACAAAATCCGGAGTCGACCAGCGATGCGTAACTTTGCCACCGGAAGTCGCAAAGGGCTGCAATTTGTCGTGGACATTCTTGGGACGAAAAAAAGGGATACGTGTTTTTGCATTTCTCTCCTAGTCCATTTTTTCAGTTTAACGTATTTTTCACAAAATCCGGAGTCGACCAGCGATGCGTAACTTTGCCACCGGAAGTCGCAAAGGGCTGCAATTTGTCGTGGACATTCTTGGGACGAAAAAAAGGGATACGTGTTTTTGCATTTCTCTCCTAGTCCATTTTTTCAGTTTGACGTATTTTTCACAAAATCCGGAGTCGACAAGCGATGCGTAACTTTGCCACCGGAAGTCGCAAAGGGCTGCAATTTGTCGTGGACATTCTTGGGACGAAAAAAAGGGATACGTGTTTTTGCATTTCTCTCCCAGTCCATTTTTTCAGTTTGACGTATTTTTCACAAAATCCGGAGTCGACAAGCGATGCGTAACTTTGCCACCGGAAGTCGCAAAGGGCTGCAATTTGTCGTGGACATTCTTGGGACGAAAAAAAGGGATACGTGTTTTTGCATTTCTCTCCTAGTCCATTTTTTCAGTTTAACGTATTTTTCACAAAATCCGGAGTCGACCAGCGATGCGTAACTTTGCCACCGGAAGTCGCAAAGGGCTGCAATTTGTCGTGGACATTCTTGGGACGAAAAAAAGGGATACGTGTTTTTGCATTTCTCTCCTAGTCCATTTTTTCAGTTTGACGTATTTTTCACAAAATACGGAGTCGACAAGCGATGCGTAACTTTGCCACCGGAAGTCGCAAAGGGCTGCAATTTGTCGTGGACATTCTTGGGACGAAAAAAAGGGATACGTGTTTTTGCATTTCTCTCCTAGTCCATTTTTTCAGTTTAACGTATTTTTCACAAAATCCGGAGTCGACCAGCGATGCGTAACTTTGCCACCAGAAGTCGCAAAGGGCTGCAATTTGTCGTGGACATTCTTGGGACGAAAAAAAGGGATACGTGTTTTTGCATTTCTCTGCTAGTCCATTTTTTCAGTTTAACGTATTTTTCACAAAATCCGGAGTCGACCAGCGATGCGTAACTTTGCCACCGGAAGTCGCAAAGGGCTGCAATTTGGTATACCGATTCTTGGGACGAAAAAAAGGGATACGTGTTTTTGCATTTCTCTCCCAGTCCATTTTTTCAGTTTGACGTATTTTTCACAAAATCCGGAGTCGACAAGCGATGCGTAACTTTGCCACCGGAAGTCGCAAAGGGCTGCAATTTGTCGTGGACATTCTTGGGACGAAAAAAAGGGATACGTGTTTTTGCATTTCTCTGCTAGTCCATTTTTTCAGTTTAACGTATTTTTCACAAAATCCGGAGTCGACCAGCGATGCGTAACTTTGCCACCGGAAGTCGCAAAGGGCTGCAATTTGTCGTGGACATTCTTGGGACGAAAAAAAGGGATACGTGTTTTTGCATTTCTCTCCTAGTCCATTTTTTCAGTTTAACGTATTTTTCACAAAATCCGGAGTCGACCAGCGATGCGTAACTTTGCCACCGGAAGTCGCAAAGGGCTGCAATTTGTCGTGGACATTCTTGGGACGAAAAAAAGGGATACGTGTTTTTGCATTTCTCTCCTAGTCCATTTTTTCAGTTTGACGTATTTTTCACAAAATCCGGAGTCGACAAGCGATGCGTAACTTTGCCACCGGAAGTCGCAAAGGGCTGCAATTTGTCGTGGACATTCTTGGGACGAAAAAAAGGGATACGTGTTTTTGCATTTCTCTCCCAGTCCATTTTTTCAGTTTGACGTATTTTTCACAAAATCCGGAGTCGACAAGCGATGCGTAACTTTGCCACCGGAAGTCGCAAAGGGCTGCAATTTGTCGTGGACATTCTTGGGACGAAAAAAAGGGATACGTGTTTTTGCATTTCTCTCCTAGTCCATTTTTTCAGTTTAACGTATTTTTCACAAAATCCGGAGTCGACCAGCGATGCGTAACTTTGCCACCGGAAGTCGCAAAGGGCTGCAATTTGTCGTGGACATTCTTGGGACGAAAAAAAGGGATACGTGTTTTTGCATTTCTCTCCTAGTCCATTTTTTCAGTTTGACGTATTTTTCACAAAATACGGAGTCGACAAGCGATGCGTAACTTTGCCACCGGAAGTCGCAAAGGGCTGCAATTTGTCGTGGACATTCTTGGGACGAAAAAAAGGGATACGTGTTTTTGCATTTCTCTCCTAGTCCATTTTTTCAGTTTAACGTATTTTTCACAAAATCCGGAGTCGACCAGCGATGCGTAACTTTGCCACCAGAAGTCGCAAAGGGCTGCAATTTGTCGTGGACATTCTTGGGACGAAAAAAAGGGATACGTGTTTTTGCATTTCTCTCCTAGTCCATTTTTTCAGTTTAACGTATTTTTCACAAAATCCGGAGTCGACCAGCGATGCGTAACTTTGCCACCAGAAGTCGCAAAGGGCTGCAATTTGGTATACCGATTCTTGGGACGAAAAAAAGGGATACGTGTTTTTGCATTTCTCTCCTAGTCCATTTTTTCAGTTTGACGTATTTTTCACAACTTGCGGGGTCGACAAGTGTTGCGTAACTTTGCCACCGGAAGTCGCAAAAGGCTGCAATTTGGTATACCGATTCTTGGGACGAAAAAAAGGGATACGTGTTTTTGCATTTTTGTCCCAGATCATTTTTTCCATTTCTTGTATTTTTTGCAAAATTCAAAGTCGATAAATGTTGCCACCGAAAGTCGCAACGTGCTGCAACTTGGTGTGAACATTCTAGGGACGAAGAGAAGGGATACGTGTCTTTGCGTTTCTCTCCTAATCTATTTTCCTATTTTACGTATTTTTTACAGTCTCCAGAATCGATGAGTACTCTATAACTTTGAAATCAGCAATGGCGATGTGTTGGAAATTCGATATGGCTATTCACAGGACGGAAAAGTAATACTTTTATGATTAGTTTTCAGTTCATTTTATATTTAATGCATCAGTCCCACCACCCACCCTCTCGACTCCCTCTCACTTTAATAATCTGTTTTCTTCCGGACTGCTATAAAATTCAGTGCATGACGTTTTGGACACCGTGTACCGGTTTTCGTCTGGCTGAATGCGTATCCCGAAACAATTGCCGATCGCGCGTTGCACGTGTAGCTGCTGCGCCAGCCTAAGCCACGCCCATGCCCATATTGGTAGTTTGTCAACAAATCCTACGACGCTCGCTCGGGCTATGAAACAATTGCTAAGCGCGGAATTTGTGGGAAGCTATTGCAAAGCAGCTATCTTTGGCATCCGCGAGTTAATTCGCGGAAATCCTTCGTTCTGATTGGTCGCACTTAAATGCTTCTCATTTAAAAACTATTACGAATTTTTGCAAACGGTTTGCGGGAGGGTACTCGGGGGACCCCCAGCCATCACCCACTTTCGGGTGTAAAAGTAATTCTGGGACACCCTGTATATTTTTTTAAATTTTATCTATGACAGAATCGACTAATATTTTAAACGCCCGCTCGTGCCGCGCGACCGGCGACTTGAGCGATTGCGGGTCCTCTCTCCCTGAGGGGTCTGCTATTGCTGTTACTGCTACCGCTGGTTCTTATAATCTTGTAAATACTTTTTTATTTGCAATCTTCAGTTCCAGCCCCTAGTGTAAACTCAATAAGATTTTCTATGAGCAAATAATTAGCTCACTTCATTACCTGGAATCAATAATCTTGAGAAGGAAATATGGAAATGAGCATTATCTCTGTCTGTAATTGTTCGTCCACGTGGAGAAGGGTGTCTTATATGTAAAGTAAGCGAAACGACAATAGTAAGCAGTTGAATAAACGATCAAATTCTAGAAATACAAGTTCCGAAAAGAGTAAAACAAACAGATGTTTCTGGCGTCTGGCTAGTGCACCCGGTTACGAATCGAGAGGTCTATGGTTCGAGACCCCTCTATGGAGAGTATTTTTTTTACAAAAAAAAATAAGCTTTTGCTAATTGGATTAACAGATTAAAAAGTATATCCAATTAATTTATTTATCTTAGCACAATAAAGGCATAAACAACGACAACCTGCGGGCTTCCACATCACCCAAGAGGTGCCGCAGTCGATGCGTTCCCATTATTTAACGTAGCGGGTCCCCAGTAGGCCTATACTACGATCGGCGATATTAACATTACATAACCGATCCATTTAAGTAATTAAAGTATAAACGAATGGCAATAGGATATCAAAAGGTTTCGATTGGAAAATCTTAATAATATGAGTTCTGCACTCAAATATACAGTTTTTTCATTGAAGATGATTACGACAATTATTTTACATATATTTCACACACACATGACGCGTATAAATATCTAAATGTAAGAGAAATTGAGAAAAGGACAATTGGGAAGAATGGTATATCGAAAGAAAAAAGTTTTTTTTTAACAATTCGACCTCGGTAAGATTTTTTGTGACAAGATAATTAGCTCACATGAGCTAATGAAACATAGAAAATAACTACCCGTTCATTTTTATTTTATCCACTATAATTTTTAATGATAAGCTTGCACATAGAAAACACTGTTACATTCTCCTTTAATAAATATATTGTTGATTGTTTGGCCAAGTGCACGAATTGAGAATTGTATTATCTTACAGTTTATTTTGTCTTGAAAAACAATTTGTGCACTTGTTTTCGGTGGGCACCACGGGAAGGCAATCAACTTCACCCCCCATTAGCTCCTAAAGCCTCCGACGTTAAATCGGGACGCTTTTGAGAATGCAGGATTCACAAAAGCGCAGCTGAAGGAGCTATCACTAGTTAAAGTGAAAAGACTATCGAAGCGCAGCTGCAAGAGCCTCTGACTACGCACGGGACACCTTTGACGATTCGAAATGATTCGTCAACGTGCAGCTCCAGGAGCCTCCGATTGTAGACAGGCGCAACTTCGATAATCAACACTGAAATAATTTCAACACAAGAAGTTTGTAACGCATTTACTATATTGAAACGCAGCTTGTACAGCCTCTGACCACAAGCGGGCGCAGCCTTGATGACACAAAGGGATCGATCAAAGTGCAGCTCAAAGAGCCTCCGATTGCAGTCAGGCGCGAATTCAACAGTATACATTCAAACAAACTTACAAACCCTTCAGTTTTTTCAATTTCTGATGCTGTTTGTGTTGCGCTTGAGCCGCGTGACTTGCTTGCGCTGCTGCGCGATTATTATATTTTGTCTGAGCAAAAACTTTGACTCTGACTAAGAACTGCAAATGCTGCATTCGATGATCTTTGCAGGGATGACTTTCATCGTACCACTCCGGAAACGTCGAGGTTGTAGCAAGTACAATATCGTCCGTCAGTTTCTGGACTGCCAGTACTTTTTCCAAAGCACTGAGTAAGCTTTCAGCTGAGCTTCCACAATTTGAGCGAAGCTTTCAGTTGGTCGCTTCAGCTTCGTTACTCTTGGGGCATCAATATCGATATTCTCGTATTCTCGAAACTCGATATACATTTCCTCTGGTGAAGAGTCATCCATCGGAGTCTTCAGAATATCGGCACAACAACGGTCGCAAGGATTTCTTTTCATATTGCGATGGCCAATATAGCCAGCGAAAAATGCAATTGCAGTTTTCTCGTACAGTCCCAAATTCTTTTCAGCGATATCTTTGCACGGCGGTGCATCACTGTAGCTTTCGATAATTTCCGAAGCGATGGGAACATCGGTGTTTGGGTCGTCTTCCTCGTGACCAGCGGGATCGATCGTTAGATCATCCGTTTTCTCAAAGGCTAGTGTTACGTTACTGGTCGAATTGAGAAGAGCTGGGGCCTCAGGACACTGTACGTTGCCTATGTCGGTTGTACCAATATATCCGGTTGAGAGGATATGCCTAATGGTCAATCTTACCATTCTCGCCGTTGGATTTGAATTAAAACCCCCACGTCCTCTTAATTTTGAAAAAAAGTGCTCCACCGAATCCTGGTCGCAAAGCGCCGCTGCCAACTCGAATTCCGCATGCTCTTCTTTGATCGAGTGGTAAGTCATTAAAATGGCCTTCACTGTCATCGGCAGACCTATCAAGCATGGAATTTTCTTCGACGGTACCACGCTCCAATTGGAAGCCCAGTCGATGAATCCAATTAGCGTTTGCTCAATGTTTGGATTCCTATTCGATAGAGGCCTTTTCGCTGGATTTTGGGAGAACAATCGGTATGCATTGCAAGCATCGATAACAATGTTCATCCGCTCAGCAAATGCTGCAGATTCTCTCCAAGTCTTGCTTGTCAATCCATGAGGATCGTGGCCCGCAGTCATTATTGCCGCGGCATACGTGTGGCTGAGCATTTGAAAAGCTCGCTTTACGTTCATCGCTTCGAAGCATGTTGGCTTTATATGTGCTGGCGTAATATGCGACAGTAACCTGGACGTGGTGTTCATGCAGTCGTAATTATACGTATCTTCGAAGTCCGCGTAGGCAGCAATAATTTTTCCTTCGCAATACAGCATCTTATAAGACCTGAGTGTGCTGAGCAAGCGCTTTATCAAATGAGGGAAGTCAAATGACGCGAAGTACTCTCGTCCTGCGTAATGGAAAGATGGAGTTGCCAAATCGGTCACGCCAAGTATTGATGAATAGAGCGATTGATTGGATGATCCTTGATCACACGTTGTCAGGACAACGTTCGCTCCGACTCCATCAAGTCTTGCTAGGCATTGCTTGAGAAGATCATGCATGTCTGTCGCCTGCATCCCATTTCCTGTCAAGAAGTAAGCGATGAGTTGTCGCCATGGATTTCTTGCATTTAAGCTATCCAAGCAGAACACGAACACGAAGCGAGCTCGCTCGTTGCGACGGCCGAGCGAACCAAGATCCACGAGTCCTTCGATGAAATCGTACTTCACCGAATATTCTTCGAACTTCTTAATTGACATCTCGTCCCATTTGAGGCAGCAGATTCTTTCTGCAGGCGGCAACTGTTCCAGCTTTATCTTTAATTTGTCGAAGATATCGGGACAAAATCCAGGGTTTATATCAATCTCCGATATCCACGATCGTACGGTACTCACGGAGGGGAAATTGCACCCTGCTTTTTGCAACCGTTTATACGCTGTTGCAGAATAATAAAAAAGCTGTTTTGATAAATCTTTCTCATCATCTGCATATGGGGCGTTCTTACGGTGCAACTGAAGTTTCACCATCGCTCGTGCTGCGGGCTCCGTACAATTCCTCTCATCTAGAAATTTATCTACCGTTTTCTTCTCGCATTTTTTTACTAAAATTGCGTTACGTTTTAAAGCTCGTTTTAGCCGTACGTTCAGTTGCCTGAGCCGTTTGCGGTACTGCGCAAGTTGTAGCACTAAAGCGGCATTCGAGCGATTTAAATTTCGATTATTCCGCTTTTGTTTAACTGTCATTTGTGTATTTGCTATTGACGTCTTTGCGGAATTCGGCTCGATAGCAATCCAAGTCATCGATTCATCGTCTGACTCTACAAATGACAGTTGTGCACGGCTATTATATGTGCGTGTTGTCGACGTCATCTGCGTATTAAAAGACAAGTCCATTTCTTCTACGTCTACTGACTCCTTCGGTTGATTAGAGGTTGTTATCGCAACACTGATCAAATCTTCGGAATCTTTAGGCGGCTCACGTTGCTCTACCTGTACGCTAGAAGATGAAAGCATTGGACTTGTACTTACCATGTCACTCGGACCTGCTTCATCACCGCGCTGAACTTCCTCGGATGCAAAAAATGGCACAGGAACAACGTCGCATCTTAGTTTGCCATTTGCATGGAAGTCGCTCGATCGAAAATGTGAGGCGCACAAGCCTGCATTACGCAGAGAGGTGGCGGACCAATTCTTCAATTGGGGATTGGCTGTAATCGATTTAACAAATAAACATTACTATCTGATACAGCTACACATACGCTGAAACGACCAAGAAAGACTCAAGTACGAACTTTGAGCCTCTCTCGATTGTTTCAAATTTTTCTACTTCCGCAAAGAGGAATCTATATTTTCATGAAAAAAAAATTGTTAAACATGATAAAATATTGTCTAACCAATTTAAAAGAGAGCATAATTTCGAAAACAATTCCCAACCTTTCAAGGAAGATGCGAAAATGATCAGAGAAACGAGTGATTTCATAAGAATCATCGCCAAAACAACGAAAAGATATGAACATTAGTGGTGTCCCAGAGAGAAGATAGGGAAAGAGTAGCGAAGCGAGAGCGTCTCACTCAAAACAATGGGCTCTCTCGCTTCCACCAATACCTTGTCCACCATCCAGGAGTTTGTGCCGATACAAACTATGAGTTGAAGAAAGACGCTGTTATACGCAGGGTGCGAGCGCGAGAGCGAGATGCTCTTATGCGAGTTACAGGGACTTGCTGCACTACCACTAACAACGAGTGAGAGGGCCTTATAAGGAACCGTCGCTAGGACTGAGAGAGACGCTCTTATACGGGACTTCTCCGACTCGTGACAGACGTTTCCCGGATCAGGGGAAAAGGCTACTTCTTCCCTGAACTTCTCTCTATCTTATGTATGCATATATGTGTATAAACATTCGAAAGTTTAATAATTAAATTTTTTTTGAAGTTGGTAGCGTGCAAACCCAGAACGTGGTTCGGCCTGTCTGGGTTTGATCGCCGGAGACTAATTTTTTTGTATAAATTATTTTGAATTAATTTATATGACTTTTATTTATTATTCTTGAATTTAAAAAATTATTCGCTAATAATTTATTCGAATTTTCCCTTTCAGGTTTTTTACATATTTCGTTTCCGACATTTTCAATCTCTTTTTATTCAGGCTGCCAATTATATTACATCTCAATTCAGTACTAATAAACTATAAAATAAAAAATTGAACTGTATAACAATTTACCTGTATATTGTACCCAAACATCATGTCGAGGATCGTCGGCCTGCGGGAAACGAAAAAGATGCGATCCCGTTGATATTCGCCCATTCGTACAACCTTTATATGCACAACGATCGTAAATGCACTCCTTTTTATTCATTACTGTTCAATTTTTCACTAAATCACTTCTTAATAATTAAGAAATTAATTAAACCCGTCCAATGTCTCGGTCTAGTGAGATCACGTACTGGGACCTTCAACAGAATAGTCTAGGAATCTGACGGATCGAGTCTGAACGGGCGTCTGCAACAATGTTGCTAACTATCGCGCGACTAGCAATACACATTGGGGCCTGCAGCGTCAGTTCGTCCGCAGTCCCCGAACAGGAGCATCATGGTAAGTAGCTCTGGAATAATTATAAGGAAACAAGACGCAACATGTCTCTTGTTTATTTTATTACTATGAACGATATTGCGAGAGAGAATATTGTGAAATAATAGAAAATGATTTTCTTTTTCAGTCTAGTTCATCATTAGAGCATGAAATCGAAATGCTCAAAGCAGTTGTTTTCACTGAGCAGTCGTATGTATTTATATCGGTTACTGAAAATCATTTAAGAAAAGTAGCCAATAATATTAATATATTTTATGGTTATAGCACTGCTATGGAGGGTGTAGGTCCGGGGCCAGCACCACCTCCACCGCCGCCACCTCCGCCGCCACCACCTCCGCCGCCACCACCTCTGCCGCCACCAACTCCGCCGCCGCCACCACCACCAACAACTGGTATGTATCGATAAGTTCATAATTATTCATATTCTAGTTGTATATTTTTTTCTTAATTTTTTACAGGTAAGACGAAAAAAAATTGGCGCTGGAGGAAGAGGAGGGGGGGCCAGCAGCAGCAGCAGCAGCAGCAACAACAGCAGCAGCAGCAACAACAGCAGCAGCAGCAACAACAACATCAGCAGAGGCGCGGGCAGGCGCCTCAGGGGGAGAGGACCCGCAGCCGCTCTCCTCGCCGGCCGCGGCGTGAGGAAGTCGTCCCTCACGAGCGGGCTTTTAAAATTTTGGTGGAGACTGTCCTCGAAAAAATGTCGAGGCAGCACAAATAAATTGAAAGTCAAGCACTACATGAGTGAGTTTTTATTATCCTCTGACAATGATAGTAAATAAAAATTGTAAGAAAAAAACGCCAAAATGATCGAGAAAGGCTTTAAGTTCTTTGGCAGCTTTTCTCGATCGTTTCGGCGTTTTGTGTGCCTGTTCGGAGTTCAGACAGTGCGGGTTCGATCCCGATGACAACCTTTTTTTTAAAATATTTTATATAAGCTTAAAATAAAGTTTGGGCAACCGAGAAAGTTTAAAAGAGAAGAACCTTAAAAAATAGTATAGGCCGATCCTAGTATAGGCCTACTGGGGACCCGCTACGTTAAATAATGGGAACGCATCGACTGCGGCACCTCTTGGGTGATGTGGAAGCCCGCAGGTTGTCGTTGTTTATGCCTTTATTGTGCTAAGATAAATAAATTAGTTGGATATACTTTTTAATCTGTTAATCCAATTAGCAAAAGCTTATTTTTTTTTGTAAAAAAAATACTCTCCATAGAGGGGTCTCGAACCATAGACCTCTCGATTCGTAACCGGGTGCACTAGCCAGACGCCAGAAACATCTGTTTGTTTTACTCTTTTCGGAACTTGTATTTCTAGAATTTGATCGTTTATTCAACTGCTTACTATTGTCGTTTCGCTTACTTTACATATAAGACACCCTTCTCCACGTGGACGAACAATTACAGACAGAGATAATGCTCATTTCCATATTTCCTTCTCAAGATTATTGATTCCAGGTAATGAAGTGAGCTAATTATTTGCTCATAGAAAATCTTATTGAGTTTACACTAGGGGCTGGAACTGAAGATTGCAAATAAAAAAGTATTTACAAGATTATAAGAACCAGCGGTAGCAGTAACAGCAATAGCAGACCCCTCAGGGAGAGAGGACCCGCAATCGCTCAAGTCGCCGGTCGCGCGGCACGAGCGGGCGTTTAAAATATTAGTCGATTCTGTCATAGATAAAATTTAAAAAAAATATATATAAACTTAAAAAAAAGTTTGGGCAACCTAAAAAGGTTAAAAGAGAGGAACCTTGAACAATGTTTGTAGTAAAATGAAAAAAAAAGATGAAAAAAGAGTTCTTCATGGGGGATCGAACCCCTAACCAGCAGCGTTCGGTTGGACGGAAGACCTTGCTGCCCCGCGTGTTTCTCAAGAACGATTTCTGAGGGGCGGCAACTTTCTCCCCACCACCGAGCAATCCATTCATTTTCGCTGACTGCAATACCGGCTGGAACGATGATCATGGCCCGCGCGGCTACGTGAAATCTGTAACATCGACAGAGGCGATGAACACGAAATCCTACTCCCGGACTCACCGCTACGATTTAGCGCCATGCTTTTGGTATCGCCTAAAACCGGAGCGTTGTGCATCTCCCCACTCATCTCTGCCTGTAGATTATCGTTGTTGATGCCTTTATTATAATAAAGTAATAAATAAAATTAGAAAAAAATTGATATTTGGTTCTATTTTTTTACCTTCAGCGTGCAGCCCGTAGAATTTTTGAAGAGTTTGAAGCACTTCACGCCGGTCAAATCAGTGCTAAATTTTAATAATCGTTTTTGTAAATTTAATGCATTATGTAATATTGGTCAGGTAATATTATTGTAAGTTCATCGCTCTGAATGTTTTTATAGGTTATGAGCACATGTTATAATACAAATCACCCTTCACTGCAATCAATTAATTCATAAAACTTTGTGAAAACGATAAAAAATATTGAGCACTGATTTGACCGGCGTGAAGCGCTTCAACCTCTTTAATACCTTGTATTTAAAAAAAAAATCATAACGTCCAGAAGAAGAAAAAAAAACTTCCGACGGAGAGTCTCGAACCACAGACCTTTAGCCTCCTAACCCAATGCCTTGCCCATCGACCACTATCATGTACTTTTTATACTTTCTTCGGAACTTGTATTTCAGTAGTTACGTCATTTGCTCTACTACATAATTGACAGATAAACCATATGCACGATTTTCCTTTAAATACATTCGTATGTTCTTCTTATCTAAATTATTAATAAAAATAAATGAGAAGCTACCCTAAAAATTAAGGTAAGGTCTACAACAAATAACACATAGTTATTTAAGAAAATGATTTTATATTTATTTATGTGCACTTGCATATGTAATCTACAATCCGAAAATATACGTTCCCAATAGAAAGCAATAAGAGTTATGACACTGAAATTCGTTTCTATTATATAATCTTTGATACACTCGATGAATCCTACAATTTCTCCATCATTAATTCTATTTAGAATGTTGTTTGTGTTATTAATGTCACTCGGAACAAATGGTGCTTGTTTCTTGCAAACAATTTGCGCGTGCGCGCTACAGTCTCTTTTAGTACAAATCCCGACTCATAGGTAGCGCCACCAGATAGCTTGGGATTTTCGGGGCGCCATCTACCCGCCGGGATTGGAACTACAATTTTACTATAGTATATGCTTGACATACCCCCACCACGTCCTCCGCACCTCTATACCCATCTACAATCAACGGTAAAGGCCTTCACACACAAAACGACGTAACGACTTAAGACGTAAGCGTAAGGAAACCAACCAATCAGAATTGAATACTGTCCCCTTGGAGGGGGATGTACTAGATTCTGATTGGTTGGTTTCCTTACGCTTACGTCTTAAGTCGTTACGTCGTTTTGTGTGTGAAGGCCTTAAGAGTCCGGCCAACACCCGGAAGGGACGCCATATTATGGGCTTGTTTGGCGCCACCATGACATTGCGGGAGACTCGTTCAAGTCTCGCGCCAAGTACAGGCAACCCGCCGTACAGGGCTTAACACTACACACACTACACAATGCGAATCTCTTCCATATACGTATTCACACACACCATTCTATTCCGGAAAGAGCCCAGAATATGGCGGAGCCAATCACTAACAAGCCCCACCGTTGGCCGGACTCTTACTAGAGGGACTCTAACATAGCACGAGCAGCAGCGCTATCTTATCGGCAGGTTATATCACTAATCTATGTTTGACTATAGCCCATTTAGGCCCCGTTCCACAACTCAAGTTTAAGTCGGTAAACCGGGTTAAATGAAAAACGCGCGTTCCGCAACTTCTTAAACCACGTTTAAGCCGAGGATTCATCGGTTAAATATAACCGGCCAAATTTGGGCGTTTAACAGGCTAAACCTCGGTTATGTGTATCAGTGGCTCCACCAAGGTGGGTGACAGCATTCTCGCTGCTCGCGGATCCTTAACCTAACCTCATTTTATGGTTATTCATATTGTTGCTACAACTGATTTATCTCCCATTGTTAACAATAATTTGAGTTAACACAGGAATAATATTGTTGCAAAACAATGGGAAACAGACGGATTATGCTGTGTTATAGTTTTCAGATGACGAAAATTTTTTTGTGCATCGAAGGCCAAAAGTTGTGAGAAGACGCATAGACCATTTCGAAGAATTTGATAATATCGATTTTCCTGCTCGATTTCGCTTATCGAAAGAAAATGTATATGAAGTCCTGCAGCGTATACGACATGAACTTGAGCATCGAAGAGAACAGTCAGTACTTCGTATATCCATAAAATTAAAATCTTTGCTGATTAGACTTATAACACATTATGGGTGCGTTCCACTTAACGCTCGCAACGCTCGCGCCCACGACCGCAAGATTTCGTGTTCCACTAGCTTGTGGACTGTTGCGGACGTCGTGGTCGAAAACGTAAGTGGAACGACTTATCGGACTTGTGAACGATAACAAAGATGGCTGGTGTTGTAGAAAACTTGTGTATAAGGCTAATGCGTGAACGGAATTACGTTTCTGAGAGTTCATCAAGCTCAGATTTTTTGTACGCAAAGCATCTTGTACAGGAACATTCAATTCAAGTAATATATCCCTCTCGGAATCGTACAGCGTTATTTTTTCAGTCTCCATCATAAATTTGAATTGAAAATGGCGCTCAAAAACATCAAACGACCGCAAAGACCCACCTATTTGATGTGGGCGAAGCGATCGCATCGCGGTCGCCAATGATGACGTCATCGATGACGTTTCAGGGACTGCTCACAGCGACCGCGGCCTTAAGTGGAACGAGACAGAGGGTGTTGCGATCGTTGCGAGCGTTAAGTGGAACGCACCCTATGTGTGCAAACCTAATCTGACATGAGATTTATATATTTTTTTCAGAAACCATACTATATCTCCGATAAACCAACTGCTTTTAACACTGCGGTTTTATGCGACTGGAAGTCATTTAATTTCTGCTGGGGACTTCAGTGCTGTCAGCAAGCCAAGTGCACACAGAATAGTACATAAAGTTACTGCTGCAATTGCTCGACTCCGGTCACTTTACATAAAGTTTACGACGAACTAAAATATATTGATAATAAAAGTATATATGTAGAATTGAAAAGTTCACTAAAAATGATTCTGTTTCCTGGAGGTTTCTCTTCCTTCCCGAAATATTATTATTGCAGTTAATAAAAACGCATTCATTTGCAAAAACATCCGTATAAAATATATTTGAGTAGTAAAACTTTCGCAACAAATACAACTTTTTCAACTTATAACATTTCTTAAATTTAATGAGATTATAATCAGTCATTGTCGCTCGCGTAGGAACTTATTAAGATTCTTTGGTATTAAGATACTCATACTTAATTTTACTATTATTTTATATTGATAAGAAAAATGACAACATAGCCGCAAATAGCCAAAGCCGCTGCCTTTGTTATTTTTGTTATAAATATGCGTAATAACGTATCCCTTCCACTACTCCATTCCGGAAAGCCAATCATAGACGACATTTGAAAAAAAGTAAGCACTCGGATAGACTTATCTTCAATGGACTATAGGTTTCCGAAAACCCCGGTTAAAAGTCTACTGTGGAACGCAAGTACGATAAACCGTCCGTTAAAGCAGCGGTTAGATTTAACGCTTGGTTAGCAAATCTCGCATTTAATCTCGAGTTGTGGAACCGGGCCTTAGGCCCGATTGCACCGCTTTCACTCAAGACTGCGTCTTTAGTAAGTGATACTCAAGACGCAAGTATGACTTAAGTCACGGTCTTACATACAGGTCTTGAAACTCTTCCAATTTCAGCGTGGTGGGAGATGAAGCTTACGCTAAATATTTTTGTTTCCTGACGCTGCAACTAGTTGGCGCTGCGGTAAGGTAAGGTTTGACAACACAACCTCTAAATTTTGGAGGATTTCCGGTAGAGTCAGCCATAAGGAAAGGAAGGAATGATTTCCGGTAGATCTGAGCAGGGTTAGACCAGGTTAGACGTGCTTCAGTATTCTTGAGTAATCGGTGTAATATTTCAGAATCTTGGAATAAATTGAAGATCAATTAAAAACCAAGTAAAGCATCACTGCTGATACTCGCTTTCGTGATAGAACTAGTATATCAATAGAAAAAAAAAAATTATTGAAGCATAATTGCTCATACTTATTTTTATTTAAAACCAATATCGGAATATGAGGGAAAAAAGAACTTGGGTTCGAACCTAAAGTATTACAATCATGAATCGTGCATAATTCCACTACACCAAACATTACTTCATCTGAAAGGGTGTGAAAATAATTCACATTCATTTTCCAAGCATCTTCGAGGTTTATTTGAGTCGAAGGGAACTTGTTTATTTTCGAGAAAACATAGTGCAACCATTTTCCATCAAATATGATCCAATTCTCGCGTACATTCTACAAATATGTCATTGAAACAAGCAATACGGTTATGAAGGTTAGAAAGAGATGACAGAACGATTCTGTCTCTCTCGCATACAACCTTACTTTACCGCTCACGCCACTAGTGGCCATGACGGGAAACTTTTTTCATTATTTTAAGCGGTGTACCCCCACCACGCAAGTTTCAAGACCTGTATGTAAGACCGTGACTTAAGTCCTCTTCCTTTGCACCAACTCGTTACAGGTGGACCTTAGTTAAGCGTGACATTTCTAGTTACTTTTCCTACTTGTGATTGGTACAGAGTCTATTATATTTCGTAAATATTGGTAAAAAAATAGTGCAATAACCTAGCGTCTTTCAGGTAGGTGAAAAATAAACGAATTAACATTTTTAGTATACAACTGAAACAAGAATTAACAATGCATAGGGGTGGAGTGATAATTATTGCATTGTGAAATGACAGATTATATAAATACCTATATGCATATATTTCTAATTTCTAAAATCTTTTGGTATACGTAATCTTACATCTTTTCACATCAAGTTGACAAACAACTGAAATGAATTTGTTTTCGAAAATATTATACCATGAAATTGTAATATGAGCGGTGTAAAGTTTCAGTTTCCAACATGAGTGATCCCCAAGTTATACCAGTAAAAAAAGTTAGAGGCAGTAACTATACCAACAATGAAAAATCTGATCTTTGTAACATCATCGCTGAGTTTAAACATATTATTGAGTGTAAGAAAAGTGACAGCATGACATGGAAAGAGAAAGAAGTCACATGGGAGGAAATAGCGACCCAATTTAATGCACTCAATCCAAACGTGACATATCGGTCCACAGAGTCATTGAAAAAGTGCTATGAGAACATAAAACAGACAACCAAAAAGCAAGTAGCGGATGAAAAAATTGAAATAATAAAAACTGGTGGAGGCCGTGTAAAAAATATAAGGAATCCAGTTTATGATAAGGCGTTATCAATAATGAATACGAAAACTGTGCATGGTACGTATTATAATTCTATGCAGAAAATAAGACAGTTTAGGTTCTTAATATTTCTTTATAAAAAATGTGTGAACATTTATAGGATTACCGAACTCCTTCGACTCGGAAGGTATTGCCATTTCTAAAAATGATGGAGATGATTTTATGGTAGAAATTATATCTGATACAACAGAGGAGGAATATTCTAGCATAATAAAATCAATAATGCAGGAACAGAATGAACAGGTATTACTGTCTTATGTATAATGAATCGTAGCGATATCCTGATATTGATGATTAAGAAATAATAAACAGGTTATTCCTAATGTGGATAGTATCCCTGGCATTATCGATAAAGACAGTTTTATGAAAAATGCCAATGAAAATTGGAGACATTATGCTCCAACGGATTTAAAGAAACCTTTGAACAAAAAACTGAAAATAAGGACCACTGAGATATTATCTCCAAGCAAATATATTGTACCGCCTATTCAAAGTGAAGTAACCAATGACATATCAGCAAACAAACAATCAGAATCATCGATCACAGACGCAAGCAAGAAAATTACAAAAAACATTACCTCATCGAAACGTTCTCAACGGCGTCCAGGAATCATAGGCCTAAATAGCACTGATCTTGCCAAGGAGTACTCCGACCTTGCTAAAATCAAGATTCTAATCGCTAAAGAGCAGCTTCAACTATTACAGACAGAAGTATAAAGTTCAAGAATAAAAAAAGACAGAGAAAAAGAAGAATATGATCTGCGTAAGCAAAGTCTAGAATAACATATTGCAATAAAAAAAACTACAAGCGAAGCGATTGAAAAACGCTCTTGATGATTAGTATGCAGAGGTCAGTTGAGTATAGAGCGATCAATATACACAAACGAAATGTGATATCTATGTGTGCCATTACTACATACACCAAATATTTAAAAAAAGGTTCATAGTTTAAAAATAGCCTATAATTTATGTTCCTAAAAGTAATTAATTTTCTTGATTTTTATTTTAATGTTATGAGTTTATGACATACGTGATAACGGTTCACACTGCCAAAGTATGACTGAAATGGTTCCTAATATTGAAAATATTAAAGTATATTACATATATTATAAGATATTAAAATATATATATTGTTACAATTTTAATAAACATATTTACATGAATAATTTTGTTTTCATGATTAATTCATTATCAGCTAGTCAACGACGTCTAGCTAATGCACCAAAATAATCTTGAATAAGAACATTTCTTGCTAAAATTCCAGCATTCCCTGCTTCTTGTCGAAAATCCGCTACATCCAGTAGTAGATCTGCATTAATTGGCTGTTCATGTTCATTATCTATATCTGATAAGAGTTCTTCATCTTCGTACATTTGACGAGCAATATTGTGAAGTACACCTGTGGATACAATAACTGTCAACATTGTTTCGAGTTTTAAGCGACCACCATAACCAAGAACTGGAAATTTCCTCTTCCATATGCCGAACGTGTGTTCAATTAGTGCTCGGGTTCGAATTTGGGATTCGTTATAAAGTCTTTCAGCTTCAGTCATTGGGTTCAAATGTGGTGTGAATAGGTATGTTTTGGATGGGTATCCACTGTCACCTGAAAAAATGATCATTTCCAAAAAATCAATCAAAGCTTATTGATTGCATTTTTAAACTTACCTAATAAAACAGAATTGCCAAATGTACCCAATTCGAATTGGGCACGTAAGGAACTATTATTGAATATAGTGGCATCGTGGACTGATCCGGGCCACCGAACAACTAAGTTGATAAATTCACGATTTTCATTGGCAACAGCTTGCACATTTATTGAAAAGTATGATTTACGGTTTCTGAAAATTTCAGCATCATCACCACCTAACATAAAATGACATGTAACATTAATATCAGAATGCATGACACTAGGAAAATAGAATATTAAAACTTACCTGGTGATTGAATTCGCACATGAGTGCAATCTATTGCTCCTATCACTCGAGGGAATGAAGCAATTTCATGAAATTTCCTTTGTGATAACTTACGTTCATTCTCTGTTTTAGGCATTTTTATGAACTGTGGTAAGAGAGCAGCAATAGCTCGTGATACTTTTGCAATAATACGAGAAACAGTTGACATGTGAACACCAGAATAATCGCCTAGAGTTATTAAAAAACTGTTTGTCGCATAAAAACGCAAGCACATTAACAGTTGTATCATAGGAGGAACCCATTGATTTCTGTAAAACAATGTGCATAGAATGAATAATGAACTTGTGTCTAGGCTGTACCCTCTGTACTTATGTGGACAATTTACGCATTACAAAGTATTCGTTCGGTACTATTTAACAATAATGGTTGCGTTCAGCAGAAACACCGCTGAGGGAGCAAGTACATTTGATTGGTCATTAGATCGTTAATCTTGAAACAGTTGTGAGATTTGACCAATCAAATGTACTTGCTCCCTCAGCGGTGTTTCTGCTGAACGCAACCGTTGTGTTGTACGTTTTGTTAAGCGGAATCTTCGATAAAACGATAATTCATCAAGAGTTTCAAAATAATTGGAACGTTCGAAAATTCTTCTTGGAATCCCATAAACAATTAACACGAGAGGATTCAATTCATCATCATCAACCATTTCATTTATTAGGTTATCCATATTTCACACGACTTCTGTCATCTGGACTACGCTATTTAGAGGTTATGTTTGACTTAAAACTCGCTTAAATGATGCCCATCTTTCACTTTGTGAAAGTGGAACTTGAGCTCCGTTAAGTGTCACTTATTGATCGGTGCAAGCGACTTAAAATGTTAAGTCTCACTCACAGCTTAAGTGTAAGCGGTGCAATCGGGCCTTAGAGTGTCACCCCCAGCTGTATAAAGTTAGCCACCCAACATTAATTAAAATGTTTTTTATTAACTTTATCCGATTGGTGGTCGTTTGGTGGTCAATGGTAGTGTAATAAAATCGTTTGGTGGTCAGTCGTTTAATTACAAAAACTAATTCAAAAAATAAGGCCCAAAGTTAGCCCAACAATTTTTTTCTTCTTCAAAATCACTTCAATGAGGACTTAATCGATGCAGAATCGTTTGGTGGTCGAGAATAATATAAGAAAATCGTTTGGTGGTCAGTCGTTTCGCCAATAAATACAAAAAACCGAAACAGAGATCCCAGTCAAATTGCGCATAATGGCGCATACGCAATTGGGCATTGGTGGTGCTGCTCATGTCCTTGCGGTGGCATAATGAAACCTCAGATTTACTTCATATAGAGCTGATTCAATGTAGAATCGTTTGGTGGTCAGTCACGAACAGTGTGATTAATGAAATTTGTCGCCAGTTAAGCGGAGCAGATTTTGAAGAATGTTACAGTCAGGACAGGCATGTCACTTTTGAATGTTGCTGGAGACGAAAATGTTGGTAACTGTAATTATATCAATGGATAACTTTTAATTGCTAATCTTAACAAAAAATCTGCTCCGCTTAACTGGCGAGAAATTTCATTAATCACACTGTTCGTGACTGACGACCAAACGATTCTACATTGAATCAGCTGTATATGAAGTAAATCTGAGGTTTCATGATGCCACCGCAAGGACATGAGCAGCACCACCAATGCCCAATTGCGTATGCGCAATTTCACTGGGATCTCGGTTTCGGTTTTTTGTATTTATTGGCGAAACGACTGACCACCAAACGATTTTCTTATATTAATCTTGACCACCAAACGATTCTACATCGATTAAGCCCTCATTGAAGTGATTTTGAAGAAGAAAAAAATTGTTGGGCTAACTTTGGGCCTTATTTTTTGAATTAGTTTTTGTAATTAAACGACTGACCACCAAACGATTTTATTACACTACCATTGACCACCAAACGACCACCAATCGGATAAAGTTAATAAAAAACATTTTAATTAATGTTGGGTGGCTAACTTTATACAGCTGTCACCCCCCTGGTCAGGTTAGACTGTGGATTAGACGAACATCAATGGGTGCTTTCCAGTGCTTTCCATTTACTGGACAAGTTGACACAAGTTGACTTGTGTCCCCGAAAGTGCTTTCCATTTGATTTATGTCGCCGTGTGTCGGCAACACAAGTCGACTCGGGAAGACTGCTAGAGTGGTGAGTTTACGAGAGTATCTGTGTTCCATTTATTCGTTTTCGAGAGTCGACATGAGTCGACACGAGTTGACACAAGTCGACACAAAAGTCATGTAAATGGAAAGCACCCATTAAAAAGTTAAAATTGGTTAAAATTTTGCGCGAGTTTTTGCAGGGATGATTATTGACTATTGAGAGATTGAAGCTATTCAAGAATGAACGATGGATTGGCTTCACTGTAATCACTGCAATTCATGAAGTGACAGTACTGGTGGTACTTTTCGAAATTCACTGCTAGTCTTGATGGCCCATACTTTTCATTGGAGTGAAAAAAGAGTTAAATGGATATACTATATGCACACTCTATATTCTTAAGATCTTAACCGTCTTTTAATTTCAAGGAAACTGTACTTTGTATCTCTCTTAGATGCAACAGATAAGTACAGAAAAAATGATTTATACAATATGAACAGTGAATTTCAGAAAGTAACCTGAGCTTTAATGGTAATTGTGTCACATTTCTTGAAAAGGCAGTACTGCTGTATTTGCAATACACTTTTAAATGTTTTTTTACACATAAAAACGTAATGTTCAACTAAGAGATATTTCTTAGTGTTTAAAATATGCATATTAATGAATGTGAGTTAATTTGTTTCCGGATCCCAACTTGGAAGTTGTGCATATATTTGATTTCCTTTCTCTGAATACTGTATCGCCACTTATATTGACGAAAATGTACGACTTACGATCTTCAATTTAGTATCTGGCAAGATACAGTCAATGGATTAGAAATAATCCGACATTTTTCGAACAGTATAAGTAATAGTGGTGATTAATTGCTTGACGTTTCTGAAGGATAACGTGGAAAGCTGTACCTTACGGGAAAATGTGTGGCCATGGTCAACCTCGCACACGCTGATCGCTGTTCGATCTGTTTATACAGAATGTGAATATTAAAAAGCGGGAAAATGTTTGTCAGGGATCCCTGTGGAATTGTCTGTATTATTGTGACTTACGTCGCGGTATTTTATGCGGACTATGTCGTGATACGATGGATTATCTTGCACACAATGCAAGACAGGTTGGTTACTAAAAATAATTTAGTTTATTAATATTTAACAGTTTCTTGAAAGATGATTCTATTCAATACACAATGATTGGAGGATTTCTATATTATGTTCTTATTATTATCTAAAATGTTACCAAGAAATCTATTATTTCATTGAATTTTCTACTTTATAAATTATCATTAAGGTCAAACTACAGAATACAACTCCTTGAAGGGATTTATTTAAATAAACTAAACAATCTGCAACTAACTTCAAGAAGAAATTGTATTTTACAGTTTAGCTTAATGCTGTTCTTGAAACATTACCTGTATCCTAGACGGTATGGTTGAATTTTATTTTAATCTTTCTATACTTTTGATACAGATAACAAGTACATTTCTAATATAATTTTATGTTATAGTTTATGGGGTCCCTTTCATGTTGTAATATTCAATACAGTAATACTGTTATTGATGATGTCGCACCTAAAGGCAGTATGTAGTGATCCAGGAGTAGTTCCACTTCCCCAGACAAGAATGGATTTCTCAGATATACATACAGGCAGTTCTAGTGTAGGCGACGATTGTGATGAAACAGATGATTGGACTGTTTGTACCAGATGTGAAACTTACAGACCTCCTAGAGCGCACCATTGCAGAATTTGTAAACGATGTATTCGAAGAATGGACCATCATTGCCCATGGTAACTTAATGTTTTTTAGTTACAACTCATACGTATAATGCATATGATCATTATTAAAACTTTTAAAAATTTAAGGATAAATAATTGTGTCGGTGAACGGAATCAAAAATATTTTATACAATTTCTTGTATATGTTGGTTTGTTGGCTTTGTATGCTATAATATTGGTGATCATATCATGGATTTTTGACTGTCCAGAGTGCAGTAATGATGTTACTGTAAAACAGAGTCGGATGTAAGTAAATGTATCACTGCATATTACCAAAATATTTGTATTACGTAGAACTAATATGCAATAAAAGAACGTTATCTTTTATGCTTATAGATTGCATTGCGTGATACTGGTGTTGGAGTCTACCTTATTTGGAATGTTTGTTATAGCAATCTTAGTCGATCAATTTCAAGCAATTCTTTGTGATGAAACTGCTGTGGAACGAGTACAAGGCAATCATCATTTTCACCACAATAAGACTACTCCACATACTCTTACGCTTCTCTCCCAAGTTTGTGGGAAGAGCCATCCAGGATTATGGTTATTTCCATGTCACAATCCACCACGATATTCATATAGAAGGGATGCACATTTAATTGATCATCAAGTTTGATTAGGCTAAATTTAAGTTAACTGTGGTACACAAGTATATAGTATATTGAGGCCGAAGAATAGTGTTAAGATGAATCAGTTTTCAGTTCGACTATCTATAAAGGCCATCAGAAATGAATATGTGTCGGTACGCTTTCCCATTATAATAGTATTACCACTCACAGTTAACACTAGACAACCAAATCCATAAAAATGACGGATTTCAGATTTGTTTTAAATTACAGAAATTATTAGAGAGCTTCTTTTCGAATTAATGTTGATTTTTGTCGAGATAAAAGAATGAATGTATATGCCAATATAATTTCGAAGTTCAGTATATGTGGTACCTCGTAGTTTAGAAGTTCAGTATATGTATATGATACCTCAATATATCAATAACAGTACTGGTTGCCTAATGTTAATAAAAGGAACTTTACTTATACTTACCTAAAAAAGGAAAGTTACTTATACTTTTTCCGACAATGCTACTAGCAAATCTTTAAACTCCAGATTATGAGGCTTAAGTAGGACACTTCCTGATAATTATTTGTATTACAATAATTATTATTCATTTTAGACAACACATATTCTGTAGAGCTTTTTAGAATTAATTGTAATAATACTGCATTCCATTGATATTTCCATATTTTGTGTAATGACAAATGAGTCTAACATTGTAAAAGCTAAGTAATCCATTAACACGTACAGACTGAAATTATGTTTGGATAAAAAAGGCATTTATCCTTTTTGAGTCATATGTAATAATTACCCAGAATGTCTTATCTAAGCAATCTGCAAGATGTTGCTGTTGGACTATGTCGCTTGCATAAAATCTGCAAGTTGCAGTATAATTTTAAGATAAAACAAAAGATAAAACAAAATTGGCAAAAGTAAATATTTAATTGAGAGGTATCAAGGTGAATTACATAACAAATATTATTTATTCGCACAGTTTACAAATCTTTTAATGAAATGATACTAAACTTATGATCACAATAATTAATTTAGTATTTGTAATGACTATTTTCCTGGGCCGAAATACGAAAAATCTTATATTTATTTGGTTGTTTATGTAAATATATGATTCCCAACCTGATTTATTCATACTAATTGAATAAGCAATTTTCATGACATTTATAAATTATATATTTTAATAGCTGAGAATTCTTTTGTATATTATGATTGGAATTTTATTAAGCATTAATAATGGTATTGTATGTTTGTATTTTCATACACAAAGCTTTAACAAAATTTAAAAAGAAAAACGTGTTTTTCAGCTCATGGATTTATAATGCATCTAACTGTTTTGTGTTATATAGATGAATTCACTATTATGCATTTATTTTTGTTATAATTAAATAGTAACAAAACTGTTAAGCTAGAGTAACTCCGTTCTCAGTAATATTTATATGTATAAATCTTTGAAATCTAGAAAAAAACATTGGCTGTGTTCAGAGTTGTGAAAATTGTAATGTGAAAATAATGCATTATTTATTACGAAAAATATGAATAATAGAATTCGGTTCCATTACCCATTACTTTATTAATGAGTAATGGAACTCAGATCCATTATCCATTACTTTTTTAATGAATAATGGAAATCAGATCGGTCACCCATTACTTTATTAATGAGTAATGGAACTCAGATCCATTATCCATTACTTTTTTAATGAATAATGGAACTTAGATCGGTCACCCATTACTTTATTAATGAGTAATGGAACTCAGATCCATTATCCATTACTTTTTTAATGAATAATGGAAATCAGATCGGTCACCCATTACTTTATTAATGAGTAATGGAACTCAGATCCATTATCCATTACTTTTTTAATGAATAATGGAACTTAGATCGGTCACCCATTACTTTATTAATGAGTAATGGAACTCAGATCCATTACCGATTTAAAACTCGGTAATGGTGGATGTTTATGGTAAAAATCGGTGGATGTCTATGGTAAAGAAATGGGTAATATCACATTACTTCCGAAAATTCTGTTAAATAAATAAATAAATTGAAAAACCGTGCGAAAAATAAATAAATAAATAGATTAATTGAAAAATCGTTCAAAAAATAAATAAATAAATAGATAAATTGAAAAATCGTACGAAAAATTGATAAATAAATAGGTAAATAGAAAAATCGTTCAAAAAATGAATAAATAAATATATGACTAAATCGAAAAATCGTTGGAAAAATAAATAAATAAAATATCGAAGTCTGTGGTCCTACGCATATGCGTAATTGTCAGGATGGGGATCACGGAAAATAGATTTCAAACCATTAATATCTTTAATAATAACATTTTAATATCACAGTTTATAATTTCCATTAATTTATATATTAATGTAAATATCCATAGTCTATTAAATTTGGTATTTTTCACGGGAAGTGAAACCGCTTTTCACAAAATCAGCAATGAAGAAAAAAATAATTGTAACAGATAAGTAGCGATATCAAATATATATATTGATACATTGCTGGTTTTGTGAAAAGTGATTTCACTTCTCGTGAAAAATACCAAATTTAATAGACTATGGATATTTACATTAATATATAAATTAATGGAAATTATAAACTGTGATATTAAAATGTTATTATTAAAGATATTAATGGTTTGAAATCTATTTTCCGTGATCCCCATCCTGACAATTACGCATATGCATAGGACCGCAGACTTCGATATTTTATTTATTTATTTTTCGATTTAGTCATATATTTATTTATTCATTTTTTGAACGATTTTTCGATTTATCTATTTATTTATTTATTTTTTGAACAATTTTTCAATTAATCTATTTATTTATTTATTTTTCGCACGGTTTTTCAATTTATTTATTTATTTAACAGAATTTTCGGAAGTAATGTGATATTACCCATTTCTTTACCATAGACATCCACCGATTTTTACCATAGACACCCACCATTACCGATTAAACCGATTTTTAAATCGGTAATGGATCTGAGTTCCATTACTCATTAATAAAGTAATGGGTGACCGATCTAAGTTCCATTATTCATTAAAAAAGTAATGGATAATGGATCTGAGTTCCATTACTCATTAATAAAGTAATGGCTGACCGATCTAAGTTCCACTATTCATTAAAAAAGTAATGGATAATGGATCTGAGTTCCATTACTCATTAATAAAGTAATGGGTGACCGATCTAAGTTCCATTATTCATTAAAAAAGTAATGGATAATGGATCTGAGTTCCATTACTCATTAATAAAGTAATGGGTGACCGATCTAAGTTCCATTATTCATTAAAAAAGTAATGGATAATGGATCTGAGTTCCATTACTCATTAATAAAGTAATGGGTGACCGATCTGATTTCCATTATTCATTAAAAAAGTAATGGATAATGAATCTGAGTTCCATTACTCATTAATAAAGTAATGGGTGACCGATCTAAGTTCCAGTATTCATTAAAAAAGTAATGGATAATGGATCTGAGTTCCATTACTCATTAATAAAGTAATGGGTGACCGATCTAAGTTCCATTATTCATTAAAAAAGTAATGGATAATGGATCTGAGTTCCATTACTCATTATTAAAGTAATGGGTGACCGATCTAAGTTCCATTATTCATTAAAAAAGTAATGGATAATGGATCTGAGTTCCATTACTCATTAATAAAGTAATGGGTGACCGATCTGATTTCCATTATTCATTAAAAAAGTAATGGATAATGGATCTGAGTTCCATTATTCATTAAAAAAGTAATGGATAATGGATCTGAGTTCCATTACTCATTAATAAAGTAATGTGTAATGGATTCGATTTATATCTCCCATTTTTTAAATATTGCGTTAAAAAAACGATAATGCATTTTCCCAACTCTGGCTGTGTTCAACAGAAATACCGCTGAGTGAGCAAATACGTTTGGTTGGTCAAATATCACACTATTGCAAAATTAACGATTGAATGACCAATCAAACGTATTTTCGGAGTTTGGAGAACTAAAGACAAACTCATATGATGAACATATTTAAGGTGGTATGATGACTAGGATTCCGAGTGATTCCAAGATACAATTACAAATTTTATAAATGTCTTACACAATAGTATCAATTTCAGCTTTGCATTTTTTGAGATATACAAAGTAAAAACGGTCTTATTTTACTATATGGATATAATACTGTATCCTTAAATACAAACAATCTTTTGATTTGACATTTTTATTTACATACGGTAAGTTTTCATGATTTTCGGCTCATATATAAACATGAGTACCTCTTACTATTATGATTATGATTGTCGATCCACCATAAATACAATAATCATAATACGAGTGTCATAATTTTGTAAACATACAATTTTGACATTGTGGAAATTTGTATTGCATTACTACATAATAGTTCCCACTATTTATAAATTGAAAACAAATACTCCACATTTAATTAATTCTTCATGTAAACTTTTCAATTAAATGCTAAACTATTATTTTATACTATAATGAATCAGGAGCTACAAAAGTATTTGTAAAAACCTTTAATTCTCATTCATATACATATATGTTTCAATTATATATATGTATATTGCATTTATTCGTGTATCATAAATTCAGCAATGAATATTCATCATCTAATATGTTGTTTTATCAAATTCAAATGTTTTGCAATTTCTTTTGACAGAACTTTTAAATGTTACTGGATGCGTATAAAGAAAGTACAACTTTTAATAATAGAAAATGTTACGAATAATGTTGTTAAGATGTACAAACCGGATCAGGCACCATAATACAGTATAACAGCAAACTAATATATTTTTTATTAAATCGAATCTTTAGGATGTTAGTGTTGCAGTTCTAGTCTAGGCTAATCAAACGAAAGACTTAGATCGGGCCGGTTTCACCAAAGTTAATCGAGGTTTAATTGTCGAGAGTAGGTAATCAGATCCGGAATTTCCGGAAATACAAGGATTAGCTAATCAACTCCAGGTACACCCGGCTCAAACGATTCTGACGCATAAAAAACGTGGCTTGAGGAGAAGGCTTCCCCTACTCAGCATGCTCTTCAGTCCTACGTCATATACGGCGCGTCGTAGATGCGCATAGAATCAGATTATCGATGGCCGTTCTAAGTAGCAGACAATAATACCTTCGTTATGTTTATATATTGAGTTTTATAAATGTATTGTACAACATTATGCTAGAATGTATAAGTCGTTACGCATATTAAGACAATAATTTTTTTCAATACTACTCAAAAATAATGATTTAAATTTTTTATTTCAACTTACTCTCTAACCATTGACAAAAATGTATATTATTCTTCAATAATATGTAATAATTATAGGTTTAGGTGTAATGATATAGATGTGATATTGTATTTTGAAATGTCAATTTTATTTAATGCAGTTTTCTGCAAGTGAAAAATAAACGGAAATAGTATAGACGATCGTCTATATTATGATATTATCATCTATATTATCTAACTTCATTAAATAGTTATCATGAATATATCATTACACCTAAACCTATAATTATTACATATTATTGAAGAATAATATACATTTTTGTCAATGGTTAGAGAGTAAGTTGAAATAAAAAATTTAAATCATTATTTTTGAGTAGTATTGAAAAAAATTATTGTCTTAATATGCGTAACGACTTATACATTCTAGCATAATGTTGTACAATACATTTATAAAACTCAATATATAAACATAACGAAGGTATTATTGTCTGCTACTTAGAACGGCCATCGATAATCTGATTCTATGCGCATCTACGACGCGCCGTATATGACGTAGGACTGAAGAGCATGCTGAGTAGGGGAAGCCTTCTCCTCAAGCCACGTTTTTTATGCGTCAGAATCGTTTGAGCCGGGTGTACATAGCATTAGAAAAACTCGGAAATTCTGGGTGAATGTTGATATGATTAGTAATATACATTATTAAATTATATATTTTCTCAGATGATTTTTTCATTCTCATTGTGCTTGTTTTTAAACAGTGAATCATAAGCTATGATATGCTCATAATTTGGAAGTCTGCTCTAGCAGTGATTTTATTTCTTGTATAATAAAAAAATAGAAAAAAGAACTTAGTTTGTTTCATAGCAAAGTATTTTATTTTTCATCTTAAAGACAAGCGGCCATAAGACCAGCAACATTTTCAAAGTCGATTTTTTCTGTGATATTTTTTGTCTTAATATTCTCATCTTGATTGGCAATGAAAATCACAGAATCACTTTCTTCTTTCCAACCATATTTCTTGATCCAGTGCTTCACAGTATTATCTGAAATATGAATTAATGCACATGTCCAAGTTGTGTGTGTATACATATATATATTTATACTGGCTTGATTACAAAAAATTACGCTACATGAAAAATGAGACCTATCAATGAATTAGACCATATATGGGCAGCCCACAGGCTGGATCCAGGCCTCTACTTCTTTTGATCCAGCCCTAATCTATTTCAGTGGTGTGTCTATGACTATAAATAAATGAAATATGAAGTAAAAACTTGTTTTAATTATTTTAATATCAATTTGTTTCATTTAATATTTTGATCCAGCCCTTGACTCAGAGACAGAATGATAAAATGACCTCTGAACTAGGAAAGGTTGCCTATACCTGAACTAGACTGTAACCAAAAACCTATCCTATCATTTTTCTTAAGTCACATAAAGTAGGAATCTTTTCAATTTTAATACCTTGTTCTATATTTATAGTTGGACATTTTCATATTTCTTTTATTGACAAATCAAAAATATCAGAATCCATGACAGGAGCTGTATACTTTGACACATTAGATTATAAAATAAAATAGAAATATATTTTGGAACATTTAAATAAACTATTATTGCTATGTTGCCAAACTATTCGACTTACTTTGCAAAGAATCATTATATTATTAGGCTGCTAAATTAAATTTACATTCAAGAGACTTTTACGCTATAGTCTGAATGTTGTTGAACAAAATATAGAATAAACAGATTTAAAAAATGAAAGCTCATATAACAATTAATATATTTCATGGAATCAGACATTATGACTATAATCTAGCATCTATTGTGTGAAAGTGATGTATGCTTCCTTTATTCAACTTGTAACTTATACATACCATCAACTTCACCAAGTAATTGCATCAACAAGCCTTTGTCTATTGTTTGAAAAGTAATTCCCACAACATGACATACAAATTTTCTTATTGAATCTTGAAATCCAACAATTTTGTCACAAAGATCAGACATATTACCAACACGTTCCCAAAAATGTTGGAAGTTGCACTTTTCCAATACATCTCCAAGATACATAATTTGACTGATTGGTTCTTCTTGAATCTTAAAAGAAAATAGTTGTTACTACACATTTCACTATTACTATTTTTTAAGTTTCAATTGAGTAAAGTACAGCATGTAAATAAAATTAAAATATTTGCACAGGACTTACAATTTTCTCACTTAGTAGACATTTACACAATACAAAATCAGTATGAGGGAAATTCGTTAGAGCCTTCAGTAATATTTGACACGTTATATCAATATTAAACCGCTGAGGATTTAACTGATATAATTTTAAAACAGCGAGATTTGCTTCTAAATCGTAAGCATTTTCCCGCGACTGAATTTCCACATATTTCTCTAACGTTGTCAAATTATCTGGATTGTACCTGAAAGTTGTAAAAATACAAAAATCTATTAGATCTCAATTTGGTGAATTGAAACTGAGTCAGTACAGGACAATATTTTCTAATTTCATCGAGACAAAAAGAGCAAAATTTTGCATGATAATAAAGTAAAGAATTACCTCTCAATGCCTTTTAGCATACCAGCTACAGTTTGTTTCATTGCCTCAGCCATTTTACAACTTATTTTATAATATTCTAGTAGTAAACATGTACACACTAAAGGAATGATCCCAAAAGAATCAGGTTGTGTCACAGATTCTATAGAAAGAAGACCTCCTTCCTTCCTTTCCTTATGGCTGTATCCCCAATGGGGGACATGTGCCAGCAACTGGTCCTAACACAGATGAGTAGGGAGATTGCCACCTCCGTGAACTTGGCCGGCACACTTTGACTTTTTGAACTTTTTCTTTTGCAGATCGTTTGTAGGTCGTTTGTAGGTATTTGTTGGATTAATTAAAACATTTGTTGGTTAACGGTTTATTAAAAAAATCAAAAATAAAGAAGTACGTGAAGTTGGCCGTAACTTTTTTATTTTTTCATCTATCTTTGTTTTTAACGTGGCCAATTGATGCGGAATCGTTTGTAGGTCACAAATAATCCAGTTAGTATATTTGTTGGATCGTTATTTCAATAAAATAAGCAAAAAACGTATTCGGTGCATTGTACGCAGGACGGTCATATGACCACGGAAAGTTGGCCGTAATTTTTTTATTTTTTCATCTATCTTTGTTTTTCACGTGGCCAATCGATGTGGAATCGTTTGTTAGTCCCGAATAAACTAATAAAAACATTTGTTAGGTTAAGTTAGGTTAGATTAGCTAAGAATTCCAATGCTGTCACACCCCAAGATATTAGTTTTTTTTTTTTTAAAAAACATTAGCTTGCAGTTTTGATCTCTTAATTATATTTCCGGCTATCTTCACATCGCATGTTCCATGCGTTACCCCCACTCCCGGCCAGCGAGACCGTAGATGGTTTTTCGCTATTTTAAGCGAAATCGTCATCTAACAAATGTTTTAATTAGTTTATTCGGTACCTACAAACGATTCCGCATCGATTGGCCACGTTAAAAACAAAGATAGTTGAAAAAATAAAAAAATTACGGCCAACTTCACGTACTTTTTTATTTTTGATTTTATTAATAAACCGTTAACCAACAAATGTTTTAATTAATCCAACAAATACCTACAAACGACCTACAAACGATCTGCAAAAGAAAAAGTTCAAAAAGTCAAAGTGTGCCGGCCAAGTTCACGGAAGTGAGATTGCCAATGAGCCTGTTTTTGGTGGTCTCAATTTTTCTCTGGTTTCGGCACGCCACCTTAGCAGAGGGCCCTCGAAGCAGTTCAACCAGAGATGAGTAGGGAGATTGCCAATGAGCCTGTTTTTGGCAGAGATGAGTGGGGAGATGCACAACGCTCCGGTTTTAGGCGATACCAAAAGCATGGCGCTAAATCGTAGCGGCGAGCTCGGGAGTAGGATTTCGTGATCATCGCCTCTGTCGATGTTACAGATTTCGCGTAGCCGCGCGAGCCATGATCATCGTTCCAGCCGATATTGCAGTCAGCGAAGATGAATGGATTGCTCGGTGGTGGGGAGAAAGTTGCCGCCCCTCACAAACCGTTCTTGAGAAACACGCGGTGCAGCAAGGTCTTCCGTTCAACCGAACGCTGCTGGTTACGGGTTCGATCCCCCATGAAGAACTCTTTTTTCATCTTTTTTTTTTCATTTTACTACAAAAATTGTTCAAGGTTCCTCTCTTTTAACCTTTCTAGGTTGCCTAATTTTTTTTTTAAGTTTATATATATATTTTTTTTTAATTTTATCTATGACAGAATCTACTAATATTTTAAACGCCCGCTCGTACCGCGCGACCGGCGACTTGAGCGATTGCGGGTCCTCTCTCCCTGAGGGGTCTGCTATTGCTGTTACTGCTGCCGCTGGTTCTTATAATCTTGTAAATACTTTTTTATTTGCAATCTTCAGTTCCAGCCCCCAGTGTAAACTCAATAAGATTTTCTATGAGCAAATAATTAGCTCACTTCATTACCTGGAATCAATAATCTTGAGAAGGAAATATGGAAATGAGCATTATCTCTGTCTGTAATTGTTCGTCCACGTGGAGAAGGGTGTCTTATATGTAAAGTAAGCGAAACGACAATAGTAAGCAGTTGAATAAACGATCAAATTCTAGAAATACAAGTTCCGAAAAGAGTAAAACATACACGTGTTTTTGGCGTCTGGCTAGTGCACCCGGTTACGAATCGGGAGGTCTATGGTTCGAGGCCCCTGTATGGAGAGCACTTTCTTTTTACAAAAAAAAATGTGCTCTTGCAAATGGGATTAACAGATTAAAAGTATATCCAATTAATTTATTTATCTTAGTACAATACAGGCATAAACAACGACGACCTGCGGGCTTCCACATCACCCAAGAGGTGCTGCAGTCGATGCGTTCCCATTATTTAACGTAGCGGGTCCCCAGTAGGCCTATACTACGATCGGCCTATACTATTTTTCAAGGTTCCTCTCTTTCAAACTTTCTCGGTTGCCCAATCTTTATTTTAAGCTTATATAAAATATTTAAAAAAAAAGGTTGTCATCGGGATCGAAAATCATTTTCTATTAACTCACAATATTCTCTCTCTGCTGCCTGTACGACTGTGAACGACCTGACGCTGCAGGCCCCAATGTGTAGTGCTAGTCGCGCGACAGTTAGCAACATTGTTGCAGACGCCCGCTCAGATTCGATCCGTCAGATTTCTAGACTGTTGTGTTGGAGTCGCCAGTACGTGATCTCAATAGACCGATATACTATTCTTCCCAATTGTCCTTTTCTCAATTTCTCTTACTTTTAGATATTTACACGCGTCATGTTTGTGTGAAATGTAATGTAAAATAATTTTCGTAATTATCTTCAATGAAGAAACTTTATATTTGAGTGCAGAACTCATATTGTTAAGATTTTCTAATCGAAACCTTTTGATATCCTATTGCCATTCGTTTATACTTTAATTACTTAAATAGATCGTTTGTGTAATGTTGATATCGCCGATCGTAGTATAGGCCTACTGGGGACCCGCTACGTTAAATAATGGGAACGCATCGACTGCAGCACCTCTTGGGTGATGTGGAAGCCCGCAGGTTGTCGTTGTTTATGCCTTTATTGTTATAAGATAAATAAATTAATTGGATATACTCTTTAATCTGTTAATCCCATTTGCAAGAGCACATTTTTTTTTGTAAAAAGAAAGTGCTCTCCATACAGGGGCCTCGAACCATAGACCTCCCGATTCGTAACCGGGTGCACTAGCCAGACGCCAAAAACACGTGTATGTTTTACTTGTTTCGGAAGTTGTATTTCTAGAATTTCATCGTTTATTCAACTGCTTACTATTGTCGTTTCGCTTACTTTACATATAAGCAGAATAATATAAAGATGCACACCAGTTAAGAACTTTCGCGCCACCCTTCTCCGCGTGGACGAACAATTACAGACACAGATAATGCTCATTTCCATATTTGCTTCTCAAGATTATTGATTCCAGGTAATGAAGTGAGCTAAGTATTTTCTCATAGTAAATCTTATTGAGTTTACACTGGGCACTGGAACTGAAGATTGCAAACAAAAAAGTATTTATAAGATTATAAGAACCAGCGGCAGCAGTAACAGCAATAGCAGACCCCTCAGGGAGAGAGGACCCGCAATCGCTCAAGTCGCCGGTCGCGCGGTACGAGCGGGCGTTTAAAATATTAGTAGATTCTGTCATAGATAAAATTTAAAAAAATATATATAAGCTTAAAAAAAAGTTTGGGCAACCGAGAAAGTTTGAAAGAGAGGAACCTTGAACAATTTTTGTAGTAAAATGAAAAAAAAAAGATGAAAAAAGAGTTCTTCATGGGGGATCGAACCCGTAACCAGCAGCGTTCGGTTGGACGGAAAACCTTGCTGCCCCGCGTGTTTTTCAAGAACGGTTTGTGAGGGGCGGCAACTTTTAGTATGAGGTGTGTGGTTGGGGGAACGCTCGCGACGTGGCAACAGCGTAGCTGGGTCGGCGGAGGGGACAGCGCGTTACTTGACATACATAATACATATGCTGTTTGGCCGCTGAGCGTAATGGGGCAGTCCGATGTTGCCAGCTCGTTTACCGTATTAGTGTGTGCTTGTCGGTGCACACCATTTGTGCGTGTGCGTAGACCAATCCGAAACAAAAGTTTGTACTGTTCGTCGTACTACGCGCAATGGCATTCATGCTAGCGGTACGGTATAACTTTTTGGTGAGATTGTCACCGAACAACGTCCTTAAAAGAGAGGAACCTTGAACAATGTTTGTAGAAAAATGAAAAAAAAAAGATGAAAAAAGAGTTCTTCATGGGGGATCAAACCCGTAACCAGCAGCGTTCGGTTGAACGGAAGACCTTGCTGCACCGCGTGTTTCTCAAGAACGGTTTGTGAGGGGCGGCAACTTTCTCCCCACCACCGAGCAATCCATTCATCTTCGCTGACTGCAATATCGGCTGGAACGATGATCATGGCTCGCGCGGCTACGCGAAATCTGTAACATCGACAGAGGCGATGATCACGAAATCCTACTCCCGAGCTCGCCGCTACGATTTAGCGCCATGCTTTTGGTATCGCCTAAAACCGGAGCGTTGTGCATCTCCCCACTCATCTCTGTTTTTGGTGGTCGCAATTTTTCTCTGGTTTCGGCGCGCCACCTTAGCGGAGGGCCTTCGAAGGAGTTCCACGTTTTTGATTGGTCGTATATATATAGTAATACTACGCGTGTTAATCTGGAGCTGTGTTTTGGCGCGTCGACGCGCCACCTGAACGAGACTCTCGAAGCAGTTCCACGTTTTTGATTGGTCGAATGAATTCGTGTGTTCCTCGAGATCCACGATTTTAAACCGCGTGAACACTCAAATAGGGAGACTTGTATCTACCTTTTTTTTTACAGGATATTGCATAAACCGTAGTAATAAGGTAGTCAATACCCTTAATATCCATATGAAGCTTTGGAAATAATGAGAGTAAGCAAATCAAACTTTAAAAAAAAACCTCGAACGTGGGTAATTACAGAAATATAAGTTTGCTAAATAACATACCACAATGACTCGATGGCACACGTGCTTGCTGCTTTAAGGATGTTGTTCGGTAAAATGAAAGATCCAACAGAGGATTGAAACTTTCACCAAATATTCTTCGAATTATTAAAAAAATATTTCTCCTCAGGCAAAAATCGTTTTGCCGTCCGGAATATTGGTAAAAAATGTCATTGAAATTGATGATTTTAATACGCAAAGCATAGACGCATGGCCTATATTAATTTTTTGACATCGATGGAGGTCTAACACATGCATGAAACTTTGCTACAGTTAAAAGACTCTAAAAGACATATTCTAAAAAAAAATGAAATTTTTTGACCGTCTCGATCCATGCTTATTTTGACGAAAACTAAAATTTTCGATAGTATATGAGGTGTGGTGGGGGGAACGCTCGCGACGTGGCAACAGCGAAGCTGGGTCGGCGGAGAGGACAGCGCGTTACTTGTGCATATACATATGTATGTTTGGCCGCTGAGCGTAATGGGGCAGTCCGATGTTGCCAGCTCGTTTACCGTATTAGTGTGTGCTTGTCGGTGCACACTATTTGTGCGTGTGCGTAATGGCATTCATGCTAGCGGTACGGTATAACTTTTTGGTGAGATTGTCACCGAACAACGTCCTTAACGTCCGAGAGTCTCGGGTTCAAAACTCACACATTACCACTTTTTTTTTTTAATTATCAACTATGCTTATTGGTTTATCTAATTAACTGAAGTTTCATGAAATACATGATAATGTTAATCTACGAATATTGTATTATATTACATCGTATACATGCAATAAATTGGTACATGAATCAGCGAACGTTTCTTCTTCCCGAGAGCCTACCTGTGACAAACATCTATGTTACGCTGTTTCATATTTTAATAGCATAAATAATATTTAGACGGATAAAGAAGGCATTACGGAAAATTACCAAAAACAAAAATGCACTTATAAATCTCGGGCATAAAAATAATGATGAGCATATAAAAAAGAACCAATTATTTTCTATAGTGAGATGAAACGAATAATGTATCTGGTTAGGGATTTTCTTTCATTTAATTTTTACCATTCAAGGCTATGTAAAGGTAACATTTTTAATACATCGAATTATCAGAAAATTATGTCGAGGTATAATTTTAATTCTGAATTATTTTTTACATCAGAACATACTGTTTATATTTTTTTATTGTTAATAAAATTGTTTATATTGTTTGGTTAGGTTTCATTAGGTTAGTTTAGCTTAGAATTCCAATGCTGTGACACCCCAAGGTATTAGTATTTTTAAAAAAAAAAAACATTAGCTTGCAGGTTTGACCTCTTAATGTTTCGGGTCCCCAAAGTATTCCGTGGACATATTTATATACATATGTATAAAATAATTTTGTGGGTTTTTTACGCTTTTCATTTTTTTTACCCGATATTAATAAGTGCAATTTTTTGGGACATTTTTTACAATTTTTCTATTCGGCTGAATAATATTGAAACTATCAAAAAGTGAAACAGCCTGCCATACGTGCGAGTATTATCAAAATTTGTTGTTTTAATTAGACCACGCTGCGACCACGATACATTAAAACAAAAAATAAAATGGAGAAATGTATCTATGTTAGAAATGTAAAAGCATTAAGCGTTAAGCGAATGAAACGAGATTTTTTTCCATTGCTGTCAATTTTTCTCTTACGTCTTCATAAGAGTCCGTATCGCAACAAGTGAGGCTGCTCAGTACCACCAGCTATGGATCATCATGTATGAAGAACATGCATTGGGCGCGTTGGAACGATTCAGCTTCGTAATCGTAAGGTGCCGCGTTCGCGTCTAGAGACGAAAACTTTTTTTTCTTCATTTATTTTTTGTTAAATTTTTTTAGAGGTAATGCCACTCTAACGGCTCAAAAAAATAAAAATTTGTGTCAATTATTATTAAAAAATAGCATATGCAATATAAAGTCTATTTAGATGAATTTATTGTACACTAAACGTCATTAATGTTGTCCAGTTTGGTGATGCAGTGCGGTGAGGTAAGAGAAAAGAGTGGACAGTGACTGTTTGATGGACGTATGTACCAGGATAGGTGCGTGAAACGCAGCTAGCACTATGGTGCGAGCGAGACGCGAAAGCGTCGTACGGTGCGGTGCGTCCATGGAGACTAGAGTAAAGGAGCACGAACGTAGCGTTGGGGACGTGGTCTATGAAAGTGATGAAAATTCTATATTGCATATTGGGGTGGCGCTGCCGTCGTCTGTAGACCGCCGACAGAGACGACTATAAAATGAGCGAGAGGGAGCTTGACATACATTTCGCCATGTATGGTGGTGAAATGTCAAGCATTCTTCTATTTACTTAGTTATATATTTTTTAATGTTTTTAAAGTGACAATTCATCAGGGTCTTTTATACCAATGAATATGCTGCAAACACAGTAATAAAGTCTGTTTGGTTGGATACTTTGTAATAAATTTCAAAATAACTTAATTTGTCAATAACCAATATAATAAGTCAAAAAAAATATATCAAGCAGAGATGAGTAGGGAGATTGCCAATGGGCCGATATTCTCGAAACTAATTTTATTTTGGAGTAAACGCGCCACCTGAGCGGAGGGCCGTCGAACCATACCCACGTTTTTGATTGGTCGAGTATATATAGATATACTACGCGTGATATTCGTGAGCTCCGTGAGACGCATGGATTATACCGGGTGGCACTTTAAAGCGTATGTTTTCTATTGTCGACGCGTCACCTAGACGGAGAAGCTTCGAACCATACCCACGTTTTTGATTGGTCAAGCGTATGTATCAGAGTACTCTAGCAAACTCCAAACGTGTATAACAACTGAAATACAGTTTTCCCAATCTAACTAAACATCATACGTCCATTGTAACGAGTCAACGTGCGAGAGTCTCGGGTTCAAGACCCGATTATTATTACTTTTTTTTATTCATGAACAATGCTTATTGAATCTATTAATTAACTTGGAATGTAGCAAATGCATGATTATATTATACTATATACATTTTATTATATTATACAGTCGTGTCTATTTTTATGCCGCTGATACGTTCCACAGAAAACAGCATATAAAAAATATAAGTAAAGTAGAAGGAGAAACCCGGAATTTTTATGAACCTTTAAAACCACATTAAAAAGTCACCTGCAAATGGATTTTACCTATTGAAATGCATTATGTAGATATACATATATTCCGCATATAAAGATCGCGAGGCACATAATACATGGGTATGTCCAGTCTATTGACATATAGTGTGGACTACGCGATCCCTACCTAAGATCCTTTGAAAAAGTGTCCGCTCAAATAAACAAAGAGGAAATGAGATGGCGGCCAATTGTTCTCCTTTTCTAATGTTCCCATTGCCTATGTTTTCTATACTCTCGTACTACGGCTGCTGGTTAGAAGAAGATAGGGCTTGGCCGCACCAGTCGTTATCTTTTTCTTTCAGCCGACCATTTTTTCTGTCTATGCGTAGTCCATACTATATGTCGATGGACCAGTCTATTTGTACTGATAAGGGGAGGAAACGGTATGAGAAATGAAGTTCCGAATGAGACTTCGTAGTGATGAAACCTCATACCATGCTCAAATTCTACAGACCAATGGGTTAGCTATAAGTGGTTTGGCGGGCGAAGCGGTAGCGTATCAACTTGATCCCCCAAAAAACACTTACGTGTAAAAAACCACGCCAAGTACAGGTGTGCTGTGTATTCCTCTAATAAAAAGTATTGATATTAGATTATTGAGGCCAAGTACTTAATTCACTACATGTTTGCCTATTATATGATCTAGCACTGGCCCATCATTTTAATTGTATTTTCGAAATTTTCTATAACGTTTTCACTACTCTTTTACATTACTACTGTTTCTCGTAGTTAATTATGAATTAATGGTTATTTAATAATTAATCAAACTTTAGCTGATTCCTTATCGAGTACTACTTGGCGGGTCCGTGCAATTCTTGATATAAATTTGCATTCATAATGCCAGTCATTAAACTCAAAACCAATGTCAACTTTCTATATAGAGTTTATTAACGATAACTCGTTAATAATAATCACGGTAAAATCTTAATAATAAACATAATTTTAGGATACTATTAGTACGTTCAAAGTAAGTACTTTGGAATTTCTGGCACGGACCCGCCAAGTAGTACTCGATAAGGAATCAGCTAAAGTTTGATTAATTATTAAATAACCATTAATTCATAATCAACTACGAGAAACAGTAGTAATGTAAAAGAGTAGTGAAAACGTTATAGGAAATTTCGAAAATACAATTAAAATGATGGGCCAGTGCTAGATCATATAATAGGCAAACATGTAGTGACTTAAGTACTTGGCCTCAATAATCTGATATCAATACTTTTTATTAGAGGAATACACAGCACACCTGTACTTGGCGTGGTTTTTTACACGTAAGTGTTTTTTGGGGGATATCACAAGTTTTTGTTGTCCAACGGGAAATAGAAGTATTAAGCACTGAAATCTATATTGTCACAGATATAAAATGTAAATGCATTATGATGTTGCTAATCAGAAAAATATATAGCGGTGTCGAAAATGTTTAATGGCATATAAATTTAATGTGTAAGTCCCTTTTTCTAGAAATGCATAAAGACATATACAAATTTTTAAAGAAAATGTAATCTTCAATGCATATAAGCGTCGTTAATGGTGTCCAGATTGTTGAAGCCGTGTGGTAAACGTAAGAGAGGAGAGTGTGCTGGATTATTTCAGGCCTTGTACCTCAGGCCGTGCGAACATCAAAGAGGATACTATAGTTTGAGCGAAGCGCCAAAGCTTGTTGCACACTTTTCTGGACTTCTACGTCCGACACCTAGATACAAGAAACTATGGAGCGGAACACCTGGACACACTGAACTTCCACATCCGACACCTAGATACAGAAAACTACGAAGCGGAATACCTGGACACCCTGGACTTCCACATCCGACACCTAGATACAGAAAACTACGAAGCGGAATACCTGGACACCCTGGACTTCCACATCCGACGCCTAGATACAGAAAACTACGGAGCGGAACACCTAGACACCCTGAACTTCCACATCCGACACCTAGATACAGAAAACTACGTAGCGGAATACCTGGATACCCTGGACTTCCACATCCAGTACCTAGATACAAGAAACTATGGAGCGGAACACCTCGACACCCTGGACTTCCACATCCGACACCTAGATAGAGAAAACTACGAAGCGGACTACCTGGACACCCTGGACTTCCACATCCAGTACCTAGATACAAGAAACTATGGAGCGGAACACCTGGACACCCTGGACTTCCACATCCGACACCTAGATACAGAAAACTACGAAGCGGACTACCTGGACACCCTGAACTTCCACATCCGACACCTGGACACAGAAAACTACGAAGCGGAATACCTGGACACCCTGGACTTCCACATCCAGTACCTAGGTACAAGAAACTACGAAGCGAAATACCTGGACACTCTGAACTTCCACATCCGACACCTGGACACAGAAAACTACGAAGCGGAATACCTGGACACCCTGGACTTCCACATCCAGTACCTAGATACAAGAAACTACGAAGCGGAATACCTGGACACCCTGAACTTCCACATCCGACACCTGGACACAGAAAACTACGAAGCGGAATACCTGGACACCCTGGACTTCCACATCCAGTACCTAGATACAAGAAACTACGAAGCGAAATACCTGGACACCCTGAACTTCCACATCCGACACCTGGACACAGAAAACTACGAAGCGGAATACCTGGGCACCCTGGACTTCCACTTCCAGTACCTAGATACAAGAAACTACGAAGCGGAATACCTGGACACCCTGAACTTCCACATCCGACACCTGGACACAGAAAACTACGAAGCGGAATACCTGGACACCCTGGACTTCCACATCCAGTACCTAGATACAAGAAACTACGAAGCGAAATACCTGGACACCCTGAACTTCCACATCCGACACCTGGACACAGAAAACTACGAAGCGGAATACCTGGACACCCTGGACTTCCACATCCAGTACCTAGATACAAGAAACTACGAAGCGGAATACCTGGACACCCTGAACTTCCACATCCAGTACCTAGATACAAGAAACTACGAAGCGGAATACCTGAACACCCTGAACTTCCACATCCGACACCTAGATACAAAAAACTACGAAGCGGAATACCTGGACACCCTGGACTTCCACATCCAGTACCTAGATACAAGAAACAACGATGCGAAATACCTGGACACCCTGAACTTCCACATCCGACACCTGGACACAGAAAACTACGAAGCGGAATACCTGGACACCCTGGACTTCCACATCCAGTACCTAGATACAAGAAACTACGAAGCGGAATACCTGGACACCCTGAACTTCCATATCCGACACCTGGACACAGAAAACTACGAAGCGGAATACCTGGACACCCTGGACTTCCACATCCAGTACCTAGATACAAGAAACTACGAAGCGGAATACCTGGACACCCTGAACTTCCACATCCGACACCTGGACACAGAAAACTACGAAGCGGAATACCTGGACACCCTGGACTTCCACATCCAGTACCTAGATACAAGAAACTACGAAGCGAAATACCTGGACACCCTGGACTTCCACATTCACTACCTAGATACAAGAAACTACGGAGCGGAATACATGGACGCCCTGGACTTCCACATCCAGTACCTAGATACAAGAAACTACGAAGCGGAATACCTGGACACCCTGAACTTCCACATCCAGTACCTAGATACAAGAAACTACGAAGCGGAATACCTGGACACCCTGAACTTCCACATCCGACACCTAGATACAAAAAACTACGAAGCGGAATACCTGGACACCCTGGACTTCCACATCCAGTACCTAGATACAAGAAACAACGATGCGAAATACCTGGAAACCCTGAACTTCCACATCCGACACCTGGACACAGAAAACTACGAAGCGGAATACCTGGACACCCTGGACTTCCACATCCAGTACCTAGATACAAGAAACTACGAAGCGGAATACCTGGACACCCTGAACTTCCATATCCGACACCTGGACACAGAAAACTACGAAGCGGAATACCTGGACACCCTGGACTTCCACATCCGACACCTGGACACAGAAAACTACGAAGCGGAATACCTGGACACCCTGGACTTCCACATCCAGTACCTAGATACAAGAAACTACGAAGCGGAATACCTGGACACCCTGAACTTCCACATCCAGTACCTAGATACAAGAAACTACGAAGCGGAATACCTGAACACCCTGAACTTCCACATCCGACACCTAGATACAAAAAACTACGAAGCGGAATACCTGGACACCCTGGACTTCCACATCCAGTACCTAGATACAAGAAACAACGATGCGAAATACCTGGACACCCTGAACTTCCACATCCGACACCTGGACACAGAAAACTACGAAGCGGAATACCTGGACACCCTGGACTTCCACATCCAGTACCTAGATACAAGAAACTACGAAGCGGAATACCTGGACACCCTGAACTTCCATATCCGACACCTGGACACAGAAAACTACGAAGCGGAATACCTGGACACCCTGGACTTCCACATCCAGTACCTAGATACAAGAAACTACGAAGCGGAATACCTGGACACCCTGAACTTCCACATCCGACACCTGGACACAGAAAACTACGAAGCGGAATACCTGGACACCCTGGACTTCCACATCCAGTACCTAGATACAAGAAACTACGAAGCGAAATACCTGGACACCCTGGACTTCCACATTCACTACCTAGATACAAGAAACTACGGAGCGGAATACATGGACGCCCTGGACTTCCACATCCAGTACCTAGATACAAGAAACTACGAAGCGGAATACCTGGACACCCTGAACTTCCACATCCAGTACCTAGATACAAGAAACTACGAAGCGGAATACCTGGACACCCTGAACTTCCACATCCGACACCTAGATACAAAAAACTACGAAGCGGAATACCTGGACACCCTGGACTTCCACATCCAGTACCTAGATACAAGAAACAACGATGCGAAATACCTGGAAACCCTGAACTTCCACATCCGACACCTGGACACAGAAAACTACGAAGCGGAATACCTGGACACCCTGGACTTCCACATCCAGTACCTAGATACAAGAAACTACGAAGCGGAATACCTGGACACCCTGAACTTCCATATCCGACACCTGGACACAGAAAACTACGAAGCGGAATACCTGGACACCCTGGACTTCCACATCCAGTACCTAGATACAAGAAACTACGAAGCGGAATACCTGGACACCCTGAACTTCCACATCCGACACCTAGATACAAAAAACTACGAAGCGGACTACCTGGACACCCTGGACTTCCACATCCAGTACCTAGATACAAGAAACAACGATGCGAAATACCTGGAAACCCTGAACTTCCACATCCGACACCTGGACACAGAAAACTACGAAGCGGAATACCTGGACACCCTGGACTTCCACATCCAGTACCTAGATACAAGAAACTACGAAGCGGAATACCTGGACACCCTGAACTTCCATATCCGACACCTGGACACAGAAAACTACGAAGCGGAATACCTGGACACCCTGGACTTCCACATCCAGTACCTAGATACAAGAAACTACGAAGCGGAATACCTGGACACCCTGAACTTCCACATCCGACACCTGGACACAGAAAACTACGAAGCGGAATACCTGGACACCCTGGACTTCCACATCCAGTACCTAGATACAAGAAACTACGAAGCGAAATACCTGGACACCCTGGACTTCCACATTCACTACCTAGATACAAGAAACTACGGAGCGGAATACATGGACGCCCTGGACTTCCACATCCAGTACCTAGATACAAGAAACTACGAAGCGGAATACCTGGACACCCTGAACTTCCACATCCAGTACCTAGATACAAGAAACTACGAAGCGGAATACCTGGACACCCTGAACTTCCACATCCGACACCTAGATACAAAAAACTACGAAGCGGAATACCTGGACACCCTGGACTTCCACATCCAGTACCTAGATACAAGAAACAACGATGCGAAATACCTGGAAACCCTGAACTTCCACATCCGACACCTGGACACAGAAAACTACGAAGCGGAATACCTGGACACCCTGGACTTCCACATCCAGTACCTAGATACAAGAAACTACGAAGCGGAATACCTGGACACCCTGAACTTCCATATCCGACACCTGGACACAGAAAACTACGAAGCGGAATACCTGGACACCCTGGACTTCCACATCCAGTACCTAGATACAAGAAACTACGAAGCGGAATACCTGGACACCCTGAACTTCCACATCCGACACCTAGATACAAAAAACTACGAAGCGGACTACCTGGACACCCTGGACTTCCACATCCAGTACCTAGATACAAGAAACAACGATGCGAAATACCTGGAAACCCTGAACTTCCACATCCGACACCTGGACACAGAAAACTACGAAGCGGAATACCTGGACACCCTGGACTTCCACATCCAGTACCTAGATACAAGAAACTACGGAGCGGAATACATGGACGCCCTGGACTTCCACATCCAGTACCTAGATACAAGAAACTACGAAGCGGAATACCTGGACACCCTGAACTTCCACATCCAGTACCTAGATACAAGAAACTACGAAGCGGAATACCTGGACACCCTGAACTTCCACATCCGACACCTAGATACAAAAAACTACGAAGCGGAATACCTGGACACCCTGGACTTCCACATCCAGTACCTAGATACAAGAAACAACGATGCGAAATACCTGGAAACCCTGAACTTCCACATCCGACACCTGGACACAGAAAACTACGAAGCGGAATACCTGGACACCCTGGACTTCCACATCCAGTACCTAGATACAAGAAACTACGAAGCGGAATACCTGGACACCCTGAACTTCCATATCCGACACCTGGACACAGAAAACTACGAAGCGGAATACCTGGACACCCTGGACTTCCACATCCAGTACCTAGATACAAGAAACTACGAAGCGGAATACCTGGACACCCTGAACTTCCACATCCGACACCTAGATACAAAAAACTACGAAGCGGACTACCTGGACACCCTGGACTTCCACATCCAGTACCTAGATACAAGAAACAACGATGCGAAATACCTGGAAACCCTGAACTTCCACATCCGACACCTGGACACAGAAAACTACGAAGCGGAATACCTGGACACCCTGGACTTCCACATCCAGTACCTAGATACAAGAAACTACGAAGCGGAATACCTGGACACCCTGAACTTCCATATCCGACACCTGGACACAGAAAACTACGAAGCGGAATACCTGGACACCCTGGACTTCCACATCCAGTACCTAGATACAAGAAACTACGAAGCGGAATACCTGGACACCCTGAACTTCCATATCCGACACCTGGACACAGAAAACTACGAAGCGGAATACCTGGACACCCTGGACTTCCACATCCGACACCTAGATACAGAAAACTACGAAGCGGAATGCCTGGACACCCTGGACTTCCACGTCCGCCATCTAGATACAGGAAATTACGGAGAGAAACACCTGGACATTCTGTGTCTCTAAAACCTGTCACCTAAAATACGAGGAACTATGTTGAAGCACACATATACATACACCCATACACGCGCGCTCCACATGAATGCTATTAAAAACTTAATAATTGTATACGGTGTGAAAGCACCCTTATACTAACTGGAAATTCGGTATGAACAGTAGCTTCACGTATAAAGTGTATTTGACTGTGTTGTGTATTCGTAAATTACTAACACCATTCAGAGTACAAATAGGTAATGAAGACACAGCAGTCAGCGCCATCTGTTGGGTAAAAAATGCGATGGACGTGCGAAGACGACGACGACGATGACGACGACGACGACGACGGACCTGAAATAAAATCATCTCGCTCGCCATCTCAATACACCCTGATCTCGTATACTAATCGTATTGAATTTAGTGGCAATCAATTCAGAACCCTTGATTCCTAGAGTGAATGTATTAATAAATTTTTCTCACATACAGCCGTTCATAAGATATTTGAGTGGAAACACAGGTACAAGCGATGCTTCGAGTAAAGAGTCTCGGCGAGCCGTGCCCCGTACGGCGAGTTGCCTGTACTTGGCGCGAGACTCGACCGAGTCTCTTGATAAGCCAAGGGTTCCCTGCTCGAATTTCTGTGCTCGAGATTTTTAATTTCACGAATTTTTTGCATTTGTGAGTTTGTTTAATATTATAATAATAATCATGCAAATATGTGTTGTCATTACAATTCTATTATTTTTGCTTCTTGTAAATAATAAAAATTTAGAAATAAAATGCAAAAAAATTCATGAAAAAAAAAAGGTTACAAGCAGAGACTCGAACACGAAAACTTAAAAAGTCACAAGCCTGCATGTTCAATTTTTTTTACATCCAATTTTTTTTAATTGTTATGAGTAGTTATTGAACTTTATAAATAAATTTTACAAAAATGATCAACAAATAAGTAATTTAAATAACTTTTTCAATGTAAAATTCCTTTCACTCTAGAAATGGACTTTGTTTGAAAACGATGTGCTATTGAAAACTAATATCAGAAGACATTAAACAATTAATGATTGTTAGTAAAACTAGGACTTTTTTAAAAAAGTTGATAATGTGAGAAAAATGGAATTTCACATTGAAAAAATGATTTAAGTTACTTATTTTTTGATTATTTTTGTAAAATTTATTAATAAAGTTCAATCATTACTCATACAAATTTTTAAAAATTTCATCTAAAAAGAATTGAACCTTGTGACTTTTTTTTTAAGTTTTTGTGTCCGACTCTCAGCTCGTAAACTTTTTTTTTTATGAAGTTTTTGAATTTTATTTCTAAATTTGTTTAATAATATAATAATAATCAAGCAAATATGTATTGCCATACATATCTGTATGTCATACATGTCATACGTATCATACCTGATACGTTTATATTTATTCGCTGTTTGCTTCGAAATGTAGAGCGAACTGCCACTTTCGAGACGCAAGAAACCAATGATGAAAACGCACGGGAGTCACATTCACGGGACTTTTTGGAAAAAATAAAGCGGAAAAGGATGGCACTCTATCTGAATTTTTAATATCATAAATAATATGTATTAAAATGAAGAGCATATTAGAAAAAAACAATTATTTTATATCGTGATATAAAACGCAAAATATATCTGTTTAGACATATTTTGTTTCATATATTTTTGGGTAGCTTAATTAGGGTGCTTCTATGGACAATGGCATGAAATGCCATAAATTCCGAATTTTTCAGTATATTTGTCAACACACTATGCAAGCTCTTACGAAGTTTTAAGGGGTTATATACAGTCAGGAGACCCAGAAAAATCGATTTTTCAAGAATTTTTCTTAAGAAGACCTTTTAATGTATTAAAGTAAAAATTTGTACACATATTATGGTAACTTTTAACTGTATTTTAACATTTTTTATTTGTAAAAATGATTATTTTGAAAGCTGTTATAGCTGATCTCGGGGAGCACCTCTAAAAAAGGCGTCTTGCGGTGAGCACGATATCTTTGGACTGGATCATTTAAAATGAAAAAACCAAAAATATTTCGTTAATATAATGTATTATCTTGTAATTGATCGAAGGAATAAGCAAAATAATAATTTTTGACAAAATGGGGGCTTCTCAAAAAAAAAATCGGTTTTTGACAAAATTTTAGGCCTTAAATTGTTTATAAAATGAAAAATATTTATCGGTGACAAAAACCTTCGATTAATTACTAAAAAATATACTTAAAAAGCTTGTGTTAAAATTTCAGACTGATCGGTTCAGCCGTTTCCGAGAAACCTTGCTCACCGACTTTAAAAACGCAGTTTTGAGAAAAACGCGTTTAAAGTTTCAAAAGCACTTTACATATACTTGCCACGTCATTACAAATGTGCGTCTAACTTCGAGAATATTCGCCGGATTGACAAGAAATTTTCTGTGTGTGTACTTAAATATATGTACATTACGAAAATAAAATTTAAAAAAATCGATTTTTTGAAAATTTTAATTGTATATAACCCCTTAAAGTAATCGCTTACCTCGTTACTTAAATATTTGAAGTCAAAAGTGACCGTTCTATTCAGCTTTATGCATAGGCCTTATAACGTTATAGACTCACACATCGATATATCGTCCCATATCTTTTTCCAAACAAATTCGAGCCATATATAAAATTGATAATAAGTAGTGAACAATATAAGGAAGGTTTACAGAAAGTTTTACTGAGATCGCCTACGTTCTAAAAAATTAATATCGGTCAGCGTAAATGAATTTTGATTGAAAATGTGTCTAATGTCAAAAAATTGTGATGAATTGACAACACTGTATTCGAGATAGGGGGGTCTAATTGTATGTGTAACGCACACACTCGTATTTTTGTTACATACAGGGCTAGTCAGTAGAAACGCACCAGGAGAAGTTGGCCGCAAGTGGCCGACACGGCAGTGTGGCCTCTTCAAAAAATGACATGTGACTGTGACCGATTCCCATAAGCGCAAACTGACAGTTCACATAGCAATAAGGTTATTGAAATATTTCAATAGTTAGGTTACTGAAATAATTAATTAATATTGTAATGACAAAATGTAATGTCAGTTAAGATTTATTTTCACAACAGATTTTTTGCTGCACTTTTTTGCTATAAAAACATTTCAATTAATTGATTTTTAAATTAATTGCAGCATTGTATTGCAGAATTGCAGTTGTGATCATTACTTGGAAATATCAAAATTGTTAATATTTTAAACTTTACATTATTTTAATTGCAATCTGTTGTGAAAATAAATCTTAACTGATATTACATTTTGTCATTATAATATTAATGAATTATTTCAGTAACCTAACTATTGAAATTGTCACTAGTGTTCATGCAAGTAAGCTAGGTATTGGAAAGGGAATGAGCGGTCAGGGTAATGAAATAAATGTACGCCTCATTTCGCGGAAGAACCAACTTGCCCCGGCATAAAAACCCCTACGGCACAAGGGGAAAAGCCGTGACAAGCGTTCCTTTTATTGAATCTAACGACAACTAATTCAACATACCAACGATCGATACCTTTATAGTTAATATTATGATTAGGTACGACTGTAAACAACGGTTTTCACCGAATTTGCCTGCTGGCTGAATCTCCTACAACCGAACAAATCGTAATAATACACCTTTACAAATGATTGGTGTCTAATTCACACACACACACACACTCGAGAGCTCTCTTAGTATACATACATACACTCACCCATCGGTGCGCTTTTCAGTGTCGCTTTTTCCAGCGCTGCTGGAGGCTGGTACCTTGCCGTTGAGCGGGAATGACCAAGGTCCGTCCTTTGTATACGCCGACGTCTCGGAAACGGGGCCCTTGCGCCCGTGTACGTATGTGGACAATCACTCCGGGATTGTCGCTCCTTGGCCACCCTGAACGAGGGTTCGCTCACCGAGACGGCTCTCTGCCGCGGTCTCGCCCGTATCCTGGACACTCGCACCGTTGGTCAACACACACACATACACAGTCTATGTGAACGCTTATTAATTTTCACTCGAAGTACACTGGCACTAGTACACTGGCACTAGACTCGGCCCGATGAGTCGTGCGATGTAGATAGAACCTTCCGCTAAGGTGTCCGATCTGAGACCCCCCTATTTTTCCCGAGTCCGCACGACTCTCAGTCCACTCGAGTATCACGAGGGTGGGACCCAATGCGTGGGGGTAGCGTCCCTGGTGGGCCAGCCAATCTCAGGGCGACAGCGCTGTCACTGCCTTCAAACTGTGTGTTATTTTTGGGAGCGCTCAAGCCGCGAACAGAAATATTTCAATAACCTTATTGCTATGTGAACTGTCAGTTTGCGCTTATGGGAATCGGTCACAGTCACATGTCATTTTTTGAAGAGGCCACACTGCCGTGTCGGCCACTTGCGGCCAACTTCTCCTGGTGCGTTTCTACTGACTAACCCTGTATATACACCTATAGTTTGCATGCAATGTTATAAATATAAGAATTACTCGAGCCAGCTGTTGCAATCTGTCAATCATATTATCAGAGCTGCTACGCGAAGCGCGCCGCTCAGAGTCGGCAACCAAAAAAAATGAACACGCCATTGTCAAGCTATCTCAATAATTACGAGTAATTGAAACTCGCATATTTAGGTATATAGTCGAATGCAAATAATATCTCAAATCTTTAATAATCTAAATTAACGTTTTTTAAAAGATTTTATCGCTTTCTAGCGATTTATTTATATTTCTAAAATTGCTGTCCATAGAAACACCTTAATAAATTTTACAAAAATAATAAAAAAATAAGTAACTTAAATCATTTTTTCAATGTGAAATTCCATTTTTCTCACATTTATCAACTTTTTTAAAAAAGTCCTAGATTTACTAACAATCATTAATTGTTTAATGTCTTCTGATATTAGTTTTCAATAGCACATCGTTTTCAACAACAAAGTCCATTTCTAGAGTGAAAGAAATTTTACATTGAAAAAGTTATTTAAATTACTTATTTGTTGATCATTTTTGTAAAATTTATTTATAAAGTTCAATAACTACTCATAACAATTAAAAAAAATTGGATGTAAAAAAAAATTGAACATGCAGGCTTGTGACTTTTTAAGTTTTCGTGTTCGAGTCTCTGCTTGTAACCTTTTTTTTTTTCATGAATTTTTTTGCATTTTATTTCTAAATTTTTATTATTTACAAGAAGCAAAAATAATAGAATTGTAATGACAACACATATTTGCATGATTATTATTATAATATTAAACAAACTCACAAATGCAAAAAAATTCGTGAAATTAAAAATCTCGAGCACAGAAATTCGAGCAGGGAACCCTTGGCTTATCAAGTTGACACGCTACCGCTTCGCCCGCTAAACCACTTATAGCTAACCCATTGGTCTGTAGAATTTGAGCATGGTATGAGGTTTCATCACTACGAAGTCTCATTCGGAACTTCATTTCTCATACCGTTTCCTCCCCTTATCAGTACAAATAGACTGGTCCATCGACATATAGTATGGACTACGCATAGACAGAAAAAATGGTCGGCTGAAAGAAAAAGATAACGACTGGTGCGGCCAAGCCCTATCTTCTTCTAACCAGCAGCCGTAGTACGAGAGTATAGAAAACATAGGCAATGGGAACATTAGAAAAGGAGAACAATTGGCCGCCACCTCATTTCCTCTTTGTTTATTTGAACGGACACTTTTTCAAAGGATCTAAGGTAGGGATCGCGTAGTCCACACTATATGTCAATAGACTGGACATACCCATGTATTATGTGCCTCGCGATCTTTATATGCGGAATATATGTATATCTACATATAGCATTTTAATAGGTAAAATCCATTTGCAGGTGGCTTTTTAATGCGGTTTTAAAGGTTCATGAAAATTCCGGGTTCCTCCTTCTACTTTACTTATATTTTTTATATGCTGTTTTCTGTGGAACGTATCAGCGGCATAAAAATAGACACGACTGTATAATATAATAAAATGTATATAGTATAATATATTCATGCATTTGCTACATTCCAAGTTAATTAATAGATTCAATAAGCATTGTTCATGAATAAAAAAAAAGTAATAATAATCGGGTCTTGAACCCGAGACTCTCGCACGTTGACTCGTTACAATGGACGTATGATATTTAGTTAGATTGGGAAAACTGTATTTCAGTTGTTATACACGTTTGGAGTTTGCTAGAGTACTCTGATACATACGCTTGACCAATCAAAAACGTGGGTATGGTTCGAAGCTTCTTCGTCTAGGTGACGCGTCGACAATAGAAAACATACGCTTTAAAGTGCCACCCGGTATAATCCATGCGTCTCACGGAGCTCACGAATATCACGCGTAGTATATCTATATATACTCGACCAATCAAAAACGTAGGTATGGTTCGACGGCCCTCCGCTCAGGTGGCGCGTTTACTCCAAAATAAAATTGGTTTCGAGAATATCGGCCCATTGGCAATCTCCCTACTCATCTCTGTATCAAGTGTGAGAGTCTCAGTGCTTGATGTAAACAAGGCTTTTTTTACATTCTGTTAAAGATTAATAAATTAATTCGTGTTTTTAGAATTTATCAGTGCTTCATTAAAACATAACCCTACCGATCATCATCCCTGAAGTGTATATCCGTATCACATGAACATTGTTAATGTGAACAAACGTTTTTATAGATTTCTCTGAAAACTAATGAATAGGTCGTTTCGACCAGAATTGTGGTCTCATTTGGGCAACCCCAATCTGAGAATAGTTTTGCTTCCGGTAAGAAAAGTATTTTACGCATTCCAGCTGATACCATGCAATGTGGAGCGGCACCAAGCAGCTTGTTAATCTTAATTTTGTGCCTAACTAAAAACAAAATAAATGTATTTTCACCCCAGAGTTGATAAATTGAAAAAACCATACATGGATGAATGCACATGTGCTTGTCAAAACATTGTAAAGTGAGTATATGGGACAGCGGTAGTATTCTTAAGACTTTGATTAAAAGAACTTGACGTCAACAAGCTGATGCAATCTGCAATTGAATTTTCAAACTAACAATTATGGAACTAATAGAATGAAACAGACTTCACCATAGCTCGGGAAACGGTAAAATGTGACATTTTGGCAACTTGGTGCCATATTTAACCACATGGAGCAACTCCGAAATATAATTTAAGTACTAAGGCAAGGCAAGCTTTCGTTGGACTGATATACTGTATCCATTCTAATAAAAATAATAGGATATATTTTTATAGAAATAAATAGGATAAGTTCTGAGGATAAACCTATAAAATCACATCTGCAAAGCGGGAAATGGTATGATCTATTCAATGCTGTTCACTATGCTCACTTCAAGAAGACATCTTTAACAGCTTACTTCGCGTGGTTTACAGGTGACCAAAGCGACGCTAGTGGCAAAATATCGCAACACAATTTTCTACCGTTTCACGAGCCACAGTTTCGACTGCTTCTCTGCAGCCGTGCGGTCTCCTTTACTCTAGTCTCCATGGGTGCGTCCTTTTTGAACGCATGAGTGGGAGTGAGACGACAATCCATGAGTCTCACTGAGTCGTACCTGGGAGCTTGGTGGGACATTAGCGCTAGCTAGCCTGGTCGACAACGTAGGAGAAGATGTCCCACCAAGCTCCCTATTGCGAGTGAGGGGCCGCATTCCCGTCTCGCTTACACCCGTGCTGTGCAATCTGGATGCACCGAGCGACGCTCTGGCATCTCGCTCGCAACGTAGGGCTCTCTGCGTTGCGCGCACAGGCAGAGGTACGTGAGTAGGCATCGCCCAGTCTCCTCTCTTACCTCACTGCACTACGTCAACAAGGTGGACCCATTAATCACGCTCAGTGTACATGATTTTAAGAGTATACTACAATTTTCTTGCCGCGACACCCGGGGTGCTATCCTCCCACCCGACCCCTTAAATTACCGATTATAATTGGGTAATGACTTATCGCAATTACTTCCGCCAATCCTTGATGCGTATGTATAATGTATCGCCAGGATATAGGAGCGTTAACCCTATCAGGTAGCTTTAAACGTCTGAGCGGTTGCGCGCGCATCGTTCGCGCAGCCCTCTGGGTAATAGTAGTTCGCCCGCGCTTCGAGGTGGGGCGGTACTGGCGTCTCCCGCGTTGCCATGCCGCTGTCCGGCTGTTATTGTCGCGGTGTTTTGGAGTGCTGCCGTCCTCTCCGACTTTTCCCAGTTGTGCTCCAAAATAGTGTTGTGACAACTCAAGGCAGCTGCGGGCCGATGCATGCGATCCAGATAATTGGCGGCCACAGGTAACGTATACAACTCCTCCGCAGGTAAGTGAGCTTTTCCCTCTACTCCGTAGTTTAGACATCGATGTTACTCCGAGTGACAGCTTCCCGTGCCTTACAGGTTGCTGACCGGGGCCTCGCTCCACGTCTTTGGGGAAAGCCTTATCGTGGCCACAGGGCACAAGGATCCCCTAGGACGGGAGACGAGGTGGCCCTTCACCCGTCTCTGTCGAGGATTCTTCCTGGGCGCAGTGAATTTGCATGCGGTGACTCCAAACTCGCCTCCCGATGTCAGGTAGCAGGAAAGCCTTGGTGCAGGTAGCAGCAGTCTTGTGGCGTGTAAGCAGGTAAGACAATAACCCTTTTGCAGGGAATTCGGGTATTGGCGGCAGCGGCGATATGGATAGCCTGCGTTGAGCCGTTTGAGTTCGGCGGGCTCCAAGTCAGGTCGGGCGGTCGGTAAAGCAGTCGCGCCGGGGTTGGTAATGTCGTCCCACGTAGATCTCCAGCTTCCAATCCTCCATATTGGTGAGTGTGCGCTCGTTCATAGGTATAGATTAAAATTAGATATAATTAATTTACAGATTGTATGTTTTCTAGGTGGCTCCCCAACCCCCGCCAGTGGACGTTTATGCAAATAGCGGGCTGTAAATCCAGCCCGCACTCCAACTTCCCGTGACAACAATCCTGTGACGCGCATTTTGAAAATGCAACGTCACAACTCCCCCGTCCCCGGGGGTTTTAGGGTTTTGCAGTCGATTTCCTGCAACCGGTGTACTTTGCCATTTGATGTCACCCACAATAAACGTCCATAGCGAAGGCCTGGTGGCCGGAGTTAAGACAATACAAACAGCATCACTGGCTATTCGCTTCTGTTACTTTCCTTTTCCCCCAACCCCTCTTTCAGGGCGGATACGGTTCCTCCGATTGCGATTCGGCTTGAGCCGTAAGGTACCGTTACCGAGTCTCTGCCCGCTTCACTCTGCACTCCCGAAAAGGAACACGTCGATAGGTAAGATACGATAATCACCCGGATCGACACTTCGCCTCAGATGTTCTTTTACGCGGGTTACCGGTAGTTGAATTTTCCGTGACGTCTCGCGAAAAGGTTCTACTACGAGGGACACGGACATCCTGGGCCTTATCCCTTCTGGCTCCGGGATAGTCCGGCGTAGCAGTGCTGACGTAGCACTCTATCCTTCCGGAGGATAGGAGTGAGGTACAAGATACGTGAGTTCGTGGAGCGTGTGGCGCTAGAGACGCTTTTAGGTAACGCGGTGACGGTCAAAACAAGTGTACACTGGGACTTCAAATGGATCAGAGAATTGAGCGCTTATCGTCCCAGACGGATAAGATATTACAGGTAGCCGAAGTGAGGTAAGTATCGGGTTATTCTTGAACTCTCTACAGGGTAACCGCATGAATCTTATGTAGTCTATCCAAGGTAGTCCGGGTGTTGCAACACCCGGAAGGTAGCTGCTGTTGTGACGGCCCCGACAAGGTATCTGACCCCAACCTGAGGTAGCTGCTAATCAGCAGTGACACTCCCAAGAAGGAGGGAAAAGCAAAACAAACAAAAAAAATAACGTTTGTAACCCGGAAAGGTAGCCGCTATGGTCCTCTTTTTCCCCTAGATGCTCTAATAGTGCCGGAAATCTCGGTAGCTCGTAGGTAGCTGCTGTATTCCTCCCCTACTGTCGACCGGGTCGGTAGGGCCCCTCCGCCCTCCACGCCTCCCTGCATCGTTGGCAGTTTTTCAGGGTCACCCCGGGTATGCCGCATCGGTAACAGAACTTGCCACGAGGTGGGTGGGGACACTTTGAATACCGATGGGCTGTGCTGAGGCAGTTGAAGCAGTGTCCTCTCCTGTGCCTAATCGGTGAGGGACCCCGGTCCGAAGTGTGTAGGTGGATTGGGGGCGCCGAGGCGTTCGCTCGGTCGAGACTGTCCCCCCCTCTCTGCAGGCGGATTCGGTCCTCCCGATGGGCCGGCGGTGACATCCCCCGAAGAGGTCCGTGTTGACCGATTTGATCTCGGGGTCGTAGCGGGCTGCGAGGCTGCTCCCTGCCCCACACCCGAGGTTGGTGGATCCCCTGGTCCAGTGTTCCCGGATGCCTCACGGGCTGGAGCCGATCGGTCCACTACCGACCTCGCCTCTGCCGACCAGGGCCCGGGTTCCGCCGGTCGGGGGTTCCAGGTGGATCCAAAGTCACCCGCCGTTGGTACGGGCGACGATGTCCTCCCCGATTGAGGGTTCCAAGGTCCCTGTCCGCGTATGGGTGCCTTCGGTGGAGACCGAGGCCTCTTGGGGACCCAGTATGGTACCTTTGGCGCGATATCCTCCGGCGTCGTCTGGGTCGCCGTTTCCCGAACGGGGTGTCCATAGGCGATTTCTCCTGGAGGACCTGTCTGAATTCCCACGGCTCTTTCTGGGGGCCTAATCCGCACTTGGACCTTGACGTCCCGTTGAAAAGGTCGCTCCGGATATGGTGCTACCGTTTGCGACCCCAGGGTCCGGACCGTGGTGGGACCGGTGGTCGTAGCAGGTGTCATCTCCGTGGTCTGCGTCTGGCGGCTGCACATGAGCGGCCAGTCGCGGACAACCGCATTCCCCGCACCGCAGGGTGGGGCGGGATCCGCGCGTAACAAACATGGTCCCGCACCCTCGTGGGTCAGGTCCACTACCGCGAGGCATAGTGCCTCAAAAAGTTGAGGTACGTCCGACGCGATGTCCCGCAGTCGGTCCTTGAAGGGCTGAAGCCGCTCCCGAACCCGTAGGTATTTGGCTCGATCCTCCTTGGACAGCCCGTGGGGCTCCATGAGGATTTCGATGCCAGGAGGCACCGGTTAGTCCCGGACAGCCGAGCGCTGAGCACGGGTGCCGTAGCTAGGTAGCTGCTAGATGCAGGTAGCCGACAGCTAAATCACGAGAGGCTCGTAAGATTTCCAGAGGTAGCTACAACGAATCGCAATCAGGTGTCAGTGTGGTATCCTTTCAGGTCGTTAATATGCCACTTTCCCACTTCGCGATTTGACAAGTCACTCAATTCATACACGACAGGAGACAGGACCTTGGAAATGCGAAAGGGTCCATGGAACTTCGAGGCCAGCTTAGCCGCGATGTGCTGGGCGGCCGAAGATAGAACATGTTGACGCTTCAACACTAAGTCGCCAACCGCGAAAGTCTGATTTCGATGACTTTGATTATAATATTTGGCTTGACGCTCGTGGGCCTCCTCAAGTCGGCGCGTTACATCCTCTCGCAAACTATTAAGGTGTTTCATCCGGGCTTTCCATGCCGCGGGAGGTTGTGTTTCGATCCCGGCTTTGTCTTCGGTTTTTCGCTTGGTACTATTGATTGGCTTAGGATCTCGACCGAAGTTCAAAAACGCTGGCGTCGAGTCCACCGAGGTATGGTGTGCGGTATTAAACGCAAAACGGAAGTCCGGTAGGTGCTTGTCCCATTCTCGGTGGTCCCTCTCTAGGAACGACACGATCATAGTTTTCAATACTCTATTCACTCGCTCCACCGGATTTGCTTGGGGATGATAGGGTGGGGTGGTCGTATGCACTATGCCGGCGCGTTCCGTCATCTCCTGAATCGCCCTGTTATTAAATTCGGTCCCGTTATCAGTTAGCAGAACTCTAGGTGTTCCGAACCGAGATAGCACCAAGTCTTCTAGGGCCTGGCGTATGTCGGCTCCCGTTGCCCTTTTTAGAGGGCAACATTCCACCCACTTCGGGCAAAGATCCTGAATAACGAGAACATAGCGATATCCTGAGACACTAGGAGGGAACGGTCCCATCATGTCGGCCGCAACTACATCCCAGGGCTGTCCGACGGTTCGGTGGCCCATGAGCCCTGCCGGGGCTACTTGCTCCACCTTGCACTTCTGGCAGATGTCACAATGCCGCACATAGGTAGCAACATCCCTAAACATTCCGGGCCAGAAATAAGAGGTAGCTACTCGACGGTACGTTTTATCCACGCCTAAATGGCCGGACTGAGGTACATCATGACACTCGGAGATAGCCTGCGTTCGAGCTTCCGCAGGAAGTACTAATTTCCAACGATTTAAATCTTCGACTTCTTCCGTTAACGACAAATTCGGACGGTGGTAATACAACTGATTCTGATCCATGCGCCAATCCGGGAAATCTTCTGCGCGGTTTGAGACAGCCTTCCACTTCCTAGTATACCAGGAGTCAGAGGTAGCTTCTACGGTCAGCAAATTCTCCTCCTCCCCTTCGTATAACCGCGATAGGGCATCAGGGATATGATGTAGGGCCCCTTTTCGATGAATTATTTCAAAATCGTATTCATGTAGATCTAAAGCCCACCTAGCCAATCTCCCAGTAGGGTTACGCAAGTTATGGAGCCATCGGAGACTGCTATGGTCAGTAATCACAGTGAAGTGATATCCTTCCAGGTAGCAGCGGAACTTCCGGATGGACCAAATGACAGCTAAGCACTCCTGCTCGGTAACAGTGTACTTCCGTTCGGCTCCGGTTAACGCAGGAAGAGACTGCGTTCTCTCTCTTTACTCTAGTCTCCATGAGTGCGTCCTTTTTGAACGCATGAGTGAGAGTCAGACGACAATCCATGAGTCCCACTGAGTCGTACCTGGGAGCTTGGTGGGACATTAGCGCTAGCTAGCCTGGTCGACAACGTAGGAGAAGATGCCCCACCAAGCTCCCTATTGCGAATGAGGGGCCGCATTCCCATCTCGCTTACACCCGTGCTGTGCAATAAGGATGCACCGAGCGACGCTCTGGCATCTCGCTCGCACCGTAGGGCTCTCTGCGTTGCACGCACAGGCAGAGGTACGTGAGTAGACATCGCCCAGTCTCCTCTCTTACCTCACTTCACTACGTCAACAAGGTGGACCCATTAAAGACGCTCAGTGTACATGATTTTAAGAGTATACTACAATTTTTTTTCAAAATGGTGACTTCGCAGCTTATACAACAAAACCTCTTGTTCATAACCGTGTTCTACGGCTGGACGAATTACTTTTTGGAGGTTTGACCTGAAACAAAATTCAAATAATTTTCAATTCTATATAAAAATAGCTGCAGAAGGTCTAATCAGAACTTGGATTTTAGACGTGCGCCATTTTTACAAAACATGTCATTTTTTAATTTCCCTACGTATTTCTCTAGCTATTCTTACACAGAACTGAAAAATATTTGTTTTTTTTTGTTTCGGGTTAAACTTCCAAGGAGTGATTTGTCTGGCCAGAGAACACTGTTCTAAACAAGAAGGTTTGTTGGGTACGCCACCATTTCGAAAAAAAATTAAACAAAAAATTTTTTTGTACTCTTAAAATCATACTGCCTTTCCTTTTTCTTATTTTTGTGTTCCATACTTGAAACGCTTATATTCATTTACTCTATATTTGAAAACGCAGAGCGAACTGACACTCTCAAACTAGAAGAAAGAACTGAAAAAGGCTAGCAGAAGCCGCGGGAATGTTTTCAGTTTGCTTGCAACATTGTATGCCTTCATGGGTTCGCGGCATATTCTTGAAAAGGTTCCGTTCACTATTACTTTTCTACGATTGCTATAATTCATTCCCGATTTTTATGTGTTTTATTTGACAAATGGAAAATAATGAAGTCTCTAGCAAGGCGCACATGTCATTGCATAAAGTATTTGTTATAAAACTGCATATGCAATGTCTTGAACTACACATTTTATTTCGCGTGTGATTTGTTTAGGACTGCATTATTTTTGAACTACGCCCTCCCATGCGAGTCATGCAATACCGGGTTAAAAAAAATTAAACAAAAAAAAATGAAGAAAAAAAAAAGTTTTCGTCTCTAGACGCGAACGCGGCACCTTACGATTACAAAGCTGAATCGTTGCCAACGCGCCCAATGCGTGTTCTTAACAAATGGTAATCCATAGCTGGTACAAATAAGCAGCCTCACTTGTTGCGATACGGACTCTCATGAAGACGTAAGAGAAAAATTGACAGCAATGGAAAAAAATCTCGTTTCATTCGCTTAACGCTTAACGCTTTTGCATTTCTAACATTTCTCGATTTCATTTTTTGTTTTAATGTGCCGATTAAAAAAAATTTTGATAACACTCGCACGTATGGCAGGCTGTTTCACTTTTTGATAGTTTAGATTAAAATTATACCTCGACATAATTTTCTGATAATTCGATGTCTTAAAAAAATTACCTTAAATGAAAAAAAATCCCTAACCAGATACATTATTCGTTTCATCTCACTATAGAAAATAATTGGTTCATTTTTATATGCTCATCATTATTTTTATGCCCGAGATTTATAAGTGCATTTTTGTTTTTGGTAATTTTCCGTAATGCCTTCTTTATCCGTCTAAATATTATTTATGCTATTAAAATATGAAACAGCGTAACATAGGTGTTTGTCACAGGTAGGTTCTCGGGAAGAAGAAACGTTCGCTGATTCATGTACCAATTTATTGCATGTATACGATGTAATATAATACAATATTTGTAGATTAACATTATCATGTATTTCATGAAACTTCAGTTAATTAGATGAACCAATAAGCATAGTTGATAATAAAAAAAAAAGTGGTAATATGTGAGTTTCGAACCCGAGACTCTCGGATGTTAACTCAGCAGCAAGCACGTGTGCTATCGAGTCATTGTGGTATATCAATTAGCAAACTTATATTTCTGTAGTTACCCACGTTCGAGGTTTTTTTTAAGTTTTATTTGCTTACTCTATGATTTTCAGAGCTTCATATGGATATTAAGGGTATTGAATACCTTATTACTACGGTTTATGTAATATCCTGTAAAAAAAAAGGTGGATACAAGTCTCCCTATTTGAGTGTTCATCCGGTTTAAAATCGTAGATCTCGAGGAACACACGAATTCATTCGACCAATCAAAAACGTGGAACTGCTTCGAGGGCCCTCCGCTAAGGTGGCGCGCCGAAACCAGAGAAAAATTGCCATCACTAAAAACAGGCTCGTTGGCAATCTCCCTACTCATCTCTGCTATAACTTTCTTTTTTTAGCTATTTTCTGTTGTGAAAAGTAAGTACACAATAACAATTATGTACTTATAATTAAGGATTGTATATTTTATAAATTGGAACTATATTGAAATGCATGATATCAAGAGACTCGGTCGAGTCTCGCGCCAAGTACAGGCAACACGCCGTACGGGGCACGCATGGAGCCTGGACAGAAGGAGGGCGCACTATGGGTATCAGAATTGGGATGGAATTGGTGGAGAGTAGCGCTTCCGATAATTTTCACTTGATGGCGCTGAACACAGTAACTTCGCGACCACCATCTTTTACATATATCTTGGCGCGCTCGATTTGAACTATATAATTTGAATTTAGTAGTGAACGAGGTTATAACGGCATATAGCATTATATGGAAGTCAATAAATAAACTGAAATGTATTATGACGAATGTGGGTGACAAAATATTGTTCAAAAATAATTATGTATTAAAATTTGTTCTAAGATATTATATTTTAAATATTTTTTATATAAAGAATAAAAGGTTGAACATAATACTCATAAGTTAATAAGAAATGTATAATTCTTCAGAAAAAATGCAGTATGAAAGGGAAAGAGAGAAAATGGATAAAATAAGAGAACAGTGGAAAAATAAAGATTTTATAGAAAAATTCGAAGCCAGACAAACAAAAGAATGAGGATGAGAGCGTGGAAATAAAATGTAGGCGCTAGAAGAAGAGAGAAGAGAAATATGAGAAGGAGGTGGATGAACAAGAAGAAAACGTAAAGTAAGGTATTAGAGAATTAAAATTTTTGTATTTTAGTTTATTAACAAAAAACGTACATTGATGTATTCTATCGGAAGCGTAGGCTGTGCCAATGTGGGAGCCGCCATAAAGAATAGATAGGAGAGATTGTCGATGGGAATACCATATGAAATATCTATGTATATCATTGACTGCTTTGCGGTGCTTCTTCGTATTCTCGGCGTTTTTCTGTAATTAAAAGTAAAGAATTTGTAATTAATCAACCGCGATAGAAGGCATAAAAAATTGCTACACTTAAGTGCTTTTGAGAAAATGGTGCAAATTTTAACGGAGCATATGTGAATTTTTCTGCTCACCTAAAATAATGATTTGCTGAGGAATAAGAATTCCATTGGACACCAGTGCTCCGAGATTACTTAGTCCTGGTGTTGGGCGTCAACGACGCTCGGCAGTGGCATCGTGAGGTCACCCGAGAACAGTAAATTTTATGATAAAATAAGAACAGTAAAAAATAGGATAGCATAATTGTAGAAAATCTATGAAAATAAATCGTGGACGCACGTTGTAAATCAGTAAGAACAAGCTTGCTCGTCGAATCCCTGGTGAAAAGATATTATGCCGACTGTGTGAAGCCAATGCTCCTAATGTCGGAGGCGTAAGGCTGGAAGCAGTGCACGTCCTGTAGGACATCCATCCCTTGTTGCTGTAATTGCTTAGCGCCTGGAAGGGCGTTCTATTTGCACAGTTCGTTACGCAGATTTTGCAATCATCTACGCCGCCATTGAAAACCACCACAAACAGACTCGATTTGTTTGATGTCTTCGAGGTAGCGGAGGTCCCGAATGGTGCTATCATACATCGTATAATCGGCAAATGAATTTGACTTCAGAGAAAGGCTGCAATATGAAATCGATAAGTGTATACAAAAAATTAGTCTATCAATTATTGATTGGCTATTTTATTATTATTCAGAGAAGATGGCTGCAATATTTTATAGACATTAGATAAAGGAAAGCAAGGAAATAATTTAATTTTTGGAATTTACGACAAAGCATCAAACTTTCATTCGCAAAGCCAAGGGCTGCCAAACCAAAGCATCCCCGAATGCTACACTACGGGTGACGACCTTTCAATTGGCACGACATCCATGCCATCGTCGCAATTGGTAACGATATAGAAGACCCACAGGAGGAGTGATAATGAGGCGTCCTGTCATCTTCTTTGCTTTCCCCGTCATGAAGCACATTTCGATGGCCTCCTGCTGCTCACGAGGAAAGGATGCGATAGCCTCTCGCACGACACTCGCTTTCCGTTGGCTGCACAATTTTCTCGCCTCGCTAATGTCCCGTTTCAGGCGACCGACCTAAGAGATGAAAAGTATCAACCAACTATAAAAGGTGGAAAATAATGAGAAAGAATTGTGCAAGTTTCTACTTGTTTTATATAACTTACTTTTTCTTGTAGCGTCGTGTGTCTCCTTTTGAGCAACCGTAACTTCGACTTTATCCTTGAGTTCTTCGCCGTAATCGATACCTTCGCTCGGTTCGATTGTCTCGTTAGCCGATGTCGCAATTCTCGGCAGTCTATACACCTCTCGAAATTCCGGTTTCTTACGTAACTTTCATTCACGTCCACGAAAATTGAGCATGTTCTCGAACGCCTATTCCATAAAGTACACTGATAATTATTGTTAACTATCCATACAAATGTGAAAGATATATATTAATTGAATTTCATGACTCAGAACACTTGTAAGATTCCAGAATTTTTGCATTTTTTGTGCACACACTTTAACAGTGATATAATAAAAGCATACTTACGTTTCTTTCACTCGACCAGTCCCGACGCACTCTCTCATTGTCTCCAATGCACCCAGCATTGCTGTCAAGTCGGCGAAAGTCCCGATTTTACCTTCCATCTGAATTGGGTTTTTACGATCTGTCAGTGATACCTGTAAATTAGCGATTGTAATAATACACCTTAAGATGTAAGGAAAAACATGATACAGTGAAACTCATTCTGAATTTACACTAACCGTCACAGTAAGTTCGTTATTGACTGTGCAATATAGCCTCGGCTCTAGCGTCGCCGGTGTCAGGTTCGCGAAAATTATTTCGTTGGCGTTGCGACTCCACCCCCAACGTTGTCTCCACTCGGTTGTCTTCAAATCCAACATCAGATCGTCGATGCCATACCCTTCGTCGTTGTCTGTCATCTCTTTGTCGCTGCTCTGCGTATTGTTCAGACGATCGGTGGGTTTCAGCGGCTCAGAACAGTCATCCTCTGAAAATAATTGTACCACAGCCTCACCTTTCTCGTTGTCGTCTCTCACCTTGTTGACATTCGTTTTCGTCATCTCGTCGTCATTCCTTGCCGTCTCTCCGACGACGTGCATCGGCATTTCCACGACAGTGTTCTTCGTCATTTCCTTATTGTCGTTCGTGCTTCTTATCTCGACATCCTTTCTATCCGTCTCCTCCTCGACGTTTATCCTCATCTCCTCATCGTCGTTCTTCGCCATCTCCTCATTATAATTCTTCGCCGTCTCCTCGTCGTTGTCTTCCTCCTCACAGTTGGTCTGTACAATTTTATTCTATTTCTATTAATTTTAAAGAATATGCACGGACACAGACATGTTTTATAAGTATGATATTCAAGAATTTCGAAATAATCTTCTGAAATGTTGATGGATCAAGATCTCGCAAATATAAAAATAATCGCAATCGATTTCTTCGACCGACGAAACGGAGCCACGAAAAAATCCGAAATAATTCTGGTCATGCACCGGAACATTCTGCATACGCACTTACATTTATATTCCGATAGCATTAGTGGTGTACAAAGTGCATTTTTACCTCATTGTAAAAGTATTTCAATTTTCAGAAATTCACCTCTATGAGGTAGTAAGTTGATTAAATATGGCTTAATTTTTTACCAACAGAAAGCTTCCTATTTCAGGAAGCAAAAAGACACGAATTTCAGTCCTGAGAAGCAGGGTAAAAACTAGATGCTGAAAATTTTGGAAATTAGGTATGTTATAAAATATTGTGGACTTACCGTTCCTGCCAGCTGTTGTTGTTCACTGAGGCCACCGGGAACAGGGATAGCACCTTTTCGGAGGATGCACCTTTCACGAGGAATTGATACTATCTCTCCATTTGGCATCTGGTGCACAAAATGCAAGATAATATCTTCGTCCTTGAAATGAAGCTGACACAATGAATCCTTCGATGTCAACAGAGCTGGTGCACCAACAGCTGTTGTCCATGTTTCAGCAACGTACGGAGACTGCAATTAAAAAATGTTCAATAATTATGTACAATGACATTCCATACGATACGATCAAAGCAAAATTCTCATATCAACGAGATCGACTTATTTAAAAAAATTAATTTTAATTTTTGTCAGATCATTAATATACGGACCTCGGAAAAAACCAAAGTAAAATGAATAAAACAAAATAAAATTACCTTTGGAACACTAAATACAATCAGTTGTTTCTCGTTCTCCACTTTTCGTCTTTTCACATCTTTTGGGTTCCCTGTGGAACACCCGGGAAAGACACACCGCTTTCCCATCATAAAATATAACCAGAACAAAAATAAATAAATCACCAACCACGTACGTATACACTTCAATTTCAACAATTCGAATTTCTCTCAGCGATTCCACTTTTAACACTTTTGGATAAAAATTCCTAAGCGCGAAATGAACGTTTGCCCGCCAAAACAGCAAGCGGTTATTCATTAATTGAAGTTCACGAGATGGGTACAACTCGTGTCGTATCTTGTTAGAAGTTACTGGTTACAGCGCCGCCGCCGAACATTATTGAAAGCTTTACTCTCCACTATTTCAGATTCGTTTTTGCGGTACTCCCTCCATTAGAGTGCGCCCTCCTTCTGTCCAGGCTCCATGGGGGCACGGCTCGCCGAGACTCTTTACTCGAAGCATCGCTTGTATCTGTGTTTCGACTCAAATATCTTATGAACGGCTGTATGTGGGAAAAATTTATTGATACATTCACTCTAGGAATCAAGGGTTCTGAATTGATTGCCACTAAATTCAATACGATTAGTGTACAGGATTAGGACGTATTCACATGGCGAGCGAGATGATTTTATTTCAGGTCCGTCGTCGTCGTCGTCGTTATCGTCGTCGTCGTCTTCGCACGTCCATCGCATTTTTTACCCAACAGATGGCGCTGACTGCTGTGTCTTCTTTACCTATTTGTACTCTGAATTAGAGATGGGCGATGTTCAAAAAAAGCATCGATGCTAAAATAATCGATTTAAAAACAGATCGATGTTTTCGAATCGATTTATTTTCCAAAACATCGATAATTATCGATGCATCGTCGAATCAAAGAAAGCGCGCACTAATTCAAACGCTGTATGAAAACGCAATTGTTCATTTTACTTTCTCATAGAGGAAGCTATGTGACGGTGGAAAATTTTTCTTTCGAGATTTTCATGTCACCATGTTCAGAATATACCGAAACCTCGAGAAAACACATTTGGAGAAAATATCCGGATGTATGTGTGTGTGTGTAATGGCCTCCCAAAATTCAAACGTGTATAACTCGAGAACGGTTTTAGTTACAGCCCCCAAGTTTTGCAGGAATGTGCAGCTCTATAATCCCTTCATTGACTATATTTTTCGTCATAATTGAACCTGCAGGTCCGATTTTATGTCGTTTTCAAATTCCCTAGAAAAAGACGTTATCACTTTAGCGATCGCAAATTTTGTGATACTCTTCTAAATAGTTCTTGAAGTTTTGATTTTATATTTCGAATTTTTCGAAAAATCATCTTTATCGTTGTAACTAGTTCTTACTTCAACGAATCAAACCGCAATTCTCTGCAAGTATGGAATATTATCTAGCCGTAATACATATGAAATTTGGCGAAGATCGGCCAAGCGGATATAATTTTAGAGCAATTTGAAATTTCGCGGTTCATTATTAAATAAAGATTCATTTATGAGGAGGCCAAAGCTTAAAATAACGTACGGATTTTGAAACCGTACATTTGCGATTTTCCGTAAATTCTCCATAATCTATACTCGCACTCTTGAGTCCACCCCTCCAACTCCGTTGTCCGTAACACGCCAAAGGCCAAACAGCAAATACAGCTAAACACTTAATAAAAATATTTAAGTTTTAAATTAACAAGAGTTTCAACGATCTAAACGTGATCTAAACCAAGTTCAAACCAGTTCGAACCAGCATTCTGCCGGCATTAAAAAAGGCCCACTGCGTCTGTGCCGTAAAGGTAAAGCTAGATTAGCAAACATCGATTATGTTCCTTAATAATCGATTTTGGTTCGATGAATCGACGCTCAAAAACATCGGTCTTAAATAATCGATGCAACGCAGAAAAACATCGATTCTTAGAACATCGAATAAACATCGCCCATCTCTACTCTGAATGGTGTCAGTAATTTACGAATACACAACGCAGTCAAATACAATTTATACATGAAGCTACTGTTCATACCGAATTTCCAGTTAGTATAAGGGTGCTTTCACACCGTATAGAATTATTAAGTTTTTAATAGCATTCATGTGGAGCGCGCGTGTATGGGTGTATGTATATGTGTGCTTCAACATAGTTCCTCGTATTTTAGGTGACAGTTTTTAGAGACACAGAATGTCCAGGTGTTTCTCTCCGTAATATCCTGTATCTAGGTGGCGGACGTGGAAGTCCAGGGTGTCCAGGTATTCCGCTTCGTAGTTTTCTGTGTCCAGGTGTCGGACTTGGAAGTCCAGGGTGTCCAGGTATTCCGCTTCGTAGTTTCTTGTATCTAGGTACTGGATGTGGAAGTCCAGGGTGTCCAGGTATTCCGCTTCGTAGTTTTCTGTGTCCAGGTGTCGGATTTGGAAGTTCAGGGTGTCCAGGTATTCCGCTTCGTAGTTTCTTGTATCTAGGTACTGGATGTGGAAGTCCAGAGTGTCCAGGTATTCCGCTTCGTAGTTTTCTGTGTCCAGTTGTCGGATGTGGAAGTTCAGGGTGTCCAGGTATTCCGCTTCGTAGTTTCTTGTATCTAGGTACTGGATGTGGAAGTCCACGGTGTCCAGGTATTCCGCTTCGTAGTTTTCTGTGTCCAGGTGTCGGATGTGGAAGTTCAGGGTGTCCAGGTATTCCGCTTCGTAGTTTCTTGTATCTAGGTACTGGATGTGGAAGTCCAGGGTGTCCAGGTATTCCGCTTCGTAGTTTTCTGTGTCCAGGTGTCGGATGTGGAAGTTCAGGGTGTCCAGGTATTCCGCTTCGTAGTTTCTTGTATCTAGGTACTGGATGTGGAAGTCCAGGGTGTCCAGGTAGTCCGCTTCGTAGTTTTCTGTATCTAGGTGTCGGATGTGGAAGTCCAGGGTGTCCATGTATTCCGCTCCGTAGTTTCTTGTATCTAGGTAGTGAATGTGGAAGTCCAGGGTGTCCAGGTATTCCGCTCGGTAGTTTCCTGTGTCCAGGTGTTGGATGTGGAAGTCCAGGGTATCCAGGTATTCCGCTTCGTAGTTTCTTGTATCTAGGTACTGGATGTGGAAGTCCAGGGTGTCCAGGTAGTCCGCTTCGTAGTTTTCTGTGTCCAGGTGTCGGATGTGGAAGTTCAGGGTGTGTAGGTGTTCCGCTCCGTATTTTTCTGTGTCCAGGTGTCGGATGTGGAAGTCCAGGGTGTCCAGGTATTCCGCTTCGTAGTTTCTTGTATCTAGGTACTGGATGTGGAAGTCCAGGGTGTCCAGGTAGTCCGCTTCGTAGTTTTCTGTATCTAGGTGTCGGATGTGGAAGTCCAGGGTGTCCATGTATTCCGCTCCGTAGTTTCTTGTATCTAGGTAGTGAATGTGGAAGTCCAGGGTGTCCAGGTATTCCGCTCGGTAGTTTCCTGTGTCCAGGTGTTGGATGTGGAAGTCCAGGGTATCCAGGTATTCCGCTTCGTAGTTTCTTGTATCTAGGTACTGGATGTGGAAGTCCAGGGTGTCCAGGTAGTCCGCTTCGTAGTTTTCTGTATCTAGGTGTCGGATGTGGAAGTCCAGGGTGTCCATGTATTCCGCTCCGTAGTTTCTTGTATCTAGGTAGTGAATGTGGAAGTCCAGGGTGTCCAGGTATTCCGCTCGGTAGTTTCCTGTGTCCAGGTGTTGGATGTGGAAGTCCAGGGTATCCAGGTATTCCGCTACGTAGTTTTCTGTATCTAGGTGTCGGATGTGGAAGTTCAGGGTGTCTAAGTGTTCCGCTCCGTAGTTTTCTGTAGCTAGGTGTCGGATGTGGAAGTCCAGGGTGTCCAGGTATTCCGCTTCGTAGTTTTCTGTATCTAGGTGTCGGATGTGGAAGTTCAGTGTGTCCAGGTGTTCCGCTCCATAGTTTCTTGTATCTAGGTGTCGGACGTAGAAGTCCAGAAAAGTGTGCAACAAGCTTTGGCGCTTCGCTCAAACTATAGTATCCTCTTTGATGTTCGCACGGCCTGAGGTACAAGGCCTGAAATAATCCAGCACACTCTCCTCTCTTACGTTTACCACACGGCTTCAACAATCTGGACACCATTAACGACGCTTATATGCATTGAAGATTACATTTTCTTTAAAAATTTGGATATGTATTTATGCATTTCTAGAAAAAGGGACTTACACATTAAATTTATATGCCATTAAGGGGGTTCTCTGATTTGATGGATTCAAGAAATCGATTTTTTTTTTTTGCATAAATTGTTTCCTTAATATGTCTAGAATATGGTGGTAAAGTGATTTTTCAAAATTCGAAGTCATTATAAAGATACAGCAGTTAGAAGAGGGGCAGGTGTTTGGAGCGCTGAGAGGACGACCCTATTGTGTTCTGTCGGCTTGAGACCCTTCTATACAAATGTATGCACATAAAACAAGTCCAGACAAGTTGAAACAAGTTTAGGAGTGTAGTTATGTATGTTGTGAAATTTATTTTAGTCTTGGTTTAGCTTCGAAGAGCAGATTATCGCAGATTAATCGTAAGTTAGGATTTTTATAGTTGTAACTGTACTTGGATCTTCAAACGCGTTTTTCTCAAAACTACGTTTTTCAAACTTTCCTCCATTATATCTCGAGAACGGCTTGGCCAATTCACTTCAAATTTATAGGGTCGACTCAGCACATATAAACGCACGGAATGAACTATTATCACCCCAAAATTTAAAATATTTCTATTTTTTTTTTAACAAAACGTTGACAAAAAATACATGAAATTCGAAATTTTTTGTTCCGAAGTCTGTCAAAAGTCCAATTTTCAAAATTTTCTTTTCATGATAGTTCATTCCGTGCATTTAAGCTTACAGATTAAAACGCCTCCGATTTTTTTAGTTTCGGATAAGCCAATCAGCTGATATCGTGGAGGAAGTGAGCGTCCATTTTTTCGAGGCAGGTGTCTTCAGAGCGCTATAACTTTTGTTCTAATGAATATTTTTAGCTAAAAATTTATACGTATACTCTTGAAACACTTATAAATAAATGATAAAAATTCCAAAGTCCTATCTCTTCATTGGTCCTCACAAAAAAATCCCAAAAAATGCTTAAAAATCAGACCGTCAAACCAGAGAACCCCCTTAAACATTTTCGACACCGCTATATATTTTTCTGATTAGCAACATCATAATGCATTTACATTTTATATCTGTGACAATATAGATTTCAGTGCTTAATACTTCTATTTCCCGTTGGACAACAAAAACTTGTGATATCCCCCAAAAAACACTTACCACCAAAAAACCACGCCAAGTACAGGTGTGCTGTGTATTCCTCTAATAAAAAGTATTGATATCAGATTATTGAGGCCAAGTACTTAAATCACTACATGTTTGCCTATTATATGATCTAGCACTGGCCCATCATTTTAATTGTATTTTCGAAATTTCCTATAACGTTTTCACTACTCTTTTACATTACTACTGTTTCTCGTAGTTGATTATGAATTAATGGTTATTTAATAATTAATCAAACTTTAGCTGATTCCTTATCGAGTACTACTTGGCGGGTCCGTGCCAGAAATTCCAAAGTACTTACTTTGAACGTACTAATAGTATCCTAAAATTATGTTTATTATTAAGATTTTACCGTGATTATTATTAACGAGTTATCGTTAATAAACTCTATATAGAAAGTTGACATTGGTTTTGAGTTTAATGACTGGCATTATGAATGCAAATTTATATCAAGAATTGCATGGACCCGCCAAGTAGTATTCGATAAGGAATCAGCTAAAGTTTGATTAATTATTAAATAACCATTAATTCATAATCAACTACGAGAAACAGTAGTAATGTAAAAGAGTAGTGAAAACGTTATAGGAAATTTCGAAAATACAATTAAAATGATGGGCCAGTGCTAGATCATATAATAGGCAAACATGTAGTGATTTAAGTACTTGGCCTCAATAATCTGATATCAATACTTTTTATTAGAGGAATACACAGCACACCTGTACTTGGCGTGGTTTTTTACACGTAAGTGTTTTTTGGGGGTACACTTTTACAGGAAAGCACATCACGCGAGAAGGTTTGTGATTGGTTGTCCGTAAGAAGTAAGCCGTAACGATTTCATCCTTACGATATTTTTCGCCACTACGGCTTACGTCTTACGGAGGAAAGTGGAAGGGACAGTACTAGATTCTGATTGGTTGGTTTCCTTACGCTTACGTCTTAAGTCGTTACGTCTTTTTGTGTGTGAAGGCCTTTACCGTTGAGTGTAGATAGGTATTCGCTCCGTGCATACCTCGTGGCGACATCTCGCGGTTCATAAGAGTGTGAGCTCACAGAAAAAAATGCATTGACTTAAACGGAGAAGATCTTTAAATTATTATATGTAAGTAAAAATAAGCTTGATTTTTAGTTTAATTGAACTAAACATATGTATAATGTAAACGTACATCCTCTGCTGTGATGCAAAATGTAAGGACATTTTAGTAAAATGCATAAATTGAAGAGTTTAGTGTGATCATTTTGAAGGTTTTATTCATGTATACCAAAAGACTATTATATGATCATTTTAAATTATCTACTAATGTTTGATAATTTTTTTAATAAAAATGTGAAATTAGCAAATTTGACTCTAGCTAAATCTAAAAGTTGTTGATCGTCTTTTACAGATGAAAACCTAATACAATTTATTGCAGGTGTAACTTGATCTAATGTGTCGTCAGATCCAACTGCATGGTCTACATATATTTTTTGTGGTGTACCGCACTTTTTATTTTTAAATTTTTTCTGACTTGGCTTTATGAAGACAGGACTATGTTCTTCAATATCTGTCTGTATTTGAACATCATTATGATAATCATTGCTGATGTATCGAATACACGTAAATGTTTTTTCCGAAATAACTGAATCCACATATATTTCCACTTGGCACTCCTTATCTTCATAAGTTAAAACATGATCTAACGTCATATCTAACACTGGGTTGGATACTTGTTCTACGTTAACTGCAGTTGACACTGGATCGTTTTCCACTGAAGTTGATAAACAATTTATTTTTTTTCTTCGTTCCACGAAACGAGCATGTCTGGCTATTCTGCTTTTATCATTCACTATTTTTCTTTTGTATATAACAGGAAATATTGTTGGAACATAGCTGGGGCTTAACGGATCATTGGACCACCCATTTTCAACGAAATGTGCACTGCAGATGTGATCAGACCTCTTAGGAGTCCACGATGACCCATCAGGACTAAAAAAAATCAAATAAAATATTGATCACTGCTCAGTGCAGTTAGTGGAGTAAACAAGTATGCTTGTTTACTCTCATGTCAAAAAGTAAGGTTACGTGACTCACTTGATTCTCTTCACAGCTGCTATCCATTTAATTCTTTGGTCGCTTCTGTGGCTGGATGTAGGAAAAGAATAGAATTTTATCTTGCTATTCTCACCATTATTTTTACAATTCACTACACAACAATTAGTGTGACGCATTTTTTTGCTCTAATTGTAATACTCGCAATAGTAAAAATTCTTGGAGCAGCTGCCTGCTCCGGCCGCCATGAGCGCTTCGGTCGATTCTCTCATCCCCTCCAAACCAATGCACGAAACGAATAGAGGTGCGGAGGACTTGGTGGGGGTATGTCAAGCATATACTATAGTAAAATTGTAGTTCCAATCCCGGCGGGTAGATGGCGCCCCGAAAATCCCAAGTGTGACGTATGCGACAACGTTCGATATAGTTCAGGAATCCGGCTATAGTGGGTATACGTTTCAGCGATATCAAAACCCGCGATTATTCAAATGACAATTATAGGATATGTTTAATCGAAGACATTATTATTAAGAGATTCAGTTATAAAAGGATAACTCTGAGAGAATCGATACATGCAAGTGGTGACGTTGTAATTATTTAAGAAATTATATTATAAACCTTATAATAGACGTTCTTTTAGTTATGAATACCAGAACTGTATTCCCTCTGTTATTTAAAGGGCGTCCAGCCTAGTTATGTTTATTTAAACCTTTTGATTTACGTTAAGAGTATTTAATGCCAGCAAGTCAAGTGCCAATGATTGAAATGGAGACGGTTGGCCCTTTCTTCGTAGAATCGACCGTCAGAAACGGCTAGTATAAGCACACAGTCTTCTTCCCTTGTTCCTTCTGAACTCGCACCTGATTGGCTAAAACTATGTTGGTAGGAGAATCTTTGTAAAGACTCCGGGGGTGAGTCCACGGAGTTTCGAGTTTGAAATAAAGACTTGTGTATCGACCTTCGATCAGAGCAGATCGCAGTTGATATTGTATATACGTTTATATCTTAATATTCACTTTTATTTCGTAAATATCCTTCCAAATTCGCAAGGTGAGTTTCCACTCTTTACCAACGGAACCCAGCAGCAAGGAACATCGAGTGGGATTTTCAAGTATCCCGCGGAATTAGTCGCTCGGAGCGTTACACCAAGCTATCTGGTGGCGCTGCCTATGAGTCGGGATTTGTACTAAAAGAGACTGTAGCGCGCACGCACAAATTGTTTGCAAGAAACAAGCACCATTTGTTCCGAGTGACATTAATAACACAAACAACATTCTAAATAGAATTAATGATGGAGAAATTGTAGGATTCATCACGTGTATCAAAGATTATATAATAGAAACGAATTTCAGGGTCATAACTCTTATTGCTTTCTATTGGGAATGTATATTTTCGGATTGTAGATTACATATGCAAGTGCACATAAATAAATATAAAATCATTTTCTTAAATAACTATGTGTTATTTGTTGTAGACCTTACCTTAATTTTTAGGGTAGCTTCTCATTTATTTTTATGAATAATTTAGATAAGAAGAACATACGAATGTATTTAAAGGAAAATCGTGCATATGGTTTATCTGTCAATTATGTGGTAGAGCAAATGACGTAACTACTGAAATACAAGTTCCGAAGAAAGTATAAAAAGTACATGATGGTGGTCGATGGGCAAGGCATTGGGTTAGGAGGCAAAGGTCTGTGGTTCGAGACTCTCCGTCGGAAGTTTTTCTTTCTTCTTCTAGACGTTATGATTTTTTTTTTTGAATACAAGGTATTAAAGAGGTTGAAGCGCTTCACGACGGTCAAATCAGTGCTCAATATTTTTTATCGTTTTCACAAAGTTTTATGAATTAATTGATTGCAGTGAAGGGTGGTTTGTATTATAACATGTGCCCATAAACCATAAAAACATTCAGAGCGATGAATTTACAATAATATTACCTGACCAATATTACATAATGCATTAAATTTACAAAACGATTACCTAAATTTAGCACTGATTTGACCTGCGTGAAGTGCTTCAAACTCTTCAAAAGTTGTACGGGCTGCACGCTGAAGGTAAAAAAATCGAACCAAATATCAATTTTTTTCTAATTTTATTTATTACTTTATTATAATAAAGGCATCAACAACGATAATCTACAGGCTTCCACATCACCCAAGAGGTGCCGTAGTCGATGCGTTCCCATTATTTAACGTAGCGAGTCCCCAGTAGGCCTACACTACGATCGAAGATAATAACATCATACAAATGATCCATTTAAATAATTAGCGTATAAGCAAATCACAATAACGTAAAAAATGGTTCGACTGTAAAATCTAAATAACATGCGCTCTGTAGTAAGAAATAAATTTTTCTTACTCCCTAAGCCGAAAGTACCGTCTTCCCGGCCGCATTTGAGTCCGGGAAGAGCCACTTTTGTGGCCTGCTTGCCCGCATATAAACACATGCAAACAAGTGAATGTTCAATCATAAACTCTAAGCGTCTATGTTTTTACTCAACTCTTCATAACCATAAATTTGTAATGTCAGTTGAATAATGAAAAACGGGAAGACGGTACTTTCGGCTTAGGGAACAAGAAAAATAGTATCCCCCAAAAAACACTTACGTGTCAAGAGACTCGGTCGAGTCTCGCGCCAAGTACAGGCAACCCGCCGTACGGGGCACGGCTCGCCGAGACTCTTTACTCGAAGCATCTCTTGTACCTGTGTTTGGACTCAAATATCTTATGAACGGCTGTATGTGAGAAAAATTTATTGATACATTCACTCTAGGAATCAAGGGTTCTGAACTGAATGCCACTAAATTCAATACGATTAGTGTACAGGATTAGGATGTATTCACATGGCGAGCGAGATGATTTTATTTCAGGTCCGTCGTCGTCGTCGTCGTCTCGTCGTCGTCATCGTCGTCGTCGTCTTTGCACGTCCATCGCATTTTTTACCCAACAGATGGCGCTGACTGCTGTGTCTTCTTTACCTATTTGTACTCTGAATGGTGTCAGTAATTTACGAATACACAACGCAGTCAAATACAATTTATACATGAAGCTACTGTTCATACCGAATTTCCAGTTAGTATAAGGGTGCTTTCACACCGTATAGAATTATTAAGTTTTTAATAGCATTCATGTGGAGCGCGCGTGTATGGGTGTATGTACATGTGTGCTTCAACATAGTTCCTCGTATTTTAGGTGACAGTTTTTAGGGATACAGAATGTCCAGGTGTTTCTTTCCGTAATTTCCTGTATCTAGGTGACGGACGTGGAAGTCCAGGGTGTCCAGATGTTCCGCTCCATAGTTTCTTGTATCTAGGTACTGGATGTGGAAGTCCAGGGTGTCCAGGTATTCCGCTTCGTAGTTTTCTGTATCTAGGTGTCGGATGTGGAAGTCCAGGGTGTCCAGATGTTCCGCTCCGTAGTTTCTTGTATCTAGGTACTGGATGTGGAAGTCCAGGGTGTCCAAGTATTCCGCTTCGTAGTTTTCTGTATCTAGGTGTCGGATGTGGAAGTCCAGGGTGTCCAGATGTTCCGCTCCGTAGTTCCTTGTATCTAGGTACTGGATGTGGAAGTCCAGGGTGTCCAGGTATTCCGCTTCGTAGTATTCTGTATCTAGGTGTCGGATGTGGAAGTCCAGGGTGTCCAGATGTTCCGCTCCGTAGTTTCTTGTATCTAGGTACTGGATGTGGAAGTCTAGGGTGTCTAGATGTTCCGCTCCGTAGTTTCTTGTATCTAGGTACTGGATGTGGAAGTCCAGGGTGTCCAGATATTCCGCTTCGTAGTTTTCTGTATCTAGGTGTCGGATGTGGAAGTCCAGGGTGTCCAGATGTTCCGCTCCGTAGTTTCTTGTATCTAGGTACTGGATGTGGAAGTCCAGGGTGTCCAGGTATTCCGCTTCGTAGTTTTCTGTATCTAGGTGTCGGATGTGGAAGTCCAGGGTGTCCAGATGTTCCGCTCCGTAGTTTCTTGTATCTAAGTACTGGATGTGGAAGTCCAGGGTATCCAGGTATTCCGCTTCGTAGTTTTCTGTATCTAGGTGTCGGATGTGGAAGTCCAGGGTGTCCAGGTATTCCGCTCCGTAGCTTCTTATATCTAGGTACTGGATGTGGAAGTTCAGGGTGTCCAGGTATTCCGCTTCGTAGTTTCTTGTATCTAGGTACTGGATGTGGAAGTTCAGGGTGTCCAGATGTTCCGCTCCGTAGTTTCTTGTATCTAGGTACTGGATGTGGAAGTCCAGGGTGTCGAGATGTTCCGCTCCGTAATTTCTTGTATTTAGGTACTGGATGTGGAAGTCCAGGGTGTCCAGGTATTCCGCTTCGTAGTTTTCTGTATCTAGGTGTCGGATGTGGAATTCCAGGGTGTCCAGATGTTCCGCTCCGTAGTTTCTTGTATCTAGGTGTCGGACGTAGAAGTCCAGAAAAGTGTGCAACAAGCGTTAGCGCTTTGCTCAAACTATAGTATCCTCTCTGATGTTCGCACGGCCTGAGGTACGTAAATAATCTAGCACACTCTCCTCTCTTATGTTTACCACACAGCTTCAACAAGCTGGACACCATTAACGACACTTATATGCATTGAAGTTTACATTTTCTTTAAAAATTTGTATATGTCTTTATGCATTTCTAGAAAAAGGGACTTACAAATTAAACTTATATGCCATTAAACGTTTACGACAACGCAATATATTTTGCTGATTAGTAACATCATAATGCATTTACATTTCATATCTGTGACAACACAGATTTCAGTGCTTAGAGCTTCTATGTCCCGTTGAGCAACAAAAACTTGTGATATCTCCCAAAAAACACTTACGTGTAAAAAACTACGCCAAGTACAGGAGTGCTGTGTATTCCTCTAATAAAAAGTATTGATATCAGATTATTGAGGCCAAGTACATAAGTCACTACATGTTTGCGTATTATATGATCTAGCACTGGCCCATCATTTTAATTGTATTTTCAAAATTTCCTATAACGTTTTCACTACTCTTTTACTTTACCACTGTTTCTCATAGTTGATTATGATTTAATGGTTATTTAATAATTAATAAAACTTTAGCTGATTCCCTATCGAGTGCTACTTGGCGGGTCCGTGCCAGGAATTCCAAAGTACTTACTTTGAAGGAACTAATAGTATCCTAAAGCTATATGTTTGTTATTAAGCTTTTATATTTGTTAATAAGCTCTATATAGAAAGTTGACATTGGTTTTGAGTTTAATGACTGACATAATGAACGTAAATTTATATCAAGAAATGCACGGACCCGCCAAGTAGCACTCGATAGGGAATCAGCTAAAGTTTTATTAATTATTAAATAACCATTAAATCATAATCAACTATGAGAAACAGTGGTAAAGTAAAAGAGTAGTGAAAACGTTATAGGAAATTTTGAAAATACAATTAAAATGATGGGCCAGTGCTAGATCATATAATACGCAAACATGTAGTGACTTATGTACTTGGCCTCAATAATCTGATATCAATACTTTTTATTAGAGGAATACACAGCACTCCTGTACTTGGAGTAGTTTCTTACACGTAAGTGTTTTTTGGGAGTAAAAAACTACGCCAATGCATATAAGCGTTGTTAATGGTGTCCAGCTTGTTGAAGCCGTGTGGTAAACGTAAGAGAGAAGAGTGTGCTGGATTATTTCAGGCCTTGTACCTCAGGCCGTGCGAACATCAAAGAGGATACTATAGTTTTTCGCGAAGCGCCAAAGCTTGTTGCACACTTTTCTGGACTTCTACGTCCGACACCTAGATACAAGAAACTACGGAGCGGAACACCTGGACACCCTGAACTTCCACATCCGACACCTAGATACAGAAAACTACGAAGCGGAATACCTGGACACCCTGGACTTCCACATCCGACACCTAGATACAGAAAACTACGAAGCGGAATACCTGGACACCATGAACTTCCACATCCGACACCCAGATACAGAAAACTACGAAGCGGAATACCTGGACACCCTGGACTTCCATATCCGACACCTAGATACGGAAAACTACGAAGCGGAATACCTGGACACCCTGGACTTCCACATCCGACACCTAGATACAGAAAACTACGAAGCGGAATACCTGTACACCCTGGACTTCCACATCCGACACCTAGATACTGTGACGTGATTCTGCCGAATCTCGCCACAAAAATTAATAAACTGTTTTTTTTCACGCTACCTAAGCTCCGCACGACAATCCACCAGCGAAATTCCGTATGCTACGCTATTTTTTAAGTTTTCCGTTTGTGAACGTCCACTATCGTCCTTGTTGTCAGTGCCGATTACGTTTCTTGCGATTAATTATTATTTTGCTTCTATTACGTTATGTGCAATCTCTACTCTCGAGTCTCTCAACAACGAACTACGGGCGTGAGGACAGGACCGTCGCTGAGGAGATTTTTGAGGATTTTGTGACGTTATGACGTTATGGCTGTTTGATGCCGCTTTTGGAGAGTTCTGGACTACTGGACTAGGATGCCCTGCCGCCTCCACCGGACCAGAGATGCCCGCCGACCTGGAAGTCGCCGGGAACCTGCTGCTGCCACGACGCCGAAAGAAGCCCTGGAGCACCCGGGAGGGGGCTCCGCCGTTACCGTCGGCCGGCGAGGGCTGCCCTCTGGGCCTATCCGCCGCCGATACGACCGGCAGGGAGATGAGATTTTCCTCCCTGGGCCGCCTAAGGTCGGCTGACCGCCCACGACAGCGCCTCCGTCCGGCTGAGAAGCCGCCTGCGCCTCCTCAACCCACAAGGCCCAGCGTGCTTCGAGGACTGTGTCGTCAGGATCGCCGCTCGATTCCGTTCGGCCGCTTCCGTCGCTGTGCGTCGACGCTCGGGAGAGCTCGGCTATCCTCGTCAATGTCCGTCCGATTCCGGTGCCGTCCCGCCTCACCTACGCCCGCTCGCCAACGATCCAGGATCGATAAACCATTGTCGTGCGAAGCATGGTAGAAGTATACCAGGTATGTTCAGTTGATGGACACATTTTCGACCACTTCTGCGCAGCCCGAAGATTCCGCCATTTTTTATAACACTACTACACTGAAGACGACGGTGTCCATGGAAACGAGACGCCAAGGCTGGGAGCCTCATTGGCTAGACAATTTACGCGGCAACAATGGCGGAATTTTCGGGCAGCAGCTTATTGGTCCTCTACGACGGAGATGCGTCAGAACATACCTTCTATACTTCTACCATGGTGCGAAGTATCAAGGCGAATTCACGCGCTGAAAAATCTTGAGAACCCGAGCCAGGATAGAGAGAGAGAAAGAAAGAGAGAGAGAAAGAGATCCGGAGGATTATTGCCCGAAGGGCTCTTTGGAGATTTACTGAGTTTGACGCTTTACGCTTTCCTTTTATTTGTGGTGAGATCTTTTGCTTTCCTTTAAAGTTTCTGATTTTTAGTGATATTGAAGATTGTAGACGCGTGCACGGCTAAACCGTCCGTTTAGCCGGTGACGAATTTTTCTTTGTCGTTATCGGGCGAATGTCTTTCCGCCTAATATAGTATAAAGGACGATAGTGCCGTTTTTAGTGATAGTGTTGAGTTTTCCGATTTTGCGCTTTCTTATCTGATTTATGCCTTATACTTTTCTGTAATTAACTTTTCTGGAATCTTCGCTAACGGAAACGTGGGAATCCGCCTGTTTGAACGCTTGACCCCGGGTTGACCGGCTTGGTTGTTCTTCAGCCAGATTCTCTCGCTGCCGACGTATTATATTGTGCCTATTGTTATGAGCTATCGATTACCGTAAATGTATTATTTTTCTGCTTTTGTCTAATTACTTTGAGATTTTCGAACGTTGAGTTCCGTTAAAGTCAGTGGCGAGCCCACGCCGTATTTATTCTGATTATTTCGATTCATACTGTTTCTATAACTTTTCTTTTCTTTACCTGGGCTAAATTAACTAAATCTTTTCACTTGTTTCACGCTTTGCTTTGCGACTTATGTTTCCGATTTTCATAATTCTGTTTTTGTGTGCGATATTTTCTATTGGACTTTCTGTGAATTATTGCTGGTGTTCTCATATTTAATTATCGTTGCCGAACCTTACTGTATTTTTGCCTGCTATCGCTGGGAATCTTTTGGGTGAATTTTGCGTATTGCGACCGTCCCTCTCACGTCACGCGCCCGGCGCCCTTCGAGGCGACCTTATTCTTTACGTTCCTCGACGCCGAGCCTTCAGCCGGTCTCGAAATTGTACTATCTGTTCCGAGAACGTCTTGCCGTGCAACAATAATTAAATATTCGTTATAATATTCTATATTTCTCTGACTGTGATATATTTTCCTGTGCCATATCTCGTATTAATTTATTGTGCTATCTCGATCTATTGTGCTATTTCTATTTATTGTACTATCTTTCGTGTTCGCGATTTTCGACGTGGTGCTATCGAACCCGCGTGCATTATTCTTTTGTCGGGTTTCGTCGTATTATAATTTCTTTTGCGTGACTGTTTCGTATTACGATTGTCGACCGCGGTTATAATTCCACGCGTGCGAGAATTGGAACCGCGCAGGTCGTTCCGCTGCCGTTCCTCTGCCGTTCCTTGTGTTCCGATTTTTGTCATTCTCGTTATTTAGTTATTTTATTTACAAAACGAATTTGTTAGTTTATTCCGAGTCATTCGATTCTTCCGACCGTATCATTTTCCGTGGATTGCGTCTTGTAGAAGTATCGAGCCCGCGTGCCCGTGTCTTCCTCGCGTGTGCGCTCACGCGTAGCGTCTTCACTCGTTATTTTCCGTTAAGGATGCTGCGACTATAATTTCCGAAATTCTATTTGGCGATTCTTATTTCTTTTGCATTGTATAGCTTCCGATTTCGAATATCGATTTTTGTACCTTAATTTTAAGACTTTTGTAAAACTATGCTTGGCTTTCGCTCGCACCCTCAGTAATGCCTGAGTCAATGCTTTTGTAATCTTGCTGTCGAATTGATTGATTATTTAGACTTTTGTTTGCTTAATACAGCTCTGGTGCGTTAACTATTTCATTTGGGTTATTTTCTTGTAGTTTTGCGTATTACTTTCCTCTAAGCCCTTGGCCGAGTTTGTTCCTTCCTTACCTCTTGAACGCCGCGACGCTTCCGACGAGCTAGCCTCCGAAGCGGCGTACTGTGGGACGTGTAGTGGTCTGAGTTAGTATTAGCGTTTGAGTTCCGGGTAACCTTTAGGTTTAGTTACGTTTGATATTCTTTTTCTTGGCCGTGGTGCCCCTATCTGTTTTGAGTGGCCGTGGTGCCTTTAGGTTAGTTACGTTAGTATCTTTTCTTGGCCGTGGTGCCCCTATCTGATTTTGCGTGGCCGTGGTGCCTTTAGTTTTAGTTCGCCTGGTGGCTCATTTAGGTTTAGTTTGCCTGGTGGCAATTGGTTACCCCGGACCGATAATCTCTCGCGATCTGTCTAGTATCGATAACGAGCCCCGAGCTCGTGGTGCTCCTTAGCGGGTACCTGGCGCCCAACAATTTTTTTTGAGTTTGCCGAGACCACTTCCGTTCCCGAATTCCTGTTTTATTGCGTTCTGTTTTGCCGACGAGCGAAATATCGTCGCAATACAGAAAACTACGAAGCGGAATACCTGGACACCATGAACTTCCACATCCGACACCCAAATACAGAAAACTACGAAGCGGAATACCTGGACACCCTGGACTTCCACATCCGACACCTGGACACAGGAAACTACGGAGCGGAATGCCTGGACACCCTGGACTTCTACGTCCGACACCTAGATACAGAAAACTACGAAGGGGAATACATGGACACCCTGGATATCCACATCCGACACCTAGATACAGAAAACTACGTAGCGGTACAGTTGGACAAACAGTCACCTAAAATACGAGGAACTATGCCGAAGCACACATATACATACACCCATATACGCCCGCTGCATATGAGTGCTATTAAAAACTGAATAATTCTATACTGTTGTGAAAGCACCCTTATACTAACTGGAAATTCGGTATGAACGGTAGCTTCACTTGTAAAGTGTATTTGATTGTGTTGTGTATTCGTAAATTACTACCACCATACAGAGTACAAATAGGTAAAGAAGGCACAGCAGTCAGCGCCATCTGTCGTGTAAAAAATACGATGGACGAGCGAAGACGACGACGACGACGACGACAACGACGACGACGACGACGACGACAACGACGACGACGACGACGACGACGACGACGACGACGACGGAACTGAAATAAAATCATCTCGCTCGCCATCTCAATACACCCTGATCTCGTATACTAATCGTATTGAACGTGGGGGCAATCAATTCAGGACCCTCAATTCCTATAGTGAATGTATCAATAATTTTTTATCATGTATAGCGGTTAATAAGATATTTCGTTCCAAACACAGGTATAAGAGTTGACTCAAGTAAAGAGTCTCGGCGAGCTGTGCCCTGTACAGCCGGTTGCCTGTACTTGGCGCGAGACTCGACCGAGTCTCTTGATACGACCCATGGCCAAAAAGTTGAATGCCCTGGTGTATGTGATATAAAAGCCTCGGCTTCGCCTCGGCCTTTGTATCACATACGCTAGGAAATCCAACTTTCTGGCCTAGGGTCGTAATATACTATTGTTCATCGAAGATGAATACTAAAATTCTCGACTACCTATATCTCTATATAACTGGACTAATGCTGTGTTGTTTATCTCGATATACCTAGGTATATTATATTGCATGCACGTACTTGGCCAGGTGCATTACTTATTTACAAATCTACACGTATGCATATATGCAAATATACTATACATATATATATATTCCCAAACGAAGTGATGATTTTTCCTGCAAGGAGTGACTTTTTTTCGAGAAATTCAACTTCAGACAAAGCCGCGGGGAATAGCCGCAACATTGTAGAGACTTGGCCGTTAAATTCGTCTTATCTCGAGCGATCTTTCTAGGAACGAACGACAGTTTTTCCTGTTGAATCTAGACGTTCGACTAGCGTGTTTCTCGCGTTTTCTGGAGGAAAGTACTCTTTTTTTTTACCTGGCCAAGTACGTGCATGCAATATAATATACCTAGGTATATCGAGATAAACAACACAGCATTAGTCCAGTTAAATAGAAATATAGTCGAGAATTTTAGTATTCATCTTAGATGAACAAAATTTATTTCTTACTAGAGAGCGCATGTTATTTAGATTTTACAGTCGAACCATTTTTTTACGTTATTGTGATTTGCTTATACGCTAATTATTTTAATGGATCATTTGTATGACGTTATTATCTTCGATCGTAGTATAGGCCTACTGGGGACCCGCTACGTTAAATAATGGGAACGCATCGACTACGGCACCTCTTGGGTGATGTGGAAGCCCGTAGATTATCGTTGTTGATGCCTTTATTATAATAAAGTAATAAATAAAATTAGAAAAAAATTGATATTTGGTTCGATTTTTTTACCTTCAGCGTGCAGCCCGTACAACTTTTGAAGAGTTTGAAGCACTTCACGCAGGTCAAATCAGTGCTAAATTTAGGTAATCGTTTTGTAAATTTAATGCATTATGTAATATTGGTCAGGTAATATTATTGTAAATTCATCGCTCTGAATGTTTTTATGGTTTATGGGCACATGTTATAATACAAACCACCCTTCACTGCAATCAATTAATTCATAAAACTTTGTGAAAACGATAAAAAATATTGAGCACTGATTTGACCGTCGTGAAGCGCTTCAACCTCTTTAATACCTTGTATTCAAAAAAAAAATCATAACGTCTAGAAGAAGAAAGAAAAACTTCCGACGGAGAGTCTCGAACCACAGACCTTTAGCCTCCTAACCCAATGCCTTGCCCATCGACCACCATCATGTACTTTTTATACTTTCTTCGGAACTTGTATTTCAGTAGTTACGTCATTTGCTCTACCACATAATTGACAGATAAACCATATGCACGATTTTCCTTTAAATACATTCGTATGTTCTTCTTATCTAAATTATTCATAAAAATAAATGAGAAGCTACCCTAAAAATTAAGGTAAGGTCTACAACAAATAACACATAGTTATTTAAGAAAATGATTTTATATTTATTTATGTGCACTTGCATATGTAATCTACAATCCGAAAATATACATTCCCAATAGAAAGCAATAAGAGTTATGACACTGAAATTCGTTTCTATTATATAATCTTTGATACACGTGATGAATCCTACAATTTCTCCATCATTAATTCTATTTAGAATGTTGTTTGTGTTATTAATGTCACTCGGAACAAATGGTGCTTGTTTCTTGCAAACAATTTGCGCGTGCTCGCTACAGTCTCTTTTAGTACAAATCCCGACTCATAGGTAGCGCCACCAGATAGCTTGTGTGACGTATGCGACAACGTTCGATATAGTTCAGGAATCCGGCTATAGTGGGTATACGTTTCAGCGATATCAAAACCCGCGATTATTCAAATGATAAATATAGGATATGTTTAATCGAAGACATTATTATTAAGATATTCAGTTATAAAAGGATAACTCTGAGAGAATCGATACATGCAAGTGGTGACGTTGTAATTATTTAAGAAATTATATTATAAACCTTATAATAGACGTTCTTTTAGTTATGAATACCAGAACTGTATTCCCTCTGTTATTTAAAAGGCGTCCAGCCTAGTTATGTTTATTTAAACCTTTTGATTTACGTTAAGAGTATTTAATGCCAGCAAGTCAAGTGCCAATGATTGAAATGGAGACGGTTGGCCCTTTCTTCGTAGAATCGACCGTCAGAAACGGCTAGTATAAGCACACAGTCTTCTTCCCTTGTTCCTTCTGAACTCGCACCTGATTGGCTAAAACTATGTTGGTAGGAGAATCTTTGTAAAGACTCCGGAGGTGAGTCCACGGAGTTTCGAGTTTGAAATAAAGACTTGTGTATCGACCTTCGATCAGAGCAGATCGCAGTTGATATATATATACGTTTATATCTTAATATTCACTTTTATTTCGTAAATATCCTTCCAAATTCGCAAGGTGAGTTTCCACTCTTTACCAACGGAACCCAGCAGCAAGGAACATCGAGTGGGATTTTCAAGTATCCCGCGGAATTAGGCGCTCGGAGCGTTACATTTTTGGTGGCAGCGGTGGGATAGCCGCAAGTAAACGAGCTTGTTGGACTTGTGAATGTTAGAAGTGATTAACAAAGGATAGAGAGTTTGAAAGACTTTAATATCCGTAATTCCTCTTTGCTCTTGTTTATGGGGTGAACTGAGTAGCTCAGTAGCTTGAGCGAAGAGAGACATTGTACATATATGATTGTGAGTGCGTTTTTGTAATTTAAAGTTGTTGAAAGTTAACGCGAGTGAGTTGTGAATTATTGAACTGAACATTGAATTTTTACGCCGTGATCTTTCTCAAGGGTTTTGCCGTGGTTTTTCACCCTGAGACGAAGGGTATATAAATAAAAAATATACCGAGATCATACACGGTGCAAATAGGGACCACGGAGTAATTCCCCCTAGGCAACCGTAGGCGCTGCAAAAAAAAAGGGAGGCGGCAAAAAAAAAAAAAAAAAAAAAAGGACCAGGACGAGGAGCGACGGACGGAGAGTACCCGACGGACCAGGACAAGGGACGCAGGACCAGGAGGAGCAGGCCGAGAGTATTCAGGAACAACGAGAAACATCTGGTCATCACTGGACAAGAGTCTCAAGGAGGGACAATCACCATTGCAGTTTAGATTATTAGTATTGTGAAACTAACCAGATGGGATACCTTTCGAAGTAGTAAGTCACCACGCTAAAGTAATATTGTAGGTCGTTTCTCTCAGAGGTAGTTTAATTTTTAAGTTGTTCTAAATATTCGAGGAAACAAATCTGTTAATTATGGATAACGATAGAGAAAATGCAGCCGATGAAATACCGGTAGGACATTCAATAGAAGGAAATAACGTTCAAGGGACGGATAATCTTCCGAATCAGGAAAATAATGGAAATGATAGTGTCTCAGATGAGGATGCATTAGATTTATTAGGGCCGGTAGAATTGGTTTCGACCATGAATAAAAACGAGGTAGGGATGGCTACAACATCGGATATGCAAAGCCACAGGCAGCCTTCTGATCAATTACCGGTGCTTAAACGGGGTCCTTTAATGGTTCAGCTTCCGAGTCAGGTCTCAATCCGTTCAAGAGAATCTTCTGAGGTTCGACCCGCGATGATAAATACGCATAGTGATAATTATATACCATTTAAGACTGCTTTAGAATTCTTGCCGAAGACTTATGATGGCGAAGACATGCCTGTTGCAAAATTCGTGCGCGATTGTCTGTTTGCCCAGGAATCGATTCATCCAAGGGAGCGCCCCTTATTACTCCGCATGGTACGATCTCGATTACGCGGTGACGCGGATGCATATTTACAAGATCAGCAAATTAATACGCTAGAAGATTTATTAAATGATCTTAAGGCCGCCTTTTCTCCGCATGAAAATGTACAAGATCTCACAGCTATGATTTCGACGGTGGCGCAAAAGAACGATGAATCAGCTGAGGCTTATGGGGTACGAGTTCAGAAAATATTAAATAAATTAGTAGCCGCGATAGAACAGGAAAACGCGCCTACCATTTCTTACGGAATGGTTCATTCCGCCCGTATCTCTGCTGTCGCTAATTTTACGCGTGGATTAAAAAGGAGTTTGGAATGGCGAGTTCGAACGAGAGATCCAAAAACTCTCCAAGAAGCTGCTGGCTATGCTAAAGCGGCCGAATGGGAGGTTGATCATCAGGAAAGTTTGTCCCGCGGTGACAATTCAACTGCTGGTAGACTTGAAATTTCAAGTAAAAGTAATATATGGTCTAAGTTTCGACATCAACAACGGTCTATTCCGTATCGCGAACAAGGAATATCACGAGTTCATGCTTTCGGTGCACGTGGTCGTAGGACAGGTCGCGGACATCACATGAATCACGGTGGTGGCTCGCGCGGAAACGTTAAGACCGAGCGGGAACAGAATACGTCAAAGGTCGTAGTGTGTTATACATGTGGTCAAGAAGGGCATATTGCTCGTGGATGTATGCAAAGCAAACCAGGTGATTCCGTTATAAAATGTTATACGTGCAATAAGCCTGGGCATTATTCGCGTGATTGCTCAAATAAAAAAATATCGGTCGTTTGTCATTTGTGTGGTATAGAGGGTCACCTCGTTCGTAATTGTCCGAACCGCGATCAAGAAAAGCGGGTAAGCGGTATGAAGTTTGGTCCATCTAATATAGGAAAAGGTCAAAAGGAATCTTTAAACGAGTAGGAAGCTTAATGGATGAGCGCGACATTGAGCCGGAGATATCAGAAGCGCAGATTAAAAGAGTGGTACTTTCAATTAAATCAAGGGGTAAAACAAGTTCACCTGTAGTAACTCTATCAAGTGAAAACTTAAAACTGAAGCAAACTCGATTCATCGTAGATACTGGTGCCGAAATAAATTTGATAAAAAGGAAACATGTTAAATCAGATATGGAAATAAATCAGCAGGTTAAATTCACATTATTCGGAATAGGTCCCGGTCCAATTAAAACGCTAGGATCAATTCAAGTTAAGATAGGAGATGACATTATTGATTTTCATGTGGTTCCAAATAGTTTTGCTATCAAACAGGACGGTTTATTGGGAATGACATTCCTTTGGGATCAAAATGCCGTTATTCATGTTCGAAAGGGAGTTATTACGTCAAATGTAGGCACGGTTCCTTTCCAAAGATGTAAAACTTTTATCATTCCTGCCCGAACGCGACGAGTCATTTCGGTACCTATTAAAAAGACTGATATTACGGAGGGTTATCTGAAACTCGTAAATGCTGGTCCAGGTATTTATCTTGGGAAAAATATTGTCAGGAAGGAAGATAATTGTGCAAGGGTTTATTGTGTAAACTCGACTACTCGTGATGTAGAGCTTACTCTTCCTCCTCTGGAAATAGAACAGTACGAGGTAGCTAAACTTCCTCCCCGTACTGCTTTTCAAGCGCAGCCTGAACAAGATGCACGATCTGTGAATGGAAAGAGATTGGGAAATTTATTAAAGGTATTAGATTTAACACATCAAAGTACTGAGGAAAAAGACAGTCTTATTCGATCTGTTTCCGATTACTTGCACCAATTTCGGTTACCTGGAGATAAATTAGGTTGTACATCAGTCTTAAATCACAAGATAATAACGAGCGATGACAATCCGGTACATAAACGTCAGTATCGTCATCCTCCTGAACACAACGACGTAGTTATGGAACAATCGAAGGAATTGCTCGAAAATGGAGCTATTTCGCCATCAGATTCGCCATATAATTCACCAGTCTGGGTAGTGCCAAAGAAGGCTGACTCCCAAGGAAGACGTCGATGGCGAATGGTAATTGATTATAGGGCGTTGAATGAGAAAACGGTCGGCGATGCGTACCCTCTCCCACACATAACTAGCATTTTAGATCAACTTGGCAAATCTCAATACTTTTCGGTTTTGGATCTTGCTTCTGGATTTCATCAAATTAAGGTCGAACCAGCTGATAGGCATAAGACTGCCTTCTCAACCCCATACGGTCATTTTCATTTTAATAGAATGCCTTTTGGTTTAAAAAACGCTCCAGCGACTTTTCAAAGACTCATGGACCAAGTTCTTTCGGGGTTACAGGGGAATGAATTGTTTGTTTATATGGATGATATTGTCATTTACGCGAATTCTCTTAAGGAACATGAGCAGAAGTTGAAGAAGTTGTTGATGAGGCTAAAGAATGCCGGACTTGTTCTTCAACCTGACAAGTGTAAATTTTTGTGCAAGGAAATTACGTATCTTGGGCATATTATTAGTAGGGAAGGAGTGAAGCCCGATCCCAAGAAAATAGAAGCGGTCTCGAATTTTCCTCTACCGAAAAATTGTAAGAATATAAAGCAATTTTTAGGGCTTGCGAGATATTATCGACGGTTTATTCGTGACTTTGCAAAAATCGTGAGACCATTAACAGTTCTTTTGAAGAAGGAAAGTTGTTTTCAGTGGGGTCAAACGCAACAGGATGCCTTTGACAGATTAAAGTCAATTTTATGTACAGAGCCTTTGCTCCAATACCCTGATTTTACACAACCCTTCGTGATAACAACAGACGCATCGGGATATGCACTTGGGGCTGTTCTAAGTCAAGGCCCTATCGGTAAAGATCTGCCTATCGCATATACGTCCCGCACCTTGAATAAAGCAGAAATAAATTATTCAACTACTGAAAAGGAATTACTAGCTATAGTGTACGCCGTAAAGCAGTCCCGTCCTTATGTGTTTGGACGTAGATTTAGTTTGGTGACTGATCATCGCCCATTAGTGTGGCTACATAATCTCAAAGATCCGGCTTCCAAACTTGCGCGTTGGAAGATATGGTTGAGTGAATATGATTATGATGTACAGTATAAGCAAGGTCGAGTAAATTCTAATGCGGACGCATTGTCGCGAAATCCTATTATGAGTAATGAAGAAATCCTTCCACCCCCACAGGAAACCGGTCATCAGGTATTGATCTTGCATGATCTCTCACCTGATGCGGGATCCGACTCCTTAATTGACGAAAGTTTCATTGAAAAGGTATTCATATGTACTGGCGAGGTTGACGATGTAAGGGATGATGATATGGAGGTAGATGATTATGGCAATGATGGCAATGGAAGTGATATCGATGATGAGAACGAGAGAGAGATATTAAAGGGAACCGTTGTGGATACGGTCGAGTGCTCTGTTGTAGGGACTTCGTCTTCTCCTGGGACTCTCATGAGTTCCAGCGAGGGAGGCGTCGTTGGCTCACAGAGAGGTAATGTTGAGTGCTCTGTTGCAGGGACTTCGTCCTCTCTCAGGACTCCCACAAGACCTGATGAGGGGGGCGTCGTTGGCTCGCAGAGAGGTAAATTTGGAGTCTCGATTGTGGAGACCGCGTCAAGCATCGGGGTGATGGCAGGACGCAAGGAAATGAATTTTCCTAAGGCTATGGTTTATGAGAAGGAGACAGCAAGCCAAGGAAATGGTTGTGTTATGGAAGAGATATCAAAGAAAAGAGAATTGCCAGACGGTAATGATTACTATGCCGTGATGAAGAAGAAATTGTTGTCAGATTCGGATTTGAATAAGTCTCAAATACTGATTTCCAATCCCAGTTCTATATTAAAACCTACTATCCGAAATAGTCCAGATAAATTGATGATGCGTGATGATCACAAGCTAAATTTTATCTCTGCGGACTGCATGTGCACAACTGCTATAGGTAGAGAGATGATAAACGAAAAGGTACTTCAGTTATCAGTTTTAAAAAGCGAGGAGCCTGAGTTGGGACAAGTCATTGTCACTAGACACAAGAGTTATTACATTTTTCACATGTTCGTGAAAGAAAAGTTTACTGACAAGGTTTACATGAAAGATATAGAGTTGACGATAAATGCACTGAAACAGGCAACGGAAACGTTAGAGGTAAAGGGCTTTAGTGTATCGAGAGACGGAAACGGGTTAAATAGCATTCCATGGCCCTTAATTGAAAAGTTGTTTAGAAATCATTTCGATGGTTATAAAATAACAGTCTGTACCGGTACCATTCGAATTCCCCCTGAAACAGAGCGTCAATCAATTATTGCTGAATACCATGATTCTGTAGTTGGAGGACATAAAGGGGAAACAAAAACATATGAACGAATAAGAGAATCATATTACTGGAGGAACATGAAAATAGATATACATAATTATATTAAAACCTGCAGCTCTTGCCAAAAGAAAAAATTAGTTCGTGTTAAAACAAAACAGCCAATGCAAATTACGGATACCCCAACTAGAGTTTTCGAAGAATTACAAATTGACATTGTGGGTCCCTTACCGAGAACGGAAGCAGCAAATAGATATATCCTCACCTGGCAAGATTGCTTATCCAAATATTCAGGTGGAATTCCTTTAGCCGATGTCGAAGCACCTACAATTGCAGTCGCGTTTGCAGAAGCATTTATTTGTTTGCATGGTTGTCCTGAATCTATTCAAACTGACCAAGGAAGTCAATTTCTTAGTGCAATCATGGGTAACGTGGCAAAAATCTTTAGGATTCGACAGTTTAAATCTACAGCCTTTCATCCACAATCATTGGGGTCACTCGAGAGAAGTCATCATACATTTGTTGAATACCTGAAACATTATTGCACACAAGTAGACTGGGATTGTTGGTTGCCTTTTGCAATGTTCTCATTCAATACTTCCCTTCATGAATCCTCTGGATTCACTCCATTCGAGATTGTTTACGGCCATAAAGCACGAATTCCCTCTGAGTTTGAATCAGACAAAGTGCCTTTAACATATGTGGCTTTGGTTGATAATCTAATGACCAAATTGTCGGAGACACAATCCATGGTAGTTGGTAGATTAGAAGCTGCAAAAAGAAGGTCTAAACTCTATTATGATAGGAAACTAAATAGCAGAGACTTTAAGGTGGGAGAACACGTTTATCTTCTGAAGGAGCCACGTTTTAGTAAGTTCGATGACCATTATGAAGGACCATATGTCATTAACAGGGTCTTTAATGATCATAATGTTGAGTTGCAAATTAATTCCAATAAAATAAAGCTAGTGCATATGGACAAGTTAAAACATGCATTTTTAAGAGTAGATAATTAATAATTGGAACTAGAGGTTGTATTATATCTTTGTTTAATAAGGAAAAATATGTGTAACCTATTCGAATATCATTTTTCTTACCTCATTAGTTATTTTTATCACTCGGTAATATTATTGTAAAGGCAAGTATATCAACATTGGTCGTCAGCAGTAGGCACCATGTCACTCATCTTAATATTATTCAACATACATAACCTGAAAAAGTTGTTTCATGGAAACATCTTTTTAAATAAGGGGTAAGGTGTGACGTATGCGACAACGTTCGATATAGTTCAGGAATCCGGCTATAGTGGGTATACGTTTCAGCGATATCAAAACCCGCGATTATTCAAATGATAAATATAGGATATGTTTAATCGAAGACATTATTATTAAGATATTCAGTTATAAAAGGATAACTCTGAGAGAATCGATACATGCAAGTGGTGACGTTGTAATTATTTAAGAAATTATATTATAAACCTTATAATAGACGTTCTTTTAGTTATGAATACCAGAACTGTATTCCCTCTGTTATTTAAAAGGCGTCCAGCCTAGTTATGTTTATTTAAACCTTTTGATTTACGTTAAGAGTATTTAATGCCAGCAAGTCAAGTGCCAATGATTGAAATGGAGACGGTTGGCCCTTTCTTCGTAGAATCGACCGTCAGAAACGGCTAGTATAAGCACACAGTCTTCTTCCCTTGTTCCTTCTGAACTCGCACCTGATTGGCTAAAACTATGTTGGTAGGAGAATCTTTGTAAAGACTCCGGGGGTGAGTCCACGGAGTTTCGAGTTTGAAATAAAGACTTGTCTATCGACCTTCGATCAGAGCAGATCGCAGTTGATATATATATACGTTTATATCTTAATATTCACTTTTATTTCGTAAATATCCTTCCAAATTCGCAAGGTGAGTTTCCACTCTTTACCAACGGAACCCAGCAGCAAGGAACATCGAGTGGGATTTTCAAGTATCCCGCGGAATTAGGCGCTCAGAGCGTTACACTTGTGTGGACACACGACGTCACCACACGGCATCGTGTAAACGCGCCTGAAATAAGAACACCAATAGAAACATGCCTTAAGCAAGGGCACCGTGTAAGCGCGCCCTACTAAGCGTGCGACGCTACACTCCGCGTGGCGTCAGTGCAGGGGTGGGCAACTCTCCTCTTGTGAAAAGTGAACACTGGTACTGAAGTGCCATCTGTGTGAACTCGTCAAAGAGAAACTAAAAATCAATATGGCTGTCCGTAGCGGGTTATTCAAAAAGCACTAGCCTACCTGCTTTGCATTATTGAAGCTTAAAGATCTTTATTCTTAATGTATAGGAAATTAGGTAATAACGTTTTAACACAACAGTAAAATCTAGGTTTTATGGGCTTTATTATGTATAGTATTACACTTGCGAAATGCCTGTTTTACAATGAAGCTGCGATCTATGCTAAACCTCACTTTACCGCATAAAATATTATTTATTGTTCTGCACCACACATTAATTTGATTTTTCGAAAACTGACATGGCATCCCAAAACACAACAAGCTCGAACCATAAGGAAGTTTCTGCAAACAACATAAACTTAAATTAAACAACACTATTCATATACTACCTTTCTGTGCAGTTATTTGTATCACTTACCTGTAAACTAGATGTTAAAATTAATATTTCCTCACCAAATCGAAATTCAGTTTCTCATGAGTGCTGAGGAATTGTCTGGAATGCTCAGGAAACAGAAAAATACAAAATGGCGACGCGTCGCGGTACGCTGTGGCGTCCTCGTTCATGATTGGTCTATTACATTTGCTTCAAGAGCGCCATCTGCTCTACCTTGAGTCGAGCGAACTATACGAATGTCGTCGAAATATCGTGGGAGTTGCCACCCCCTTCGTCAGTGTCTTATATAGTGTGTCACACAATGGTTCCTACTCGACGCTAGTCTGAGCAACAAGTGTATTTTCAATAAAACTAGTATTACCTATCCTTATGTTGCGTCTTACTGTGCTGATCACCACAAACACGGCTTCTTAGCTGCAAACACTATCTCCTATTCCCTACAATAGAGAGATTAAATTGGTAACCCCGACGTGATGAGTGAAACGACGGATCAGTGAAAGAAAGCCACATGCATTCCACGCTAACAAAGGGATCGTTCAAACGGCATGGCTGAGGAACAACCGCCACAACCTGAGCAGGTACGTGAGAATCTGGCACTGCAACAAGCACCAGAAATTCAAGCGAACGAGTTCCGCAACGTAAAACTTCCCACATTCTGGCGAAGACGGCCAACGCTATGGTTCATACAACTAGAATCTGAATTCCAATGTTTCAACATTCTCTCGGACTCGACAAAATACAATGCAGTCATACGACATCTCGATGAGCAAGCTATCAGCAAAGTTGATGACATCATTGAAGCTCCACCAGACACGGATAAGTACATTGCACTTAAGACAGCTTTAATATCTCGATACACAGAATCTGATGAGAAACAAATTCACAAGCTTTTCATGGATCTAGACTTGCAAGACAGGACTCCAACTGACCTCCTAAGGGAGATGAGAACCCTCGCAGGCGGTAGAGTAAATGACAAGATTCTTCGCACACTCTGGCTACAACGTCTACCAGCTAGAGCACAGGACGTACTATCCATTGTAGAAGACGTCGAGCTACAAAAACTGGCCACTATGGCAGACAAAATAGTAGAAAGGAACTACACTCAGGTGTCAGCCGTAGCCAAAGACAAGGTATCGAGCACTCAAAACACTGCACATAGTCCTAAGTCCGAACCAGTACAAGAGGCACTGGAGAAGAGACTCGCAGCCATCGAGAAGTTCATCAATGAACAACGCAAGAAAGATCGAGGACGCAACAGGTCCACATCCAGGGATCGATCCCAGAATAATCAGCAGGGATTTTGCTACTACCACAGAACTTTCGGCGAGAACGCTAGGAAGTGCGCCAGCCCATGCAATTTCAAGACAAACAAGCAGTCGGAAAACTAGAATCGTCGTCATCAGTCAAGGCGGTCCATGACGACGGTTCCCAGAAACACCGTCTCATAATTGCAGATCAAGGATCTGGTCTGAGGTTTCTCGTGGAATCAGGTGCTGACGTATCCGTTATTCCTCGCAACGCTGCAGACAGGAAATGCACCGAAGCTGAGACGCCACGACTTTTCGCAGCCAACGGATCCGCCATTGACACATACGGAACCAAACGCCTCACTCTAAGTTTGGGTTTGCGAAGGAATTTTCCATGGAACTTCATCGTCGCTAACGTCACTAGACCCATTCTTGGCGCCGACTTCATGCATCACTATGCGCTCCTAATTGATTTGAAAGGTAAATGTTTAAAAGATTCTACAACTAACCTATCATCTCACGGGCAGATATCTACTGAAAACACACCCACGGTTAGAACGATCGCTGAGGGTATGCCATTCCACGAGTTACTTGACGAGTTTATCGAGATCACTCGTCCGGTCAAATTCACTGGATTACCCAAGCATGGTGTCCAGCATTTCATAGAAACCCAGGGTCCACCGCAGGCTGAGCGGGCTCGACGCCTCACTGGTGAGAAGCTTAAAGCTGCCAAGGCCGACTTCGAGCATATGCTCACTCAAGGGATATGCCGGCCCTCAAAAAGTCAATGGGCCAGCCCTCTCCATCTCGTCCTAAAAAAGTCGGGCGAGTGGAGAGCCTGTGGGGATTACAGGCGACTCAACGCTTGCACGAAACCCGATAAGTATCCTGTACCACACTTACATGATTTCTCACATAAGCTTCGGGATTGTTCCATGTTCACAACGCTCGACCTCGAACGGGCCTACCACCAAATCCCGGTAGCAGAGGAGGACCGACCGAAAACAGCGGTTATCACACCCTTCGGCCTCTTCGAATTCAACGTCATGACGTTTGGACTATGCAACGCTGCGCAAAGTTTCCAGAGGTTCATGGACACTGTACTCCGAGGACTTGACTTCTGTTTTTGCTATGTGGACGACATCCTCATCGCGTCCAAGAGCAAAATGGAACATGAAAGACACCTGCGTCAAGTTTTCGAGCGACTTCGAGAATACGGTTTGTCGATCAACACGGCCAAATGTGTTTTCGGAGCTCCTTCTGTCAAGTATCTTGGATTCACGATTGACAAGAACGGCACACGTGCTCCAGAGGAACGTGTCGCGGCAATACGCGACTACCAAAAGCCAGCCACCATAGACGAACTACGAAGATTTTTGGGAGTACTCAACTTTTACAGACGTTTCGTACACAACGCAGCGAGAACACAAGCTCCGCTATGCGTCTACCTCAAGGACGCGAAAAGGAAGGACAAGCGACCTATCCAGTGGAACGCGGACACAGAAAAAGCCTTCGAAGCATGCAAGGATCAACTAGCCAACGCATCACTTTTGGCACACCCAGCAGACAACGCACCGTTAGCTCTTTGCACAGACGCCTCCGACACAGCGATGGGCGCAGTGCTACAGCAGCGAGTCGACGATAGATGGGAACCACTCGGGTTTTTCTCGAGCAAATTCTCCAATACTCAACGAAACTATAGCACGTACGATCGCGAACTGCAGGCAATATACTCAGGCCTAAAGTTTTTTCGCTACGCGATAGAGGGCAGACAGCTGATCGTAAAAACGGATCACAAACCTCTCACATACGCATTTCAACAAAAAGCGGAAAAGGCATCACCTAGACAGCTACGCCAATTAGACTTCATCGGACAATTTACCACGCAGATTCTGCACGTAAGCGGTTCCGACAACGTCGTCGCGGATGCACTCTCCAGACTCAACACTATCAGCATGCCGGTTATTGTTACCACGGAAGAAATTGCGGCAGCTCAAGCAACGGATGAAGAGCTCAAGGACTTGCTTCGTACCGACTACTCCCTGCAACTTAAAAGATTGCGAGTGGACAACTCTGAAACTACCATTTATTGCGATGTTTCGACTAACGAAATACGCCCATACGTACCGCAAGGTCTGAGAAGAACAATCTTCAACACAGCGCACGGTCTCTCTCATCCAAGCGGACGCATCACCAAGAACATCATACAGCAAAAATTTGTATGGCCCAAGATGAACAAAGACATCATGGACTGGGCCAGGACGTGTATCGCGTGCCAACGGAGCAAAATCTCTCGGCACAACCACAACGTACCGGAACACATACCCGTACCGGATTCACGATTGAGTCACGTACACCTCGACATCGTAGGACCACTTCCAACGTCAAAAGGCTTTAAATATTGCCTCACGATGATTGATCGCTACACCAGATGGCCCGAGGCAGTACCCATAACGGATACATCCAGCGATACCGTCGCAGCAGCTTTCCTCAACAACTGGATCGCAAGATTCGGAGCACCCACAACGATTACCACCGATAGGGGATCGCAGTTTGAATCTGCGTTCTTCAAAGCTTTAGTACACTTCATCGGTGCAGAAAGGATTCGAACAACCGCATATCATCCAGCTTCAAACGGATTGGTCGAGAGATGGCATCGTTCTCTGAAAACGGCAATCATGTGCCACGAAACCGATTCTTGGGTCGACACCTTACCATTAGTGCTGCTAGGCTTGCGCACAAGCATTAAGGAGGACCTGAAGGCATCAGCAGCCGAACTCGTCTACGGAACATACCTCCGCATACCAGGAGAATTTCTTGCAGATTCAGAGACAACGGATGAGCATCCAATCTTCTCGCAGAAACTTCGCCGACATGCACGAGCCATCCGACCAGTAGCCACAGCTCACCACAACAAGAAGAAGGCATTCACGCACAAGACACTACACTCGTGCAGCCACGTATTTCTTCGAATGGACCAGAACAAGAGGGTTCTAGAGCAACCCTACGAAGGCCCTTTTAAAGTAGTAGAAAGAATTTCAGACACAGTCTACATAATCCTAATTAATGGGAAACGGGAAACGGTGTCAACTGAGAGGCTAAAACCAGCATTTTTAGAGCACATTTCAGGTACAGACGAGATGTCAAACAGCAGTTCACAGCCAACATCATCCGGGAATTCACAGGACCATCGCACTGAGCCTGCAACTGACGCCTCACCTGGAACATCCCAGTCGGGAAAAGCAACACAAACGGCAGTCATCCCAGTGGACGCGCCACCATCTACATCGCGTCCTGACAACCCAAGGACGTATGGACGAGCCAAGGTTCGTTTCACGCCGCAGCCTCACCGCTAGAAGGGGGGTAGCTGTGGACACACGACGTCACCACACGGCATCGTGTAAACGCGCCTGAAATAAGAACACCAATAGAAACACGCCTTAAGCAAGGCCACCGTGTAAACGCGCCCTACTAAGCGAGCGACGCTACACCCCGCGTGGCGTCAGTGTCTTATATAGTGTGTCACACAATGGTTCCTACTCGACGCTAGTCTGAGCAACAAGTGTATTTTCAATAAAACTAGTATCACCTATCCTTATGTTGCGTCTTACTGTGCTGATCACCACAAACACGGCTTCTTAGCTGCAAACACTATCTCCTATTCCCTACACTTGGGATTTTCGGGGCGCCATCTACCCGCCGGGATTGGAACTACAATTTTACTATAGTATATGCTTGACATACCCCCACCACGTCCTCCGCACCTCTATACCCATCTACACTCAACCGTGGACTGGACCATGGAGCCTAGAGTAGAGGAGGACGAACGCTTAATGCTAACGGGACAAAATTGTGGTCGACGAAACTTGACTTAGATCGGGTTCTAAATTTCACCACAAGCGTCGCTGTAAACTTTAAAGACTGGCGTGAAGTAACCGTTTGGTGATAGAGTGAAGTGACGTACCATCGACATATAGTACTGGACTGCTCACTGTAGTCGCAGAAAGTGTACCAGGGAATAGAAAGAGAGCGCGAATCGTAAGGACCGTTCTGTCATTTTCTATCATTCTTCTATTGGTCGAAAGGTTTCTGGATGGAAGGGGTTCAGGACTGTAATATGCAAAATAAGAACCATGTGAAAGATTACTCCGCACATCTAGAATGTATGTACGTTGTTACAGTCGAATCATGGAGACAAAAGCCTCCGTGAGTCAAATCTCAATTGTCGTGATTACTTTGTTGTAGTTGAATTTATCAAAATTCAATATTACTAAAAAAAATGGTGATTCGCTGTGTTAAGTGAGGGCTACCGCGAGACCTGTATTTTGAGCCCAATACGATAAGCTTTCACAACTAAGTAAAATGGTAAAATAACCTTAAATTTTATGATTCACATAAAATTAAATCAATTGTTCAACTTATAAAATATATAAATAAAGTTCATCGTGAAACGTACATTTCACTGCGCGGGGTTCCCTTATTCCTGATTCCGCTCCTGCCCAAGAGAAGGACAGAACGGTCCTTACGATTCGCGCTCTCTTTCTATTCCCTGGTACACTTTCTGCAGCTACAGTGAGCAGTCCAGTACTATATGTCGATGTGACGTACATTCGATCGTAGAAAATCGCTGCTTACGCTGCAGTTGCAAGTGATCGCTGTCTCTTTTTATTCTCAGTCCGTCTCTCTCGTAGTCGCTAACGTCGCCGCGCCTCTATCGGCTTCAGTCGAAACAAGTGGAGCATGATTCGTAGACCATTTACATAGCATTACCATGGAGCCTAGAGTAGAGGAGGACGAACGTAATGCTATGTAAATGGTCTACGAATCATGCTCCACTTGTTTCGACTGAAGCCGATAGAGACGCGACGACGTTAGCGACTACGAGAGAGACGGACTGAGAATAAAAAGAGACAGCGATCACTTGAAACTGCAGCGTAAGCAGGGATTTTCCACGACCGAATGTACGTCACTTCACTCTATCACCAAACGGTTACTTCACGCCAGTCTTTAAAGTTTACAGCGACGCTTGTGGTGAAATTTAGAACCCGATCTAAGTCAAGTTTCGTCGACCACAATTTTGTCCCGTTAGCATTAAGCGTTCGTCCTCCTCTACTCTAGGCTCCATGAGCATTACGTTCGTCCTCCTCTACTCTAGGCTCCATGGACTGCACTATAAGGGAAGGACAGAAGGAAAGCCATGCACGTAATCTCCTTTGTTACAATTCAACATCACGGCCAATCACAATATGCCTATGCGTATGTACGTTGGAAAGAGATACCACTCTATTCTAAAGTTTCAAGCTGCTTGCTGCTCGCTTCTCGCTTCCCGCTGCTTTCGGTCTGAAAGAGCCCTAAATTCATGGAGACTAGAGTAAAGGAGGTCGAGCGTTTATGGAAAACAGCCGAACTTTTTGGTCGCAAAAACGTCAGATAGATTATTGGGATTTGACACACTTGTTGCGACACCTCGTGGCAAAAAGTGAAAGTGCAGAGAGCCCGGGCGTAACACGGAGTCAAATGGGGCACATTTCGTTTTTTGATTAAAAAATGATATCAATGAAGACTATTTGGGATTGGGCAGGTACAAATCCTGCCCAACGTAAATTTATAGAAGGTGAACGGGTTTATAAGGCCGGACACATTATTAAATGTGGTAAAAACGAGCTTCAACAAGGCAGTGGCATGAGCTTCACAGCTGTTTGTCTGCAGACATCAAATTTACGAGACAGTCCTCATGAAATCGAAGGTGACGTATCAACAAGTGGTGAAATTATAAGTTGTTATTGTTCCTGTAAAGCTGGCTCAGGTGAAAAATGTAAACATATTATAGCTGCTCTGCTGTACTGCTATCAGTAAGTTTCTAACCTATATTTTATAATACATTTATTTGTATTAGCAATTTATAATAAAAAATAATTCCTTATTTTCAGAAAAGGTGATTCACTGGAAACGTTATCTTGTACAGACAAAAAGTGCAAGTGGAAAAAAGAACACAAGACAGCTTTGGAGAATTATAACCCTGGTCCGCTTTTGCAACACTCTTGTTTCGCACAAGCTTTGAAGAAGAAAAAATTATTAAATGCTGAGTCAATCAAGGAATGTCAGAATGAAGTAGTCGAGGAGGAATCAGAGGAAGAACCTGTACAAACCGAAGAATCACAGCCCAATCAGCAGTCCTCTGAAAATGCTTCTAATTCAACAAAAATACAAAAAAAAAGAAAATCTCTTAGTGATGAAATAGAAGTTACAGAATCTCAATTGGATGAGATCAAAACGTTGATTTGTAGTAAGGTACCGGAATCTGCTTTAGCAAAGCACGTGTAAGTCCTTATAGATTATCTTTTTATCGGTCTATTAATTGTAATTTCAATATTGTATTATGCACATTACAGAATTGGAAGGCACGATCCGATCGTTCCCAAAGAGAAGAGCATGATTACGGAGGCTTACACGTGCTTTGCTAAAGCAGATTCCGGTACCTTACTACAAATCAACGTTTTGATCTCATCCAATTGAGATTCTGTAACTTCTATTTCATCACTAAGAGATTTTCTTTTTTTTTGTATTTTTGTTGAATTAGAAGCATTTGCAGAGGACTGCTGATTGGGCTGTGATTCTTCGGTTTGTACAGGTTCTTCCTCTGATTCCTCCTCGACTACTTCATTCTGACATTCCTTGATTGACTCAGCATTTAATAATTTTTTCTTCTTCAAAGCTTGTGCGAAACAAGAGTGTTGCAAAAGCGGACCAGGGTTATAATTCTCCAAAGCTGTCTTGTGTTCTTTTTTCCACTTGCACTTTTTGTCTGTACAAGATAACGTTTCCAGTGAATCACCTTTTCTGAAAATAAGGAATTATTTTTTATTATAAATTGCTAATACAAATAAATGTATTATAAAATATAGGTTAGAAACTTACTGATAGCAGTACAGCAGAGCAGCTATAATATGTTTACATTTTTCACCTGAGCCAGCTTTACAGGAACAATAACAACTTATAATTTCACCACTTGTTGATACGTCACCTTCGATTTCATGAGGACTGTCTCGTAAATTTGATGTCTGCAGACAAACAGCTGTGAAGCTCATGCCACTGCCTTGTTGAAGCTCGTTTTTACCACATTTAATAATGTGTCCGGCCTTATAAACCCGTTCACCTTCTATAAATTTACGTTGGGCAGGATTTGTACCTGCCCAATCCCAAATAGTCTTCATTGATATCATTTTTTAATCAAAAAACGAAATGTGCCCCATTTGACTCCGTGTTACGCCCGGGCTCTCTGCACTTTCACTTTTTGCCACGAGGTGTCGCAACAAGTGTGTCAAATCCCAATAGTTGTAAGATTCATCACAAGCGTCGCTGTGAACGCTCTGCACTAGACAAGTGAGCATCGAAATAGGCATCACGTGGTCTTCGTAAACAAGCCAAGTTATAAGTGGTGAGTAATAAGAAAATGTACAATTCAAATTATAGATTTATAAATCCTGCATTAATTCATTTACTTTCGAGCATACTGGGCAAAGTGAAAAAACGTATTTACGTTTTGTTCAGGGGTTTGGATTTGAATCGACTCGCATTGGCTGGTGGCCGAAGGTAATAGCGGAATTTCATTTGATTCAGGTATAGTCGCACTGATTCGAGCTTTACCATTTAAAACGATTGTACAGTGTCTTAACATTTCTATCTCTTTTAATGGTTTTAATAATAGAGCGATAGTTTACTTATTTTTATCTTTTTAAAGAGGATAACGAGTGATGGATTTTTCAGGGGAAATTCGCTGATATGTACACGAGTATGAGCGCAAGTCCAAGTTATTTCAATACCGGGACGCCAAGCTATACGAAATTGGAGCGGGAACAAGCGAAATACGAAGAATTTTAATAAGTAGAGCAATCACTGACGAATATTTAATATTATATTCATATTCACCAGTTCCATTTGGGCTTCCTCATTATATATATGAATCTTTAGGGATAACACAAAAATTGTATTAGTTCTTAAAAAAAAAAAAAAATTACAATATATTCCTGAGTTTCAAAGTTTTTGAAGAGGGTTTTTTTCTTTGTAGACTTGTGATACCATCTATCTTGTCGTGCATGACATATTAACCTTAAAAAACGTTCTAAACTTTGTTTTAAATGTCCCTGGTGAAGAATTACGACAGAATTATTTCTGTCTCACTCTATTCTCAGTCTGTCTCTTTCTTCGTTCAGAACGTACGCCGCGCCCCTATCGTCAGTGGCTGACATAACTTTCATACGTTTCATCGACCATTTCCAGAGCATTGCGCTCGGCCTCCTTTACTCTAGTCTCCATGCCTAAATTTCTGAACAGACTGGGAAAGCCACGAACGGCCACGAAGGAAAGGAAAGTGATGTGCACTCGAAATACTTACTATACAAACATCGTGGATTGTCCGCGCTCCACGCCATGACTGAAATTTCGTGGACGAGCAGGAGTGTCGTTACTGTGACAGGTGGAACACTGAATAGTGAAATTACCTAATAACGATCAATAACGAAAAGATTCACGTCATCACAAAAATAGTAGAGTTTACATTTCAATTTAGTAAGCTCCCCTCATTGTTTACTGAAAATTTTGTCAGTTCGAAGCAGAACAGTTTATACTACTTTACACAGTGTGAATTAACATCTAGGGAACGGCGAAGTAAAAAAGGATTTAAAAAATGGAGGTGTGTTCTTAGTAAATTTATATCTTACGACTAAGATCAGATGTTAAATATTTAGATGTCGTTTGATTAAGACATTTTCTTTTCACTCATTAGTTCTTCAATATTTTACTACACTTCAAATCAATAAGTATAATATAGTTTAATTCATAGCTACTATGTATATTTATGGATATAAATATTTCATAGTAAAAGGTTTTTTCTCTATAAATTAATTGTATACTATTACCTAAAATTTATGTATTGTATTCATACCTGAAATTGAAGTTTCTATGTTTCAAATTTGATACACATTGACTATTCCCATACTCAAGTTATTTTCCATGTAATAAATGAACATATTTTTATTCTATATGTAGATGGATGAATGTTCTGCTGGTGGGGATTCTGGTGCTGAAGAAGATGAAGATGAAGATTCATCACATGGTTCAAGGAGTAATTGTAGCAGTAGTAGCAGTAGTGAAAGTAGTACATCAACAGGCAGTGGAGAAGAAAGTGGTGAGGAACATTGTAGTAGCAGTTCAGAAAATCATAGTTCTGCTGATGATGATGAAGAAGGATCAGAAAGTTCACAACATCCAACAAAAGAGGATTCAAATACTTTGGTAACAGGACTTTCGTTAATTAATACAATGATAGTTTGTATTTTAGCATATGTTTAATAGTTATTGCTTTTACATAGAGATGGGAGATATGTGTAGCTGCTGAGACCAGGGTAAAATTACCACAAGATTTTTGCGAACATTTCTCAATATTTCGGGAATTCTTGGATTATCCTCGTGTTTGGCAAGAGTATCTAACTGAAAGTCAGCGTGAATCCCTCCGTTGCCTATTACCAGCGTTTCCCATAGATTGTGATGTAGATGTTGAATGTGACAAGACACTTCGTATGCTATTTCATAGAGAGAATCAGAGGTATAAAACCAGTAATCATTTAGTAAAATGATAGTATTTAATAATATTTTTGAGTTAGGTTTGGCGTTACCACATTAGATTCTTTCCATAACCATCTATCTACGGGACACTTTCGACCAGATATTAGAAGGATGCGCAGTTTAGTACGCAAGGCACAACAAAGACGATTACTTTTTGAAGAACGTAAACGTACTTATGAACTTGCTGGCCAACTATTGAAATCGCGAGAGTGCTTATTGTCAAATGCATATAAGCAGGGTTTTAGTCAGTCAATTCATCGAACTATATCTAAATTTCAATGGCGAAAGCCAAAACCAGCATTGGGTAAGAGAAAATTCCGTTTTACAGTTAATAAGAAAATATTTGCATACATTTGTTATGATATATTAATGAATATGGCATTTAATAGTTGAAGAAAAAACTCAGTTGCGTTACATAGAAGAGTTGGATGCATTGAAGGCAGAGCTTGGAGCTAATAATACGTTTTCTGTTGACACAACTTCTGAAAACGACGAGAATTATCCTCATCAACAATATGGAGGAGGTAAACAAAAGAAGAAAAAGCGTACCACCATGGGATTACAATACATGCCTATCAGAGGTTTGCAAATGAGTCATGAAGATGAAGCTGTTCGTCCAGTGTTTTCGACACTACAGCGATCACAGTACAGTTCAAATCGATCGTTTCTCCTTCGGGAACAAACAGAGGACACTTACCGAAATATGTTAATAACGCATAAGAAGCGAAGAGCACGTCGTGATGTATGTGATGCTTTAATTGGGAAGAAAAAATACAAATAATTTTATCTAGGTATACATAATTAACTTGTGTATTTCAGATACATCCTGAGTTAAATACACAGGGCATTTCACTCGCTGATTTAGCTCAAAGAGCTCAGATAGGTCAAAAGCACAAAATTTCGCTTGGGAACTCCATGCGTGTTTCGAGTGCTAAAAAGAAAATAAAATTGGAGCAACCTTCTCTCTGTCCACTTCTCGTACCGAAGTTTGCCAATACCAATTCAATTAAGCTTGAGAGTGACAACAGTGACTACTCTCATACAATGGATGATAACAATAAACATTCCGTGATCTTGGAAGCGGATCATCGAATAATGATCTCTAGTACCATAAAAACTGAACCCATAGATGCATATGAAGTACAGCAACCAGTTAAAAAGAAAATGTATTACTTCATTCTTAATTATTTTTTATGCAAAACATAGACTTGAGTGTAGACATTTTCAATAATGTCTAAATCGTATTGATGTAGCCATTTAAATTCATTTTCTAATATCGGAATATAAAGGACCGCGTATAAAACTGTTAAACACATTTTTCTCAAAAGTAAACCCTACAACGATCACCAGATTTAATTGTTATATAGTAAATGTGGTAGTTTCTTAATCGTTATACTATATAGTTGTATTACGTATCATATTTTACCTATCGATTGAATCTATCAAACGTAATTAATTTCTCCGTGATTCTTCCCACATCACTCAAAAGTTAAAACAAATATATATATATATATATATATAAAATATGATAAAATTTTTCTAACTATCTTTTTCTATTATTCAGGAGTCCTACTATTGCAAAAAATAATAAAAATTTGATCTTACCCACGGCAAATATTAAAATGGAAACAGATCTTGAATGTGAGTCGAAGCTCAAGAGTGAGGTTGCAGTTGGAGTGAACGAGGATAAACAAACAGAATCAAAGGAAAAAGAAAAAAACGAAAAGAAGCAACTTGATTTGGATGGTATCGACATGATGGAAATTCCAATACAACTTGATGACGGAATCGACATACTCGAAGACGTCAAGTATGTATAAAATCTTTGCTACTTTAAAAGTTTCTCTCCAAATGGTTTTGTGAGAAATATTAATATAATACTTATGGTAAATTAGGTGTGAAGATGAAGGTGTAATCTCTTTACCGGAAAAAGAAGTGTCGATTGGTGAGGGTATCAGTATTAATGGCGATGGAGAACTAATGCAGGAAACCCACACTTCTTTCTTCTCTCTTATACGGGATGCATTCGTCTCGAAAGGAGAATATCGTATGAGCACCATTGAAATGAGAGACGCAGTGATGCAGTGGCAAGGAAATCCAATTTCTCCATTGAATGATTGGTGCGAGTTGGGATTTAATTTTATTTCCAGCACATCAGGATTCTTGGAATAAATAAACTACTTTGTTTTCTTTTTCAAATTAAGGTATTCCTTGGCACCATCTTGGCCAGCCCTCGTACCTCACGCTCTCGGATTTCTTGCAGGAGAATTAACTTACTCGCATGATGGGGAACAGCAATCTGATGGGGAGCAGGAGTTTGTACCTTATTTGGAAAATAAGGGCCGGAGTCTGTATGCTTGGATAGGCGCTGGCAGAGATTCGGATTCTCGTCTTGCCACACTCTGCACTCGTTTTCTCTTGCATAGGTAATACGAAGAATAAGGATTTTTCCAAAATGTTAAAAAGATTTCAATTTTTATCGTTATTAAATATTTAATTTTTTTTTTAAATGAAACTGACCCAATGAATATGCTTATTTCTCTAAGGGATTCTCTCGGACCTCCATACACTTCGACCGTAAGTGCTGTTCTTCCAGTGAAGCAGCCGTTACAACAAATTGCATCTAATAGCAACAATAACAACAGCACTGGTAGCGGAAGTATCATTGGAGGAGCCGGAAGGGTTGGAAGTCCTGTGATTGATTCTGTTAATCCTGATGCTGGGTCTGTTGGTGCTTTGGGAGAATGGGAACCGCCCCGGCCTTTATGTCCGACTGAATGGAAAGTTTGTCCTTCGACGCTTGAAGAACGCGAAGAATTTCGGAGGCAGGAACGCATGCGTTATGCAGCACCTCATAAAGCATTTACCTATCGCATGCATGGCTATGCGTCTATTGTTGGACCCGTGAAAGGCATTTATCAGCACAACGTTGGTATGTTATGATTATTATGTTCATGCTTGTTTGAAATAAATGTTAAATGACTTAAATATTTCTCGCAGGTTCAGGTGTAAATAAGCCACGAGGTCATTCATTGCTGGTAGCCGAAAGACCGAACTTTGTTACGATCTTGGCGCTAGTGCGAGATGCTACTGCTCGTCTCCCAAACGGTGAAGGGACTCGAGCTGATATTTGTCAGTTACTAAAAGACTCGCAATACATCAGAGATCAAAGTGACAGCGAGGGTGGTCACGATAAGGAAGGATATTTGCATTCAGTTGTATCCGGTGCTTTGGATAGATTACATTATGAAGCAGATCCATGCGTTAGGTATTATCCTCGACGTAAAGAGTGGTTGTATTTACATCGAGCACGTTCCGAGTCAGAATTTGGTTGGTATCTGTTACTGTTGCGCTTTTAAATAATTATTCAACTTTGAACACTTCCATCAGGATTTTAAATATGTATTTTTTACAGAAATGTATCACCAGCAATTGCAAGGGGTGGCTAAGAATAAGAAAAGTATCGGGGGTGCTGCACGAAACAAATCAATTCAACCTATTGCAAAATCAATCAGTGGTGGTAAAGAGCAACCTGTCAACAGTAACAAAGAGAGTACGCCGAAGAAAGAGCGAAAGCCTCCTACACAGGCTCAAACTACGATCGTTAGGTAATTTCCTTTTTTCTTTGTACCTAATAATCTTCACTGGATTTTATTCTGTCCGGCGACTTTTTTAACTCCGTGGTCCGTTCGTTCGCGCTCGGTAATAGTTTTCTTTTAACTAGCAGCTGTCAAAATCTTTCGACCGTATACATATATTTGTGTAAGTCGCGTAATTTATTTTTGATTATAAATCGTTTATTTGCACCTTAACATTCTCGCCACTGGTGGAACATAAATGTTACAGTTTTGTAATAACAAGGGTGTGTACAAGTAATGTTACATCGGTAGCAAGAGTATTAAATATTCCTTACGAGCAAAAAAATAAGGGAACAAATATAATTTAATGTTGCGGATTATCGATTTTGAAGCTTGTCTGCCATCGGATCAATTTTGCCAGTCGTCAAAATTTCATAATTATGAAATATTACGGCTGATAATTCGCATAGTTTACGAGTAAGACCAGCTTTTCGTAGTTTCTCGCGATAAATCGTAACGACAGAGTAATATCGAAAAATGTAAACATATGTCAATCTATCGTTCCGATGTCCAAGTACCCAAAACTATTTTCCTTGATACTTAGATGCTTCGAATCAACGATTTCGATGTCCACAGATACTTGGCATCTGTTCGCTATATCCGAATTCTTCCAATTATCCTTTCGTATGTTCAGGTGTTGCTGATTACTCGAATTATCGCTTTTTATATCCTGATTGACCTAATCATCGCCTTCAATAACTTGATATTCCAAATCTTTATTTTATATGCTTAAATAACCTCGTTTAAAATGTTCAAAAGCTTTCGATCGTCGTTTTTGATTGCTCTGATGAAATAGTTCGTGTTATTGTTTTCAATGTCTTGATACTTTTAATTATTGTTCCGTATATTCAAATATCTCTTTTAAAACATCCTAAACTCTATATCATAAATGATTCCCGATGTCCAGGTACTCTTAATCCTTGATGTAGATACTTAAATACTCCTGAATCATTATCCTTAATAAAATACTTGGTCACAAACACGATTCCGAAAATTTCGGAAGATTTCTGTTAACGCTGAAGATACGTTCTCGATATTTAGAGTGCTAAATGCAACATTGCTAACGGGGATATATGTGGCAGCTAGCTCGGTAAATTGGGAAACTACTTTTTTACTGAATGTTTGTCAAATCACATTTTGAACGAAAAAGCGTTGACCAGGGTATCATTAATCGGCGTCTTAAATCGGTGATAACACATAATCCAAAATAAAATTCTGCATTAGACAAAAACAAAATCTTGGCCTATGCAAAATTTGAATATGATTTAGTTTTAACGTATAGGGTTTGAGATATAAAAAATATAAAAGTGTCAACTTCCATTATATAGATATACTCAACCTATAAAAATGAATAATGTTCAAATTAAATATTTTCATTTTCATACGGTAGAATGTAATAATTTTTGACTCCAATGTCGAGGTTATTTTGTATTTTCACCCATTTATTTTTTAACCAAAATTCTTGGAACGATTATTACTCCTTGTTTAAACTGTGCTGCCCTATTACTATTATGATTATCATCACCGAACCTCCTTAATGTATACTTTAGCGTTTGTAATATGTGATATTGTTCGTCTAAGAACTATTTTATCAATTGTTTATATTGTCCTTCAGAAAGGAGCAACGGAAACTTGAAGAAAAACTTATTATGGTTCAACCTACGACGGTGGAACAAACGTCAATCAGTACTGGCACTACTACAACGGGAACTAACGATGCTATGGTTTCGCCCGTTACCTTTTCTAATACTTCTACGCTTGAAATAGCGCCGACGATTTCGACTGCTAATTCTGCCTCAATAATAGAACGAGATAATTCGATTCCAATAGAAACGAAGCAGCAACCGCAACCGCAACAACAACAACAACAATTGACACCATCACCGCTAACTAAAAAAGTGGCCATGACAAATATCGGTGGAAAGCCAGTTACCGTAGTGAAAACAAATGCACCACAAAGTCTACTACAGTCCAATCATCAACATTTTCCTCATCACCAAATCCAAGTATCGACATCGGCTGGGTTGCAGACAATCAGACTTTCTGGACATTCTGTGCTGCACTCTGCTCAAGCAGTCGCTACAACTAGTACTGCGAACGTAGCTAGTAATACCGCAAATGTTACCGCAATTTTCCCTGCGTCTAAAATTCAAACACAACAGCAACAGCAAAACGTCATAACGAATCAAGCTGGAAAGAGTATTCTTCAGAATACTAATGTAAAACAACAGACACAACATGTCTTACCTGGAAAAACGTTACTTGCTTCTCAAATAAAGCTAGTTAGTTCGGGGCAGATAAAATCCTTGTTGACAGGGCATGGTCTTCAGGGACAGACTATATTTATTAAGCAATCCTCATCGCCGTCTGCAGGCCAACAACAGCAATTACAACAACAGCAGTTGAAGGTATGTTAAATCATGATTCAGTATGTATTATTATTAAAATTGTACTAAAATAAATATATTTATACTTATGTCCCGATAATAGCAACAACTTCAACAGCGCGTTGTAACTACTCAGCAACAGCAGTCTCCGAGTATGCAAAGAATAATAGCGCAAATCGGTGGAAAACCAATTGCAGTGCAGATACAACAATCACCGCAACATCAGCAGCAACAGCAGCAACAAAAGATTCTAGCAAAAGTTTTAACCAGTGCACCTGGTGGCCAATTAATATCTGTGGAAAGCCTCTTGGCTCAAAAAGGATTAAAACTTGCCACAGCTACGGGCCATACAAGCCAACTGAATAGACAAGGCAAACAAATCATTCAGACGCAATATCAAGTACGTTCCAGTTTTTAATATTATTTTCTACTCGTCTATAAAGATGATACCATAAATGATCTGCTTTTGCAACCACATAATTACTTACGTTATTAATAAATTGTAATTGCAGGTTGTATCACAAGCTCAAGCTGTTCCAGGGCAGTCGAAAATTATTGTAAGTTCACAACAACAATCTCAACAGCCACAACAATCACAAACCGTGAGAATGGTTACAGCACAACTGGCGGGCAAACCTATAGTTTTGGCAAGTGGTAATAAAGGAATGGGAGTCGGTGTCGGTGTGAATAGTACGGGTGGGGTTACGTTAGGAAAGCAGCAATCTGGCCAACAGCAGCAAGCACAGCAACAGCCAATTATTTTACCAAGCCAATTACTAAACATCAAAACTTTACATGGCCTGAAAGTGATTCCAACACCTGCAGGATTAAAGACAACCGGTGCAGCGGTTTATGCCCGCGTCATTGCACCGACAACAATGTCGGCACCTTCAACCCAGTCTACGGTCTCGCAGGCTCAACAACCGTTGCAGACCCAATCTCCAAGAAACAGTCCTTATGGTACTCCCTGACAGGAATAATTTCAAAATTATTCTTTTCTTCCTTATTTATTCCTGATTCACATCATTGGTATGTCTTCGTGGGATGTTTTCTTTCTGTGAAATAGCACTGAATATACATATAGGATAATGATTACTCTTTATCAAAGTAAACTATTTTTCTGGCTGTATCGCATGTTGAAGAGAAATGGAAAGAAATAGTGAGTATTGAGATATTCCGCTTATTTTTTCATTGGTAAAAAATTGAGAGTGCTTTATTTCCTGACTGGATTGTCGGCAAGTCACATACAGATAAAGAATTAAAATGAAATTAACATGCAAGTTGAGGCTGCTGCTCAGTGAATTTTAATCATAAAATTTCAATAGTGAGAAGACTGCAATGTTATTCTCTACTATTTTATTATTACATTATATGAATAAGGAATGTAAGTTGGATTTATGCTTCATAAATATCTTCATTTCGTGAATAATTTTTATGAAGGATAGAGTTTTTTCTATCTTGTTCAATTAACATAATTGTCCCCATTATGTTAGCTCCATTTTAGAATGAATGTAAAATTAAAATCTTTTGGATATTTAAGCATAGTTCATAAACCCTTTTCTGTCATGGGAGAAACGCGGTAATACCATTTTGTAAAAATAAATAATGGGAGAATAACGATGTAAGAATTTTTCTCATTGTGACGTCATCACGTTTACGTTTGTGTCTACGATTCTGTTCGAATTGAGTGAATACACACCTTAAGGCGAGAGAACATATAGGTACTCAAAACATTAAAAAAGCACTGCAAATCAGAAAGTATGTAAAATTATTATACAAAATTGCTATAAGAAAGTGGCTATGAAAACCATCACGACCGGTGTGACAATATTGCTCCTATCCGACTATAAACTCTTAAATCCCGAGGGATTTAAAATCCCAGGGTTAGATCTCAATTACGTTAGGTTCATCGAATCCCAATTAACACATCGGGCCGAATTAATTTTTATTTTTGTGAATGTGTAAAAAGTGAATATTAGCCATTCTTTTTACGACCCCAACACAATTGGAAAGGGCTATAATATGCAGCCATAAATTAAATACTTGAATTTTTTTTCAATACATATAAAAAGTAACTATTGGTCGCGAGCTGATGTGAAGAGAAGGTGAGTGTAATGATTGGGTACGTTTACACACCGCATTTAAACCGATTTAATTACTACTGGGCTCGTATTCTTGAGCCTGCCTTAATCATTCTCGTATACGTCTTTCTACTTCAAAAGTATTGACTGGTCTCATGTGAGATTCACGAGAACGCTTCGAGAATACGGACCAAAGTCCTGATTTATAGAGTGTCGTGAATTGTGTACGTCTCTGCTTTAAAGGAATGTTTATCGTTCGTCACTTTCATTACATAGAATGGTTTAAACACAGTGTGTAAGCGTATCAAATGGATTTGCAGTTATTCATATTTTTCATATTCCAAAATAAAACTATACAGAAGCAAACTCGAAATTAGCTTCAATTAAATCCATTTGAAAAGAGTAATCACTTTCAATAACCGTAGAAAATGTATCCAAAAAGTCTTTAAACGTGTGCCTTATATGTTTTCCACGACCTCATATCTTATATTTCAATTCGTTCTTACTTTTACTTTAAAGTCATCAATTTATTAACGGCTATCCTTTTGTGGGATATTAACCTTTGGTTTATTGAAGAGTTGCTTTTAATGACTATTGGTCCGAAGGCAAGGCACATGTAAATACAGACCCGTAAAAAATGTGTAGTTACGTTTTTTAAAATACAATAAGTAAAGTACGTGTACGCGTGCGTTTTTCTTCCATGTGATTTTGATATCTTTTAATTTTTTTAAATGTATACATAATCCCCAGCTGCATACACTTGAATTATACCTTGCAATGCTCATTCAAGCTACATGGACGATTGAAGGGTACACTTAAAATTGAAGCATGCTTAGAGATACACGTACCACCGAGAGGATCCTAATAATAAAAAGGGCTTTTTTTATCTAACAGCTACTGGGCACATTAGGCACATTAGGTATGCTCAAATGAGCATAGAAGTTTTGGAGCGGGACGTTGTACATTGTGTTTCAGACAGAATATACATATGCGGGCTTGTCCTTATTTCGTCGATATACGTATTCACGAAGTATGGGTCTCGAAATTAGATTATATGTAGATGTAAATTAGGGTGGTCGTTAAATAGTGTCTGATCGATTTTCCTTCGTGCCGCCTCCCAAATCGTTCCCAAATAAATAAAAAAAAATCCTTGAATTTTTTCAGATTTTTTGTTTTTCATTTACCTCCCCCCCCCCCACAACGGTTGAAGTTTCCCATTTAAAATACATGGAGTTTTCAGGTCTTCACAGTCAATATTTTATTCTGGGACTAATTAACGGTATAAAAATTTGAAACTTAGACAAATTACTTTAAAAATGTACTACAACAAGGATAAAAAATCACCACCCCCTACCCTAATTTTTTTTTTATGAATTGACTCATATAGAGATGTTACTTTTTTAAATTATCTAGTGATGCTCAATAGCATCGAAAATATCTTTATCAATGTTTTTTTGTCTTTTTTTAACATTGTATATGGGAATATCATCATTAGACAAAAGGGGAATGGTATATCTAAAGTAAAAATGAATTCGGAAGGGGGTAGGGCCGATGATTTTTGGCCAGTCATATTTTTTTACGGTAAAAAATCGGGGTTCTGATAATATAAAGACATCCCAGGCTTAAATATATAAACTTCAAGGAGTACAATTTTTTTCATAATTTCGATTTTAAAAAATTGAACTATAATTTTTTTATGTTAGGATTTAGGGATCTTTTAAATATGATCAGAGTATCTTTACGCACGTTCAATCATATGTGGAATTGTGAATGTTTTATGAATTCCACTGGAAAGATAAATACATAAATAAGAAGAATTAGCAATAATAATCTACTTTATTTCAATTTTCTGAATACAAATTTTTAAGTAGTGCTTCCTTTTTCGCATCTGGGTGACTTTTCCGATATTCGCTCACGATTTGCAGAATGAACTGCTTCTGTTGTTCGTCCCGTGTAAGAATTTCATTGTAATCAGTGAATAAATGAATGCCTCGTTCCGCGACATCATTAATCACTTTGAGATGTTTTACAATTTTCAAACCGTGGGCGTAACTTTCATTTTGACTTCAAACAGACGGATCGAGCTTCAAAAATTCTTTATCAATTTCAAACTTTCGGAAAAAGTTCAGTGTTTGTGTAACAACAATGTCTTTCAAATTGATTTGGATCCGTTTGGGAAAAAAGTCATCTATTTCGTCGTATGGACTCAATTCCGAAACCATCTTGCGCTTGACATCAAATGACACATTTTCATCAAAAAATGACAGGGCAACGGTTTCAGCATTCAGGTACCATAAGTGTTTGCTGAATTTTTTTTTTTTTTTTTGGAAAAACAGCAATTTTGTTTCAAGTTTTGATTTGCTCTGATTGGTCGCCACGTTTTTCAATTGGTTTTACAAACATGCAATGTTATCCTAATCCATCATTCCACAATGGCGCTAAGACGAAATCTACGCCAATTTATTTATTTACTTGGGGACTATGATACTCAAATCTACGGAAATAAGTTGCCATCAAAGGAGCAAGCGCTGAAAGTTCTGTTTTTCAACATTCGTGTTGTAAAACTAAGTACACGTGAAAGCGCAAAGTTGGTCGTCAGAGAAGTCAAAGTTTTTTGGGATAAAGCTCGACTACCGATTCAAAAAGAGAATCGTATCAAAAAATTATTGGTGATGTATCACGAATGGACAGAGTTACAAAAGCACACGACACGACCTACGAATCGTCAAAAAGAAGAACATTTTTCTTCTCGACTTAAAAATTTATTCGACATTTCTCATGGAAACATCATGGAAAATATTGACGAAACGAGAAGAACGTTTCTTGAAAATCAAATACGAGATGAACGCGTAGTATACATCAATGATATCGAATGATTTTTCGAAAGAATGGAAAGAAAAGAGGAATGGCGGAACGAAGTTTTGTCGAGAAGACAGTCGAAAAGTCAAATGGATATTGATTTAATAGGTAGGTAACTAGGTGATAACTTTAGGTTTTTATTGACGTAAGGATAAAATCTTTTAAAAAATCAACAATACGGAAGATGCTAAGATCATTGGTCTTGCATAGTAATAATAATCTAATATTCATTCATTATATCAAAATAAGGATAATTCATTTCAGACAGTTTCGTCGAACTATCGTCGAATGAAGGTCCTCCGTCCCCGACTCTAACTCAAGGAAGCATTGATGCATACTCAAATATTTCTTTCAATAACGACAGAGAAGAAGATGAAGCTGGACCACCTACTTGCAAAAGATCGCGCGGAAATGTCAATACATTTAATGACAAAGTTGTTACTGTCCTTGACAAATGTGAAGTGAGTGACAGGGACGCTGTACATCTAGTTGGCGCCGTAGCGGAAGCTCTGAACGTTGACTTACGATCCTTGATTCTTAACCGATCTTCGATTGGAGCACATCGACAAAAAGTGCGTGCAGAACGAGCTGATCGAATAAAGAAAGTTTTCCAAACCGAAAAGTTAGATGCTCTCGTTTTACATTGGGACAGAAAACTACTAATTGATATAACGAAACGTTCTATGGTTGACAGACTACCTGTCGTCGTCACAAATAGTGAGATCGAAAAGCTCCTTGGTGTCCAAGCTTTAGAAAATAGCAAAGGCGTAACCCAAGCAAATGCCGTCCATGAAGTTCTGAGAGATTGGGGGCTTTGTGAATCCGTAAAAGCCCTTTGCTGCGATACAACGGCGTCTAATTTGGGCAATAAGAACGGTGCAGCAGTACATTTGGAGAGCCTGTTGCAGACAAGTCTTTTGCTTTTGCCTTGTAGGCACCACATTTTCGAACTAGTTTTGCGCAGTGTATTTGAAATGAAATTGCCATTAACAACGGGACCAAACGTTCCACTCTTTAAAAATTTTCGCGAAGCCTGGAACGAAATAGACAAAACGAGTTACAAAAGTGGGATCAATGATGAATACGTCAGGCGAATTCTGACACCAAATCATATAGAAAGGATAAAATCGTTTACACAGAAAGCATTGGAGACTGTTCAACCGAGAGACGATTATAAAGAGTTCCTGGAGTTGTGCCTCATCTTTGTTGGATCTGTTCCGTCTACTAAGGTTACGTTCATTTATCCTGGAGCATTCCATCATGCACGATGGATGGCAAAAGCTATATATTGCTTGAAACTATTCATATTTCGAGACCAGTATCCATTAACGGATGAAGAACGATTGGCAGTCCGCGACACATTGACATTTGTCGTGATGCTGTACGTTGAAGCATGGTTCACTGCCCCACTTGCGTCTGTACCGCCAAACATCGATTTACAATTTTTGAAGAATCTCTATAATTATAAGTCGATTGACGAAGGTGTATCGAATGCCACTCTCAAAAAATTCAGCAAACACTTATGGTACCTGAATGCTGAAACCGTTGCCCTGTCATTTTTTGATGAAAATGTGTCATTTGATGTCAAGCGCAAGATGGTTTCGGAATTGAGTCCATACGACGAAATAGATGACTTTTTTCCCAAACGGATCCAAATCAATTTGAAAGATATTGTTGGTTACTGCGATAAAGAAATAGATCATTTCGTATCTCCACAAACACTGAACTTTTTCCGAAGGTTTGAAATTGATAAAGAATTTTTGAAGCTCGATCCGTCTGTTTGGAGTCAAAATGAAAGTTACGCCCACGGTTTGAAAATTGTAAAACATCTCAAAGTGATTAATGATGTCGCGGAACGAGGCATTCATTTATTCACTGATTACAATGAAATTCTTACACGGGACGAACAACAGAAGCAGTTCATTCTGCAAATCGTGAGCGAATATCGGAAAAGTCACCCAGATGCGAAAAAGGAAGCACTACTTAAAAATTTGTATTCAGAAAATTGAAATAAAGTAGATTATTATTGCTAATTCTTCTTATTTATGTATTTATCTTTCCAGTGGAATTCATAAAACATACATCCACAATTCCACATATGATTGAACGTGCGTAAAGATACTCTGATCATATTTAAAAGATCCCTAAATCCTAACATAAAAAAAATTATAGTTCAATTTTTTAAAATCGAAATTATGAAAAAAATTGTACTCCTTGAAGTTTATATATTTAAGCCTGGGATGTCTTTATATTATCAGAACCCCGATTTTTTACCGTAAAAAAATATGACTGGCCAAAAATCATCGGCCCTACCCCCTTCCGAATTCATTTTTACTTTAGATATACCATTCCCCTTTTGTCTAATGATGATATTCCCATATACAATGTTAAAAAAAGACAAGAAAACATTGATAAAGATATTTTCGATGCTATTGAGCATCACTAGATAATTTAAAAAAGTAACATCTCTATATGAGTCAATTCATAAAAAAAAAATTAGGGTAGGGGGTGGTGATTTTTTATCCTTGTTGTAGTACATTTTTAAAGTAATTTGTCTAAGTTTCAAATTTTTATACCGTTAATTAGTCCCAGAATAAAATATTGACTGTGAAGACCTGAAAACTCCATGTATTTTAAATGGGAAACTTCAACCGTTGTGGGGGGGAGGTAAATGAAAAACAAAAAATCTGAAAAAATTCAAGGATTATTTTTTATTTATTTGGGAATGATTTGGGGGGCGGCACGAAAGAAATTCGATCAAACACTATTTAACGACCACCCTAATGTACATACAAAATATATTATTTTCCCGCCTGGGATAATTAAATAAAAAAAAGAATCATATACCTGGAGTGGCGTTTATATATCTTAGGTGGGTGTAAAAATGTATAAAAAACGGTCATTCCACGAATCTTAGAGGCAGCCTTTTTAGAACCCTGGGATGCGATTGACTGATAATCAGTCCTTTTTTATGTTTAATTGCAATATTAAAACATGCGTATTGCATACAAATTGTAATGGGCCCTGAAATGATTTAATTTTTTGAGTACATAGTTGTGGCACTATACGTTTAGTATAATAATGTCACATCTCAATCAACAAGTTGAGATGTATGTGTATGTGCCGTTCGTACAGTTTGAGGACAGATTACCATAAAGCGGCGTTCAGAATAGCAAGCTGATGCGTTTTTATTAGGAAAAAAAAAGCTAAATCTTGAGACATCACAGCATTGGAATTCTACTCAATCTTAACCTAACATAGCGTTACGTTTTCTAAACCCATCACAGCTCTGAGTGCCTAGCCTTGAAAAAATTTGATGTGACACACCGCTTTCTGGTCCTCAAAACAGCCGTAACCCTGAAAACTCTATCAGACAGTTTTTAAAAAAGCCACATGTTCTCAAAGTAGCCAATACGTAAGTGAAAATGTCCAAAGTAGCCCAGTCCAAAATTTATACGTACATACATATATGTTCAGGAGTATTGCGCTAATGGAACTAGCTCGTCCATTTGATTCCTATGATATAACCATCTTCATAGTCTAGGCTGTGGACTAGTTTAAAAAAGGTGGTTCGAGCTTTGCTCACGTTTTTAAAAAATTGTTCATGTACTTGTTAAGAATAATATATAAGTAACACGGAAAATATCAGTACCATTTTTAGAGAGTGCTATTCCACACAACACTGGGATATTAGCAATACGTCATACAAACGTCGTGAATTGCCAGTACTGACATACAATAGACATCCGTAAATCTGCAAATGACATCTTGCAGACGTCATTTTGAAGTATGTTTGTTCCACCTACGAATGTCTTTCTATCCGTCTTTTGCACATCCTACCCATCATTCATAGGATGCGCTTCTAACATCCATCTGACAATTTGCATCACATGAATAGGATATTCTGATAAGGCAGTAGACGGCCCAGTCATCGGCCATGTACTAGACATACATCGAGAAGCCGTCTTCCTATGAGCATTTCTCGAAGGCAACATAACATATGAAATGATACAACAATAAAAGTTCGACGTGCTAGAAATGACACGTGTGCTGATACGTTATAAAAACATTCAGTGAATGTATGCACTTTTTAAAAAAATATAGAAAATAAGATAAAGCAAACAACCTATTGAAAGGTGAGTAGTTAATGACTATAAAATATATAATAATAATAATAAATGGTAAAAAAATAATGGAGAACATAAATGCCGATATTAAAACGATTTTCTAAAGATGTCATACTACGTCGTGTTTAAGAACTTCTGCATAAGACGTCTACCGACGGATGTATTATGCATAGCATTTTTCAACCGGACGTCAGTAGGACATTCCAGATATAATTTGGATGTCGTTCTGTTATGTGGGCGTTTTTGTTACCATATAGAATATAAGAAATAATACCTCGTTTTGACCCCTTTAAACTGGGATAACTTGAAAAGTATTGAAAGTGTTGAGCGAAGAAGCGAAATGATTATAGGTAGAGAAGAGAATGAGTTTTATCTGAGCTTTATATGATTGTTAGTCGCCGAGATATTAATTATTTAATAAAAATAAAACATAAGTCGTACGCAACTATAGTAATTGGCTGTAATCTTGAGTGGTTTAATATAAAAAAAATCGTTTCAATACTTTTGAGGATATCCCAGTTTAAACAGGTCAAGATGTAATTCTATTTCTTATTCCTATTCTAAAAAAGTCATGTTACATTTTATCGAATTGCGATATTAGCATTGTTGTCGCTTTATTCGGTTCGTGATTGGCTCTCGGTGTCGTCGGTCGACGAGTGTCACAGCATCGGCGCTTCGTGTCCAAGTTCACGGCATGTATGTACGTAACATACAGTTTGACAGATTGGGGTTATCGTAGGGCACCAGTTTATTTTAATTTTTATTAAAGAAAAAAATCGTAACATTGTGCGTTTAATATTTCGTGAAAAAGCAGTGAACCGCGTTATGGAATTGCGTGTATAGGAAGAATACAAAGAATTGTTTGTATGAGAAAACAGAAAGTGGGAAACAGATATAACGATATACCGGTAATAATGGTAAAGATAATAATAGTGCCAATAAATATGATGATCAATTGTAACTCTAATTATATTATGATTGTCATTGAACTTTAAAGGAGAATAAAAAGATAGATGATCAAGGATTTTAAACTACGTTCAGAAATGTGGTACAAATTTGATGATATAAAACGTCCTGTAATTACAGTTTTTGTAAAAATTAAAAAGGTTTAAGAAAAACAATGATAAATTCATATGATACGTGCATATATTAAAAATTTGACCATAGAGTTTAGTAAAATAGAAAAAGAAGTTTTTATTTGCATAGACTGATAAAAATGCAATATTGAAAATTTACAGAAAAATGCTCCTGTGCTATCGGCTTGAGTGGTTAAATATTTTGCAAAAGTTATAGTTCCGTTATTATAATTCAAATAACATTTAATATTTTTATCCATACACATATAGGCATTTTAATTGAGATTCAATTATATGCTATATAAATATGATCAATTTTTGTTGTTAAAAATATTTTCGTACGCATTGTATAATATGGGGATCTTTGATTGTATCGACGTTCGGCATCAGTAAAGGAATCTCGATACTAAATACACTAAAATTAATAATTTTTTTAAATTTCCCGCGTGAATTCCATTTTAGAGAACATGATCATGATGGTACAACATCAACGCGTTCATTATTATATTATTGCTGATGTTCATAGTTATTTCATTATAAAATTATTCGTGATAAAATCAACACAATAGTATGCAATGCTAAATAGCTATGTAAGGTTAAGATAGCTTAGAACTCCAATGCTGTTTTCATATTAATTGGTCGTTACACGATTTGAATGATTAAATTATAGTTACCTAATTTTGTAATACACAATTGGACAGTGCAAAGATGTTTTGCTAACGCACATATTGTAATCAATCATAACGGATGATTCAGCAGAATTCACCAATCGAGCAATTGCTACTGCGGTAACTGGCTGTGATTGGTTGGATCAGACGAAAATTGAGGGTTATTGGTTGGCCGATTCATGATTTAACAAGCAGATCGTAATTGTGTACAATTGTACAGTGTGATAGTATAGTTCTTTTCAGAGCGCTACAGCGCAAACAGACCTTCAGCCGCGCGCGCCAGCGCGCGTGTTGCCCTAGTTATAGAAAAAAAGCAGCAGTTTTAAGGCAGTATCCTGCTTTACAAGGCTCAAAAAATCGATTTTTTTTTATTGCCTAAATCTATTCCTAATGTATTCAAGAATATGTATTCAAAGTTATAGAGGGTAATTCACAATATTTTCAAATATATAGCACTAAACGCAATGGGGTATGGAGCAGGTATACGAGCACTCGGGTAGCTGGAGCGCGCGCTCCTTTACTTTAAAGCGCGTTTTCTCGAGTTTTCATTTTTACGCATTCTCTAAACTGGCGGGCGTGATTGCAAGAAAACTAGACCACCAATCAAAATGAACCAAGGCTTGTTAGCTTCAGTTTTGTATTCTCTTCTATTTGAACTAAAAAGATTCATGAAAAAACAATTCTAAACAACTGTTTTAGCAAGTTAAAATGATTTTTTTTGTACAGAAAACACATAGTTTTTTCAAACTTGAGAAAAATTTTAGATTTCACAATTCTTTGGGATTTTCTTAGTTCATATAGAAGAAAAATATATGGAAATTAACATTTTCTTTGGTTTCTTTGTTTCGGACGAAAATTGCGAGCTGCATCTTGCCCGCAGATTGGAGACTGCAATTGCACGGTGTTCCACAAATGAGCATAAAAATCGGCTGTGTTTGAATATTTTTCGCTCAAAAAAATTTTTTTATAACGTTCAAATATGCAATAAAATAATCTTCTAAGTTCGCTACGGTTGCTTATTTCTTTCCGTCCTAAAAAAATTCCCCGAAAAACGCGGTTTTTAGGCCTCCTAAAGCAGGATACCCCCTTAAGGCTGCTGTCTGGCTGGTTTAGCTATATATATTGCACGACGTCACAAGCGAGGAAACTTATTTTCCGTTATTCTCCTTAATTTTTAAATGATTTAGCAAAATCTTTGATGAGCCCGCTTCGTTATGCGATACGGCTGGCGGCTCTTCTCAATTTAGGTGCGAAAAATGTCTCAATTATGAGAAAAATGTACGTAAAGAAATCGTGCATTTCTGACCTGTCAAAACATCATGGGCGCCGCCATTACGGCCGTTCACTAAATCCGATTTTTCTGCGAATTAGGACACTCATCACACTTAAATCGAGAAGAGCCGCCTTGCTATGAACGATACAAAGCCGGCTGATCTAATAATTTTGTCAATAACTGTTTAACAAACGCAAAAAACGGTAAATTAGATTCGGCCCGTATATTACTATCTTGAGAATCCAATAGATGGCGCTAGCTGTTCCTCGCAGTAGATCTCAGTAACGTCAGCGATTTGCGGGGCTCGTAGCAAAGTACCGTTGTGTCAGACCTACACACACATATATTATATGCGTGTATCAGAACTACCACACATACACTATATGTGTGTAGCCAAGTTTGCTGGCGAAGAGCTAAGCCAGCCTAGACGCTTTAGTCCAGTCGGAATAGCCGAAATTTGAACCGACTTCTATTCAAAGACCCCACCACAGCGCCAATTTTTTCGGAGGTTGTTTGGACCTATAGAAACATGCCCTCAAGTTTTCGTAAAAATCCTAGTTGCATTGTAACAAATAATTATTAAAAATTAAAAAGTCGATTTTTTCCCGTTATTTTTTCTATTATGCATTTTATCGAAAAATGCTTCCTACAAAAGTTGTGCATCATAATATCCTCTATAAAAAAGTCCTATATAAAAATGACCTAACATTTTTAGTTAAGCAGTTATTTTTGCATCCGTTATCAGCCATTTATCAACATATCATTTCAAAGTTCATCCATCATCTAGAGAAAACCCTCCCCAAAAGGTACGTGCAAGATTTATTGATCTACGTTATATATTTAAGCAACAATCGCCGATCTACGAAAATCCGGAGTTTTCAAATTCCCATCTCCGAGGAAGACTTACAGAGTAGAAAAAAAATTCAGGAGCTTCGTTTCATCATGTACATTCTCGATTAAAAAAAAATTTACATTTTCGTTATTAAAAAATATTGTTTTTCGACGATTTAAAATTTTTGCTTATAAACAAATAGAAATATGTTCTTGAATTATGTAGATATTTGAGATATTCTTCAAGATTATGATGCGTTTTTGTAAGACGAGCAATTTAAAAAAATAAAAGTTGCAATATCTTGATTACAACCCGAGATATCGATGTTTATACGTTTCTGCAATTTACCATTGTTGTAATCAAGTTTTTTGCAAAATTCGAATTCGTGAGCCTTCTCTATTATTTTGGGCATGAGATTCAATATAATACTAACCATTTGGAGCGTTCGTCTCGTTATGAGTAATTATTTATTCCGATCGCCCGCGCGCGGCGCAGCGAGCAGCGTCGGTCGCTCGGCCGGGCGGCGCGGTGGGGGTTACCGCGTCCCGCCCCGCAGCTCTCCTCGAGCGTCATAGTTAACAAATTCATTCAATGTATAAACATCGATATCTCGGGTTGTAATCAAGATATTGCAACTTTTTTTTTTTTAAATTGCTCGTCTTACAAAAACGCATCATAATCTTGAAGAATATCTCAAATATCTACATAATTCAAGAACTTATTTCTATTTGTTTATAAGCAAAAATTTTAAATCGTCGAAAAACAATATTTTTTATTAACGAAAATGTAAATTTTTTTTAATCGAGAATGTACATGATGAAACGAAGCTCCTGAATTTTTTTTCTACTCTGTAAGTCTTCCTCGGAGATGGGAATTTGAAAACTCCGGATTTTCGTAGATCGGCGATTGTTGCTTAAATATATAACGTAGATCAATAAATCTCGCACGTACCTTTTGGGGAGGGTTTTCTCTAGATGATGGATGAACTTTGAAATGATATGTTGATAAATGGCTGATAACGGATGCAAAAAGCAAAATGAGAATTTTTGTTTTTCATTGCAAATAACTGCTTAACTAAAAATGTTAGGTCATTTTTATATAGGACTTTTTTATAGAGGATATTATGATGCACAACTTTTGTAGGAAGCATTTTTCGATAAAATGCATAATAGAAAAAATAACGGGAAAAAATCGACTTTTTAATTTTTAATAATTATTATTTGTTACAATGCAACTAGGATTTTTACGAAAACTTGAGGGCATGTTTCTATAGGTCCAAACAACCTCCGAAAAAATTGGCGCAGTGGTGGGGTCTTTGAATAGGTCGCATGTCTATTCCGACTGAACTACTTGGCTCGACTCGCTATATATATATATATATATATATATATATATATATACACATATATTCTTTACGCCACTATGCTTGGAAGCCGTCCACGAGGTAGCTATTTAAAAATAATAGTACAGACTTTACAGTTTGCAGAAAATATTGGTATCAAGCTGAAAAAGTTTTATTTATTTGTTATTAACAATTTAATTGTTTAATCGAAGAACCTTGGTTGATGAGATTATATTTTATGCTTTTCAATGTAAGAACATTTAACGCCTAATACGAGATTCGTATCATTAGTCAGTCACTCGTTAGTCGTTTAGACAATTAAATTGTGAATAACAAATTAAATATAACTTTTTCAGCTTAGTACCAAAACTTTCTACAATCTGTACGCATTATATTATTTTTTTAATAATTAGCATAAACTGTCGCTAAGACTAATATTGCAAACGTAACGGAATATTAGAATATTTCTTACAAGGAGAGTCTCCAACAATCGGATTTTTGTAATCTTTTTTACTCATGGTATATGAAGTTGAGAATTCGAATAGTAATTTCCCAAAGCAGTTCTATGTCTTATTCAAAAATTCTCAAGAAAGTCGACTTTGAAGTTTTGTGAGTCCGTATGTGCATCAAATGTGTCACGATGTTGAAGCAGGCCGTTTAACGCACCCGGTAACGCTCGAGCCTAGCGATCGCGGGGTCGCTGGTTCGAGTCTCACTTGTAGCTTTCTTTTTTTCCACCCAATTCGCATAATTACGTCATTTAAATATAAAAATCATCAGATCTATAGCAATTCACAGATATATAATTGTAATCTTCAATGAAAATTTCACGTTTTATTTTTAATTATCTCGAGCTTCAAAAATTGCACTTTTGAATGTAAATATCAATGTTTAGCTACCAGTAATTATAACAAACAAGATTTTTAGAGCGGAAATGAAAAATGATGGAATTCTCTTTATTATAAAAGCAACATGATAAGAAAAGTAATGGGGTCGAAGTACTGAACGCGCACAATAAAATAAAATAAAAATTTCTTGAAAATTTTGGGAGGTGTCTGGCACCCTTTGCGAAGGAACCCCCAAATACTGCAGCTATGATGCCCCTGTCAGAGCTTGGTACGTTCGCCACCAGTCAACGCTCGAGTTAACACCGAAATTTTTTCCAGCCAGACAGCAGCCTTAACTAAGGGTACTGATATTTCCTGTGTTACTCATATTATTCTTAACGAGCAAATTAACAACTTCTTTAATCTGAGGATAGTTTGAACAAATTTGGTTTAATTGGCCTATAGCCTGAACTGTTAGGTTATAAAATACTTCTGAGTAATCCTGTATGCGCAGTATGTGGAGTGATGACATTTAGTTCTCAACAAATTTATCTGAATTTTAATTAACCATTTTTTCGTGTGCTTTTAAAATTTATTAAATATACAATTTGAAGAAATGTGTATGTAAATGAGGTAGGTTCAAGAATGGCCCTCATGAAAATTTGATAGGCTAGAAAAGAAAATACATATGTTTTAAAGATGTTATTCTTAAGCAGAGACTTGTGCGCAAAGAATACAATTCACCAAAGACTTTTTTCCCGTATGACAAATATTTTCGTAATCTAATTGAAAATATTATAGAATGTTGATGTTAAAACATTTTCTATTTTAAATGTTATTACTCGCTGCACGTTTGCATGTATGGAGTAGATGAACAGCAACATTAAATAAGTTTCAAAAAAATTACAACTGACCTACACATTTTAAGCACATCATGCTCAGAACGAGTTATTACTCAAATTTTACTTAAACGTAAAATATGATGTAAGCATGAACATAAATATTTATGTCAGTGTTGTAAATGAATTTCGGCAAAAAATGCTATGACCCGAAAGAAACCATTTACATAATGAAAGCTCGGGAAATTGAGGATAACAACATTTCGTAATATTTAACGAGATATTTACAAATGCAATGATATGATGGGTTTACAAAAGGCGGTTCACTGAGACCCAATAGGCTTTCAGTGTTACGTTACATTATGATATAAATAAAGACTTACGTATAATAGATTATTAAATTATCTTTGCACTATAATCTAGATGCATTTTACTAAGAAATAGCGACGAATTATTAGGTAGCAAAAGCTACCGCGTCTTTGGTTTACTCATCATAGAGATGCCTAGTTTTATAAAAAAGAAAAAGCTTGTTAGCAATTTTCCAACGAAATACAATTTAGAGATTACCGTTCCACAATGAATATAAACAAAAAATACTTGGTATTATAACACTGTCTCTGAGTGAAGCTACTCCCTATCATGATGTCATATACGTAGCTCCAAATCCAATACAAATATTCCATTTTTTTAATGAACGTAAAGAACTGCAGATTCATTATTCTCTCAATTTTAGTATCAAATTCTTTCTTGTTTTTTACACAAGTTCTTCGGTAGATGTGAAATGCTATTTACGTTTCGGAATTTCGTATATCTTGGAATATGTCAATTAAATTATTAACGCCAATAAGATAGCCATCTTCGTGATTCCCGACTTGCCATTCAGCATCATGGCGAATGCGGGGTAATTGTTGAGGCAGCGGTAATGTTTTGGCAAAGTCTATCATCCAAACGCCAGCATTAGTTGCATCATGAACAAAAAGAAGACTGGAACCAACAACTTCGTGGGATGCAAAAAAAGGTGATGCTTGTAATGTTGCTCTGATAGCTTTAAGTCGTTGTAGGTATTTAGGAACAGCACGTGTATAACCTTCGACAAAACGTTTGAGTGCCTCTGTAACCTGAAACAAGCAAATTGTACGTTTACGAAGACTGAAAACACGTAGATTCTCGAAAATCACAAATAACTTCAAATTAATACATTGCTTGCTGAATTGAAAATGAAATCCATCAGACAAGCATGCCCTAGTTTAACTATACAGGGTTATTCAGTAGAAACGCACCACCTGAAGTTAGCCCGTCCATTTGATTTCTATGGTAGAACCATGTCCAGGTGGTGCGTTTCTACTAAATAACTATATATGTATATCATGTCTGAGTAATTTAAGATTTTCGGAAATTTCAGATCTACTATTTTCCTTTCTATACACAGGGTGTTCGTTATGAAACGCACTGTAGTAACACCGTTACATTCCTTTTCAAATTCTAATGAATACGTGTATTTTCATTTTTTATTTCATATATCAAAATTTCGAGATAATCAAAGTTGAAGTTGCAGTAATGCGACCAATCAGAACGCGTTTAAACGGAGCGTAGATGACGTCGCGAGCCAGCCCGCAAGGCCTGCTTACAGTAGACCAATAACACTAAGAGTATCGTCGTAGTGTCCCTGTTTATCTGCATGTAGTTGAGTAAGATACAAGAGACGATATTTTTAGTGTTATTGGCCTACTGTAAGCAGGCCTTGCGGGCTGGCTCGCGACGTCATCTACGCTCCGTTTAAACGCGTTCTGATTGGTCGCATTACTGCAACTTCAACCTTGATTATCTCGAAATTTTGATAAATGAAATAAAAAATGAAAATACACATATTCATTAGAATTTGAAAAGGAATGTAACGGTGTTACTACAGTGCGTTTCATAACGAACACCCTGTATATATTCATCCATATGAAACTACAAGAATTTACCTGCTCACGAGTTCGTGTCGTTTTAAAATCTTTGAAAGAACCTCCATGGGCTAATTTGATACCTTCCACACGAAAACCAAGTGTAGCCGTACTTGATATGGTTTCTCGCCATACCATATATCGTGGTTTTGTCACACCTTGTACTCGCCTTTCTTCCGCACTCGGTGCACTTGGATCGACTTGTATCATTTTCTCGTACATGTCTTTTCGTAACTGTTGGACAAGATAACATTTAAAACCAATTTACCATAAGTCGCTTGTATATAATAATTTACTATCCATATATTTTGAAACAGGGCTGCAGTTGTTAATCTGCATAGCAGTGCACGACTTCGATATTGAAGGCAAATTGAGCGTTAATTTTTCAGAACTAAAGTTATTCTTTTTCTTAAGACTCCATGAAAAACAAAATTACAAATAAATTTCTTCTAAACACAGTACTTAGAAGAACAGCCTTTAACACGTAATTTTACAAGTGAATTAAAATTAAATGAAATAATGGTGCTAAACGATTTATTAAATTAAAAAGATTTGTTTTATGTATGTGGAATATTAATATCATTATACGGTATACGAGTCAATTTCAGAATTAAGTCAATCATTCAAATTACTGCGACTTAAACGATATTAAAATCTTTTTAAAATATGTGAAAAAAGTTTTGTCTTGAAACGTGGAATTCATAAGTAACGAAGAATACAATTGAAATAGCAAACTGAGGTACAAAATATCACAATGAATCAATATCGAATAGAAAATTAAGTAATAGTTTGAACTTTACTTTCTTATCATTTTGTATTATTGTTGGAATTTTTTTGTATCGCTGATAACAAAGAGGTTAGCACTCAATTTGATTGATTATCACCTTTTAAATATCTGTTGTCTGTGGATTATAAATTATTGAATACCAGTTATCGATTGTATCTTACTTTGGGTCTTTCTTTAGCTTTGGCGAGTTCCGATTCGAGATAAGTCCGTACTCCGACTTTGCAATCCATGACACAAGGTTGTTCAAATTCACCAAGAAGATCCTGAAGCTGTAAGTAGGAAGATATCGTAGTTTTTTTGTTCATATTATCCACTTCGGTCTTATCGGCAACAACGTTAATGGCATCCTGGTTTCCACTATCGTCAATTTCTCGCACGTCTAATACTCCTTTAAATTCCGGTACATACGGTCTGAGAACATCGTGCATTAATAATCGGAAACAGGCCTCTTCTTGTGGGCAAAGTTTTTTCAATATAGTTCCTGGTGTAGTTCCTGCTCGAAAATTGCCCTGATGACCTGCTAGTTGAACCTGTTAGTCAATAAGTATATTTTTCGCAAGTTAATTTGTACTTGACATCATTTTCTATTGCTAATTCAAAATTGATATTATGGTATGATACTGACCCAAGGATATCGTTGCTTTTTATACGTTTGAAAAAAAGGGGTCCACTGAACAATGTTTCTCAGTTTCCGCCATCCAGATGTCTGTAACAAAAGTGAAGCGGAGAATAATCGACTATAAAGAGTTTGACTAAAATGAATAGTAATAGTATTTTTCCCATTGGTCGCGTGTAATACACACCAAGTAAAATGTTCTCATTTTCTACAGCATCGATTAAACATTATAAAATTTGTAATTATTGCAGCTTGGATGTAAGAAATAAAATGCTTGTATGAAACACTACCTGCTCACAATTTTTCGAAATTAATCTGCCATTTACTTTTTTTTCGGACGAAACGCACGAGCCATACAGACCATTATTCATCAGCGAAGTTCATTGATGAGTAATTAAAATGTGAAACAGAATCACACGAAACGTGTAAAATTGATATTACTTAAAATTTACCTTAGGAAAAACATAGTCTCCATTACCCCTCGAAGAGGAAAACGATTTACTATCAGCATAATCGGAGTCCCACTCGGAACTAAGGTCATCGCCACTTGCTTCACCCCATTCTAATGGGTTGGAATTTAATTGTGGAACGGACAACAGTTGAAGATACTCCCCATATCCAGAACTATTTTCGATCGCTCGTGGTTCAGCATCGTCGGTAGCAATCGTGTTTTCTAATTGATTAGCAAGATCATCGTGATCTACACCTTCATGCTGATGGTGCTCGTGATGACGTTCGATAACTGGTGGTGACGGACTGCGCGATGACGAGGAGGACAGACGGTCCGAGGACAATGAAGTTCTTCGAGAATTGCGCCAGAATCGAGACCTCGTAATTCGTCTGTGCCTACCAAGTACTCTCCTCTCGCCATCCTTCTCATCGGCACCAGCCACGTTGCAGCCGTCGCTCAAGGCCGCGGTAGTATAAATTATTTTGGGTATCATTCGCTCAATGGTCTCTTGCATTTTTCAAATTCCAAAATTCCTATCGCTCTTCCTATTTTCTCTCCTCTCTGCTGTCTGATCCTTGCTCCTCTCCGAGATTTTATCTTCGTCGTTAGCAATTTATTGTTTTCTCAATGTTGCCAGCAATTTACAGCCTTTTCATTGGGAAGTTAAGAGTCGCTGCTTGAGGCACGTTAAATTGGGTTCGCGAGTTCACAAGTGCGCAGCGAAGCATCTGGAGAAAAGCGCGTGTGCCACTTTTATTCGCAGTTAACAAGTGCACCCAGTCTGAGACAGAGATCGAGATGGCTTCGAAGGCGTACACCCGCGTCTTGTATTACGTAAAGCAGGACCTTGTCTTCTGTATCATAAGGACTTGCTAGTTTTACCGTAACTCACAACGACTTATCTCACGTCTGTCCTCTCTCGTTTGGTTCTTATACGATCCTTCACCGTCTCCATAGAAAGACATCCATGCTTTTTGGCTTCTATCGTCTTCTTCTTCGTTACTCGTTTCACTAGTTATGAGTATTGCTACACTCACAGGGAAAACACACACATGCCTGGAGCGACGGAGACAAGTCTGCTCAACAGTTGGAAGCGCGTGAGCCAAAGACTGGATTTCGCAGAATGATTTTCTTTTTCGTGTCTAGACTGGAGTGGGAAGTGGCACACGATATGTTTACAGGCATTTATGCTTAGCGTTCCGAGTCGTCCCCGATATGTCGTGCGTTGGAAATGCGTCATCGACAGTAAACTAATTAACGTACATACATTATAAGTTCATCGGCGGTCGTCAATCCGCAACTAGTGCACTGCCGCTTCAAATGGGGGCCTGATACCTACGTGCATAGTTATTGTATATTTATATCCATACACTTATACCTACGCATTTATATAGTACGCGTGTTAAGGCATATTCCTACATTCGTAACCGCTCGTATATGTGCATATGTTTTCACAAAAATGGGTATTAAAGAAACGTTGACGCCTTGCTTCGCAGCAATCGCTAAGGAAGTGTGTGAACGTATATATACACGTATTCATCGAAGTTTTCAATCAACTTGGTTATTCGATGATGATTTCCCTCTTTCATTTCCTTGCATTAGATGGAATCAAGTATATTAACACTAATATTCGAATAGCAACGCAGCTAGGAAAGAAAAAGATAATCTTATTAAGATAGTCTAATAAGATAATCTTATCTTTTATAATGATACATATATTATATGTATCATTTCAACAGTAATTATCCAAGCAAGTTTTCTATTATATTGTACACTGAATTTCCGTTACATTACAATGGAGTCGTAAAATTAACCAATCGTCAGATTAACCAACGGTATGAATTTACTTTTTTAAGAGAAGGATCTCATGTACCTATATTCGGGCTGTCATGAAATTTCATGATAATATATAAGTTTTTTAAAGAATACTAGAAAAATATTTGAAGTAAAACAAGCAAATAAGATGTGCACACATGCTACCTAACAGCCTAAAGTGGCAAATAATTGATACTGAAAACCTTATTTACATGTACCTTATTCAAAATTTCTTTAGCGCAATATTACGTGACACTTGTTAAATATACATTCATTTTGAAAAACTACGGACATACTTTTGTGCAAATAGGTGGCATTCAGAATGCGGTTTCTCCTATAATGCTCGACACCGTTCAAGCGCGTGTGTATTCATTATGGACGTTGAAACCAATTAGAACTTTACAAACGTCCGTGTCCTGTACTATTTCATATAAAATTGTTAAGTTATGAACTTAATATTAGGATGCCTTCGCTGAGCTATATTAATGGAATGTTTGTTAGACAGGAGAATGAAAAATAAGTGACAACACAGTTAATTACCGATTCCTAGTATTCAACTTATGTATTTTCAGTAGTAGGAACATATTTAAGATGTTTCCCGAATAATAATCTCTAGCAAAGCACAATCGAGAGACGATATTATGGAATACATGCGGAGAAAGCGTGTCAAAATGCAGATTATAATATCTGTGCGTAACATTACGCTGACATTACTGAAATCAAATCGAAGTTTAGTAGATAGCTTAATCGATTAACGCAATGAATTAGTGCGCGGCCCAAATTTCATTCACAGGGTTAGACATTTAGTGGAGAGGGAAAAAAAAAGGAGAGCGATAACCAATAGATGCGGTGATTGAGCAATAATATCAAGCCTAAGGGAACGGGGTAAATCGATCCAAGCGCCATGAGTGGAATTGAATAGAAGCTCATAATTTATTTCGCTGACTCGCGATCCACACGTTTCATTTGACAAACGCAGTTTGCCAATGATGTCCGATGAGAATCGTCTCGACGTTATGAAGTTTCCTGTCGTTTGCAGTGTCTCAATTTCGATTAGTTAGCCTATTCCATAGGTGACGTAACAGATAAAAATAAAAGGGGACTTCCGTGCTAAAGTTTTAAATTTTTAAGTGGGACGAAATTCGATTAATTTCGCTGTCAACGGCACTGACACCTTTTTTATATTGCCCTTTAAAATTCGAATGGAACTTTGCATTAAGTAGAAGGAGGAGTTCCGGTGATTACCTTTTTACGTCCGACAGAGTTTGCATTTTGCTGATGTTTGTCGACGATCCCCAGGAGGCAATCGTCGCACTTGCAGTAGCGACTCCTTGACGAGGAATCAGCAGATAAGAGGGAACTGAAAGTGCTGACACTAGCTTGACTATCCATTGAATCAGTTCTAAACAGAAGTGCTCTCTTGGCTAGTAGAAGATTTCGATGTCCCTCGCGTTCTGATTCTTCAGACAAGCTCTGCCGCTCGATCTTCGCGAGCAGCAGCTGCTCCATCAAATTTAGGCTTGGGGATGCCGGGCTGGTTGGGGGTGTTGGAGATACTGTTGCTGCCTTCGAGCCTCCCGAAATATCCATACTTTTTGTGGCTGCTTTTTCCATTTTCGCTTCTTCATCCATTTTCTTCTTTAGTCTTCTATATCGCATTCAGTCACTCCTTTATTTCGATAATTAGCATTTTCTTTAGTGAGAAAACAATATAATAACATTACTCTTCGTTTTTCTTTCACTGGCTATTTTTAATCTCTTAGGAAGGTCTGCTTCCTTTTTATAAAACACAGAACCAAATGTATTTCTATACGCACGTGTATTAATAAAAAAAATCTTCACATTCCGTTAAATCACCTTCCATTGAAACTTATCTCGACCACTTCACGATACAAATAATTTCTTGGAATCTTCGCAAGACATTTATACCGTAAAAGCCTTTTATAAACACTTCATTTATAAGATATTAAATCTTTACCATCGGACCACTGATTTGCAACATTCGCAACGGGCAGCATGATAGAGAAGCAATGAAAACATGATGGAAGGATTAATAATTTACTCGGGACTGTAAAAGTGTATTGGACGTTGCTTCAAATTGGGCAAATTATGTTGCTGATGTCTCTTCACATGACCGGATCCAATTCGCGTAATGTCTGTTTAATTAAACATTTCGACATCCAAACATCCATAAGAGGAATTTGATATCCAGCCACTGCAGAGCATGTAAATCCGTCGATCATGTTTGACTTTGATCATCAGAGAATTGAATTAGTCAGAGAAAAGATATTTGAGATGCTATTCAGAAACTCTGACAGACGTGAAGAAATTGGATCTTCAAAAATACCGACTTCTCATCCCGTAGCTACTCCGTTTTTCGTCAAAATACTGAGCATTGATACGCACGTATGAGAGATAAGAATGAGCGTTTTTCGCTGACGTGCTCTTCTTCTGTGTATTCTGTATTCTTCACGTACTCATAATCATCTCTTCAGATCTACGTGACACTTGTTGGTCCTCCTTTCCTCTATGGATGCAGACTGTAGACGGAACAGAAACAATCAAAGGTTTCAACGAATCCAGCATGCGGTTTGAATATTAGCTGCGCATAGGTTCATCCTCTCAACAATTTGTATACGGTGTTTCTTCTGTGAAGAATTATTTGATTATACCACTTTTTCACTTTAAACTATTTAGTCACGTTCACGTTCAAACTATTTAGTCGAGGAATAAACTGATAGAAAGGAGTATCATGGTAGGAAAGCGAGGATCGAGGAAGCACGATACGCTCTACGAGAGGCTGTCGCGTCCGACTGAGAGGCGACTACAGGAGATCGGACCTAGAACCAACTAAGCGAGTAAGCGAATGAGTGAGTGAGTGACTGACTGACTGACTAAGTGGCACAATGGTTGTGATTATTTAAAAGTCCACGAAAATTGACGTTCTCAATTTTACTCATACAATAGTTATACATCGCATATATTGAGTAATAAAGTATGTAATACGAGAAAGATTTTTAAAGACCTTCGACTGCGGCACTGGACATCGATCTAAAACTAAATAAGGAATTAAATAAGTAAGCAATTAATTAATTGCCTCAGATTTATTAAAAAAAACTTGCAAATAATTTACTTCTTAGTTGATGATATGCGAATTGCTAGTCCTCTCATATTTGCGTCTCCTTTGCCAATGGTACGTGTCAATAATGAATAACGAGGAAACTAATTTCCTTCCTTGTTTACCTAATGTCGTGCTCTCTTCATGCTACTCACACGAGTCCATACACATTACTTTATTCACAGGACACTAATTAAAAAATAATAAGACTCTTATTATCTCACGAGAACGCAAAAGAAAGTCTTGCATGGAAATTTCAACAGAAAATTAAAGAAGAGCTCTATTATGGATTAGCCACATGCATTTTCTTTGAGACACCTTAATAGCAATCCTCTAAATATGTCTAATTGTAAATCTGTTTTAACAATAATTCATGAGAGCACCATACTGAAAGTCAAACAAAATATAAGCTCCTAGCTCTATTTTTGACACACTATGTACATCGCACATACGAACACGCGGTGGTACACATGGCTGTACACGGTGTCCCAGAAAATACACACTCAATCACATGGTACTATGTTACGACATAGGTGTGCTAACGGAGCGTGCTCACGCGTGTCCATCCATGTGTCCGATACATTATCCAAGTGTCTGCGCAGAACAGCTTGGTGGGGGGATTAACCTGGAATTCTAGAACTGCCAGTAAGCTTACTATGAATGCGTTATTTCAAATATTTCAGTTCAAATGGTAGAATTTATATACTCTACAGAGATATTACATTTCATTTACAGATATAAAAAGTAACAGATTGATTATGAGAAGAGATAAACAAGAAGCAAGCAGAAATACCGCGAAAGGTACTTTCGAGTAGAGAGGGATTGCAGCATTCTCCTTTTCTCGCTTATTCCTATTACTTCTGAATAACCATATTTTTGTTACACTTCAATTCTGGATCACAGTTTTTCAGGAAATCTAATAACCTTTAAAGGACCGATAACGCCACTGTAGTAGCGCTAAAAAAACACTTGCGACTTTTCGGAATATGTAGATTATTTATATACATGAAGTTCCAATAAAAAAGATTTTTTTCATAAAAAATTGCCGGTACTATGAAGGTTTAAAGGCTCATCCATTAAATAGTTATGTATATTGAATAAATGTAAGAATATATAATTAACCAGCATTTCCAGTCCGAAAAATATAATAGATTCAGATGTGACAGAGTTGCATGGTATGATTATATCTGGGGTTTACGAAACTCTTTAACCCTTTACAAAGATTACTCGTATTATTCTTTGCATGCTATTAAAACTAAACGAGTGTTTCTATATATATTTTTTCTTGCTAATCGTCTCTTTTGTATTATATCCTTCCTAAGTCCTCTTTAAGGTGCTAGTCTTCACTCTCCCTTTTGCAAGGATACGTAAGTGGATTCTGTGTGTATCTATATAGATTGAGATCTAGGATATGAATACCTTTTACATTAGCAATGTGTGTATTATCGAGTAGACGCAATATGCTAATGATTATATAGAGGTAAATAACTGAGCGTGAATATACTCACTTCGTGTTAATATGTAGGTAACAAAAAATATAGAAGTGCTTTCATGTATTTTTTTGCACTATGGAAATATTCGGAGGCATCCGTATTTTTTTAGGGTGCTTTTTACACTCCTTTTCCCCTTTGTAATAATTACTGTTAGTAAAACAATGATAAACAGTAAATTATAAGTACCATATAAACATATGGTAATTGGTAAAGACAATTTCGATCTGATTCTGCGACAACGCCCACCAAGCAGGTTCGGTTTGTATAGTGGAAAACTTTCGTTTGTCTGCTTCAAGCATTATTTTTACGTCTCAATGGAATGTTCAAGTAGTATACTAAAAAAATCGGAAGTCTACAAAGAATAAAAGAATTTGGAATAGCATTTTCTCAAAAATAAGGTCAGCCCCGCTTTAAAAAATCAATTAAAACCGATTGAAAGTTGTTTGTCGAAAGGATTGAGACTTTTCAATGGAAATTTATTGTCAAATCTTATAGGTATCTATTACGGAAAATGATTGAGATTCCCCTTATTCCAATTAAATATTCATTGTTTATAGGATAATCACCAATAAAATCATATTGGATACGACACAACGTATTCATTTCGAATCATTTTCATTCGGAATTAAAATACCTTCGATTGAATGTGATTGTAATTGAATTGGATATCTATCGATTTCTATTGACTTTAATCGAATTTCTTAAAGAGGGATGTCCTTTGATAAACTAATAGGCCCGTACTCATACCTCTCTTTTAGCGTTAAAAGACGTCTTTTATCGACTGCTGTCTGCTGTTTTTCATTGAATTATCATTGAAAAACAGCAGACAGCAGTCGATAAAAGACGTCTCTTAACGCTAAAAGAGAGGTATGAGTACGGGCCTTAATGTATAATTAACCTATGTTACGCTCTCACAAGATTCAATCTACAAAAGATTAATGAAAGTGTCACAAAAATAACAAGTAGTCAATAGAACTCGTTAAATTTACTTTGATGATCTACGAGCAGGCCATATGAATATAGTATGTGCTTCCGCACGAGCCCATGAGATTTGTTCAGTTACAACTTGCGATATCTACTGCTGTGATACGTGCTACGAGAGAGTGTTCTCTTGCGCGGCGAAACGAAAAAAAAAAAGGAAAGGGAGATCCGAAAGAGAAAGAAAAAGACAAAACGAGTTGGGGCAAACGCGGTAAGCAGTTTGCTGGATATTCACTCGCGTATGTATAATTGGACCCAACCCAACCAGTTAGATACTACACATTCAGATTAATACTTTATCATACTATTTATAATTTTTGTATATCTATAATTAAATAAAATCTTTACCGGAAGACAATAATAATGAAAGCGAGAAAATTAAACTTGCCATTAATAAAATAAGCATTGGATGGTTCTCCAAATAATGTGATCGTCAAATAAAGATAAAAATAAGAATGTTCATTTACATTTCCAGATTAGAATGAATCCGGGGTGTTCTTGTTTAGTACAAATAAAAAAACGCTTCAGGCAATAGTCAAATAAATTCATCATCAGTGTATAATATGAATTTTAGAATGTATTAAATTGTACAACTGCGAATGCAGTTTTTATTTTTTGACCATGACAGACTGTATGAAGAAAATAATGCTTATATTTGTTATACACGTAGAAATCTGGATTTATAAATAAAATACTACAATTTAATGTATACTTTCATTACGTTCGTTGAATTATAAGTTACAGACTGGTTTGGTGGGATGGAATTTCATATCAAATTCGCCAAATTTTTATTAAAAGAGTGGTTGTTACTGAACAATGCAAATGTGCTGATAACGATAAACGAGTGCTTTGAAAAACTGTTTAGAAAATATTGAAGGACAGTTAAGTACACTGTATGAAGAAATGTATATAAATATTATTAAAGTAAACAGAGAAATGGCTGTCTTTCTATGAATAGTCTTACAACCAACAATCATTCAAAAAGATCAAGGCTAAAAATATTTTAACTTCTGACATAAAAAAGATAATTCTAACGCAGAACAACTTACCTTCTAAATTAATCTCATACAAATTTAATGCTGTTTCTGGCCTTAAGAATATTCTACTGCCCATCATAATATCCTGTTGAACATCTTTATAAAATAGTCAAATTCGTATAATTTTATAATAGCGGTGTAACATTACATACAAAACTCCTAATTTCTAAACTCAAAAATGAAGTATGATCATTAATTGTTAATCATCATTAATATAATGCAAAATAAATTGTTAGGTGCGTTTATCGATCAAAATACACTGTGCAGAGTTTCCAGAATATACTACTAGATAGTGATCTGTATTAATACATACAGGGAAATGAAATTACTCACCCGTGTAGGCCTAACTGGCAGTAGCTCAGTGACTTCAAAATCGTCTCCACTGAGGCTGGAGTTGGTTGAGCAATCAGAAATCTTGCGAGGGGGTGGTAGTTTCAATAGATCAATTGTTGTCCTATCCTGTGTCTCCAATAGTTCATCTTCATTTTTCCTTAATTCCAATGAATTCCACTGCGGGGAGTAAGAACTTGGAGATGCCAGGCAGGATTTCCGTCTGTTTCCATCCATGTTAACATTTCTGGCACAGCAAGCATGTCGTGCTTGATTATGGTGCGTTTATAAACCTCTAATAACAATCTTATACATTATAAGGAGGTAGCGATTTCTAATAAACCATTATTCTCCAACAAAATATGTAACATAGACATATACCTTTCGGAAGTACTATTTGTTGAACTTATGCAGAGGTAGCAGGAATCTGAGTGACGCCTGTGACGACACATTTGTGGAAGTTTGCTATCTTGTAATAAAAAGATGTCACTGAACTCTTTAAGTTCGTCACAGTCCAAACAGGAGCAGCTACTGGCCTGGCTTGGTGTTCTGCTCATGTCAGTAAGTTTATCTATATCTAGATTACTTCTTTCAAATTTCTCATCCAAATAGGAATAGTCAGAGTAATCACTGACTACAACACTTGGTGTCCTCCAAAATCTTGGCTGACCCTCAGTAAATTCATAGTCTCCATTTTCTCCCAAGTTAGAATTTCCCCAACCTGTAAATTATTCATTTACTAATATCCTAGCTGTTCATTGTATAATTTTAAACTTACCTTTGTTATGATCCTCATCGCTGAGAACAGCACTGTCAGAACTGCAACATCTAGATACTTGAAGTTTGTGTTCCATTTGTTGCTCCGCATTTCGTAAGATATCTTCTTCACTTGGTGCAGCAGAATCTAGGCTCCAACATCGACGAAAAGAATTGTTTCGTGGGATTGTATCGGGCTCAATGCCTTCGTCGCTTTGAGAACTTTTACTGTAAGACCGTGCTACGGCCATCTTAGCCACATTAAATTCAACTTGTTCCTTCGCTTCTGCTAGATCAGAAGTATCGTCTAGTATTCTGTCACGATTCACTAAATTTTTGGATTTCATTTTAAAACCATTAGAAGCCTCATGTTCGTGCCAAGTATTTCTCTCCGAGAGAAGTTCTGTGAATCGATGAATGAGATCCCGAATTGGATAAAAGATAGGGCACTGTTCGTTTTCGTACCGATTTTCCACAATTCCAACACGTCGTTTTCTGAACAATTTTGTCTCTGAAGGTAATAATAAGGTCGAGGATGATTGACTAACTGTCTCAGGGTTAATCCTGTTAGAAATGTTCTTAAACCTTCGATGTTGAAGTTGGAAAAATTGTTCTACACCCTTTTTGATGATGAAAGAGCGTCTCGTGGTGTATGAATTACGATATCCAAAAAGATTGATACTTAACGTATACGCTCTGCAGAATGTCTTTTTAACCGACCGGCAATTTGAAACACGGGACCAGGGGGTGGCAACTAGCTGTATAAAGTTAGCCACCCAACATTAATTAAAATGTTTTTTATTAACTTTATCCGATTGGTGGTCGTTTGGTGGTCAATGGTAGTGTAATAAAATCGTTTGGTGGTCAGTCGTTTAATTACAAAAACTAATTCAAAAAATAAGGCCCAAAGTTAGCCCAACAATTTTTTTCTTCTTCAAAATCACTTCAATGAGGGCTTAATCGATGCAGAATCGTTTGGCGGTCAAGAATAATATAAGAAAATCGTTTGGTGGTCAGTCGTTTCGCCAATAAATACAAAAAACCGAAACCGGGATCCCAGTGCAATTGCGCATACGCACGCAATTGGTCAGTCGTTTAATTACAAAAACTAATTAAAAAAAAAAGGCCCAAAGTTAGCCCAACCATTTTTTCTTCTTCAAAATCACTTCAATGAGGGCTTAATCGATGCACAATCGTTTGGTAGTCAAGAATAATATAAGAAAATCGTTTGGTGGTCAGTCGTTTAATTACAAAAACTAATTCAAAAAATAAGGCCCAAAGTTAGCCCAACAATTTTTTTCTTCTTCAAAATCACTTCAATGAGGGCTTAATCGATGCAGAATCGTTTGGTGGTCAAGATTAATATAAGAAAATCGTTTGGTGGTCAGTCGTTTCGCCAATAAATACAAAAAACCGAAACCGAGATCCCAGTGAAATTGCGCATACGCAATTGGCAGGGGGTGGCAACTCCCACGATATTTCGACGACATTCGTTTAGTTCGCTCGACTCGAGGTAGAGCAGATGGCGCTCTTGAAGCAAACGTAATAGACCAATCATGAGCGAGGACGCCACAGCGTACCGCGACGCGTCGCCATTTTGTATTTTTCTGTTTCCTGAGCATTCCAGACAATTCCTCAGCACTCATGAGAAACTGAATTTCGATTTGGTGAGGAAATATTAATTTTGACATCTAGTTTACAGGTAAGTGATACAAATAACTGCACAGAAAGGTAGTATATGAATAGTGTTGTTTAATTTAAGTTTATGTTGTTTGCAGAAACTTCCTTATGGTTCGAGCTTGTTGTGTTTTGGGATGCCATGTCAGTTTTCGAACAATCAAATTAATTTGTGGTGCAGAACAATAAATAATATTTTATGCGGTAAAGTGAGGTTTAGCATAGATCGCAGCTTCATTGTAAAACAGGCATTTCGCAAGTGTAATGCTATACATAATAAAGCCCATAAAACCTAGATTTTACTGTTGTGTTAAAACGTTATTTCCTAATTTCCTATACATTAAGAATAAAGATCTTTAAGCTTCAATAATGCAAAGCCGGTAGCCTAGTGCTTTTTGAATAACCCGCTACGGACAGCCATATTGATTTTTAGTTTCTCTTTGACGAGTTCACACAGATGGCACTTCAGCACCAGTGTTCACTTTTCACAAGAGGAGAGTTGCCCACCCCTGGCAATTGGGCATTGGTGGTGCTGCTCATGTCCTTGCGGTGGCATCATGAAACCTCAGATTTACTTCATATACAGCTGATTCAATGTAGAATCGTTTGGTCGTCAGTCACGAACAGTGTGATTAATGAAATTTCTCGCCAGTTAAGCGGAGCAGATTTTTTGTTAAGATTAGCAATTAAAAGTTATCCATTGATATAATTACAGTTACCAACATTTTCGTCTCCAGCAACATTCAAAAGTGACATGCCTGTCCTGACTGTAACATTCTTCAAAATCTGCTCCGCTTAACTGGCGACAAATTTCATTAATCACACTGTTCGTGACTGACCACCAAACGATTCTACATTGAATCAGCTCTATATGAAGTAAATCTGAGGTTTCATTATGCCACCGCAAGGACATGAGCAGCACCACCAATGCCCAATTGCGTATGCGCCATTATGCGCAATTTGACTGGGATCTCTGTTTCGGGTTTTTGTATTTATTGGCGAAACGACTGACCACCAAACGATTTTCTTATATTATTCTTGACCACCAAACGATTCTGCATCGATTAAGCCCTCATTGAAGTGATTTTGAAGAAGAAAAAAATTGTTGGGCTAACTTTGGGCCTTATTTTTTGAATTAGTTTTTGTAATTAAACGACTGACCACCAAACGATTTTATTACACTACCATTGACCACCAAACGACCACCAATCGGATAAAGTTAATAAAAAACATTTGAATTAATGTTGGGTGGCTAACTTTATACAGCTGTGGCAACTCCCACGATATTTTGACGACATTCGGATAGTTCGCTCGCCTCGAGGTAGAGCAGATGGCGCTCTTGAAGCAAACGTAATAGACCAATCATGAACGAGGACGTCACAGCGTACCGCGACCCGTCGCCATTTTGTATTTTTCTGTTTCCTGAGCATTCCAGACAAATCCTCAGCACTCGTGAGAAACTGAATTTCAATTTGGTGAGGAAATATTAATTTTGACATCTAGTTTACAGGTAAGTGATACAAATAACTGCACAGACAGTTAGTATATGAATAGTGTTGTTTAATTTAAGTTTATGTTGTTTGCAGAAACTTCCTTATGGTTCGAGCTTGTTGTGTTTTGGGATGCCATGTCAGTTTCCGAAAAATCAAATTAATATGTAGTGCAGAACAATAAATAATATTTTATGCGGTAAAGTGAGGTTTAGCACAGATCGCAGCTTCATTGTAAAACAGGCATTTCGCAAGTGTAATGCTATACATAATAAAGCCCATAAAACCTAGATTTTAGTATTGTGTTAAAACGTTATTTCCCAATTTCCTATACATTAAGAATAAAGATCTTTAAGCTTCAATAATGCAAAGCCGGTAGCCTAGTGCTTTTTGAATAACCCGCTACGGACAGCCATATTGATTTTTAGTTTCTCTTTGACGAGTTCACACAGATGGCACTTCAGTACCAGTGTTCACTTTTCACAAGAGGAGAGTTGCCCACCCCTGATCGAAATCCTCTAGTAACTTTTTTATCATCAGTGGCATTCCTTTGAACTATTGTGACTTCGACTCTTTCTCGTAATGATTGTTCATTATTATACAAAGATGTTGGGGTCTATTGGTGGTATTCATTTTTGCTCATGGCTTTATATGTCGAATATACTTTTTCTTTATTTTCCGACAAAATTTAGTAAGGAACAGGATCCAATTCTTTTCACTTTCAGAAAAAGAAAAGTCTTCCATAGAAACGTTTTGCTGAAAAATGAATAAAGAAAAGACATAAACTAATAATAATTTCGATAAATAATGCTCTTGTATATCGAGTAGTAGGTAAACTCTTTCAAATAAAAAAATTTAGAACTCGTAACACACATTCAATATATTTAGACTCACATGGCATGTGTACATACAGGATATTAAATGTGAAAAGCATATATCATAGTATGAGAATCCATACCATATACTAAAGTTTTTCTTTTAAATCCATCGGTCAAGATTTATCATTGATTGATTGGCAATCAAATGGCAAGTAGGCCATTTGATTTTCTGAATATTCGTCTATCTCGAAAGTCCTGGAAAGACTGTCGAAATTTACATACTTATACTTATGTATGTCTTCTTGTGAAATATAATATAGTGCCCTGCCCGTCCAACATAAAAGTAAAAAGAACGAGTTATGAGGCAGGCTACACCATCGGCTACATCACGGGCTACACTTCCTCCTGGTCCGATTGACGTCATGCGTGCGTCAGTCAAGTTAAAGAAACAAGAAAGTTTCGATTGAATGATCACACCCGTCTCATAGCCATTACTGGTTGCTATCGTTAATTTTTTTCTAGCTTTGACACTCGCCCCATTATCTCGTCAATGTAAATGCCCCCCCCCCCCCCCCCTCCATTTGAGCCCATCTAATGCACGGACTATTTTATCATTCAAAGTAACTAACTGGATAATATATCAACATGAATAGACAATATCTGAAATTTAGAGCTCCTCCCTTTGTATGGCTCCAGCAAACACAAAGTAATAGTTGTATATAAGCAATGTTAAAATGTGCTATTCAACTATGAACTAGTCATTAAACACCTCATGTACGTAAATGTTATATCTTTAAGTAGGACATTTTACCATTGCCGATATTTAAATGTTGCAATGCGTTTGCTGGGGCGTTAACATGATCACGTTGATTTCATCAAATCAATGTAGGTAGACATAACTGTTTTCATGTGTCCTATTGATATCAGCTAATGTGTATATGATAGCTTCAAATTTTCTTTTATGTAAAAATTCGCATCACGAAATATTTTCTACATCAAAATTCTTTACGCTTTATTATGATGCTAAATGGCGTATCATGCTGATTAACTATTATTTCAAAATTGATATGAGTTTAAGTGAAGATAACTAAAAATAATGACATTTGACAAGTGTAATTATCTTCTTCGTATATTAATATTAATGAAGTAATGTTAAATCTGATAAAATTTTGTTGCTTAATAGCGCCCCCCTTGGTTACTTTTAACAGCCGTTCCACTTCATTATGTCCTGTGACCTTCGTTGAGTCTCAACCTGATCAAAAGGTCATCGTTTTTCATATCGTCGGAAATAGGCGATTAAACGCATGCGCAACAACAGGGTAACTATCGGCGGTTTTCATAGTCGTCCCTCAAGGGATAAGGGGCCCTCATTGGCTCACTTATTTCGCGGACGTGTTTCATAGTCGAAACTGAGGGCTCATAATGCCCTCAATTGGCTCCTTCCCTTGAGGGTGGTCGTGAGGTCCCTCAAGGGTCATTTTTGAACTGCAGCGCCTTCAGCGGTCGAAGGCGAATTCAATTGCCGTTAGGCGTCCCTAATAGAGTACGGAATACCAATTTTATCGAGAAGCTATTCGAGGTTATACGGAGAAGCTTTGCCAGAACTGTTTGTGACAAATGGAGGAATTCGACGTTTTCTACGAAAGTGATACTAGCAACGAGGGTGAGGATGAGCAACCCAATTATCTGAGAAAACGCTATATCCGTGATTATGCAAATCCTTTGGAGCACTATGAAGACCATGAATTTTCAAGAAGATATCGATTTACTAAAGCCGTTGTAATTGATGTATTGTTGCCTTTAACGCGTACGAAGCTGGAAAAGCATTGTAATCGAGGACTACCTATACCTCCACTTATACAATTGCTAACAGCCTTAAGATTTTATGCATCAAACAGTTTTCAGGTATATATGCATTCAATTACTATGATATTATAGTTTGTACGGTGGTGGTGTACACTTGAATAACAGTAGTATTAAAGTTAATTGGTTTTTAGATGGTTCATGGAGACTTGCGTTGGTTGAGTCAAGCCTCAGTAAGCCGCATCGTGAAAAACGTCTCCATAGCATTTGCTGAACAGTTGAAGCAATTTATTTGTTTCCCACGAAGTGACACAGGAATCCGTCGAAATACAGCAAAATTTTACACGATTGCTCATTTTCCTTCTGTTGTTGGATGTTTGGATTGTACACACATTCCAATTTCAAATCCAGGCGGAGAAAATGCCGAAGTTTTTCGATGCAGAAAAGGCTATTTTTCTTTAAATGTACAGGTACATGCATTTTTCAGTATTATCAGGCAAGCAGAAATACGGAGAGAGGTTTTTGAACTTTATCTTCATGGACAATTGTTTTATTTCAGGTTGTCTGTGGCCCAAACATGGAAATTATGGATATTGTTGTAAGGCACCCAGGTTCAACACACGATAGCGTAATTTTTGATAGAAGTGCTGTTCGAGCACGTTTTGAAGCAGGCGAATTTCGCGGCGTTTTGCTTGGAGATAACGGATATCCCTGTCGTAAATACTTATTAACTCCAATATTAAATCCAAGTGATGAGCAGGAAATTGGTTACAATAATGCCCATATAAAAACTCGAAATATCATTGAAAGAGTTTTTGGTGTTTGGAAACGTCGCTTTCCATGCTTGCAAAACGGTTTGCGAACAGGATTGAAATCGACGTTGGCAATTATTTGTTCTTGTGCTGTATTGTATAATATAGGTTTACGTCATAATGAAAATAATATTCTCGATCCAAATGTAGTTTCCGACGATGTAGAGGATGGATCAGTTTACATTAATTCTAATGAAGGAAATTCGCAATTCGCAGTCCGCAGAACATTCGTGAATACTTACTTTTAAGTTTCTGTTTGTTTTACTGTAAATGAACGCATAACGATATCTCTAGTTATGATTTTGGGTAAGACTAAATAATAAATTATGTACATTTACCATTAAAATTATATTTATATCTAATTTATTAAGAAGTACATTTTTCTCCTGTTGCTGCCTGAAATTCCATCATTGCCTGTTCTAATTTAATTTCAGCTATTTTAGCTTCTGTTTCTGCAGTCCTCATTCTAAGTTGATGCAATTCCCTTTGTTGCTCTAGTGCCTCTTTTGCCTTTTGTATGCGTAATTGTTTCTCCTCATCATCTTTTCTGGTACTATATCTCCTCTTGCGAGTGAACGAAGGCATTGACGGCATAACTTTTTCACTAGGAGTGTTCACAATAGTAGCCTCAGGACTAAGACATCGTGTAGAATCTATTACATGTGGTGTGATCAACGATTCCTCGAAGCAACCATCCAAATATTTTAATTCATAATCTATGTCCTCTTCTTTGTCCTCCTGATTATTATCTGCAAACAAATAATCATTGCAAGAATCATTCATGAGCAGACAGGTATGATTCGCATCTTTCATATATTTTTATTTTGTAATTACGTTTGTTTTCATATGCAGCTGTGCTATCCCAGGTGCAGGGTAATTCCACATCTGCATGTGGTGCTACTTCATTCACTAATTTTAAAATAGGATCACATAAATCAGGTACAGGAGGACCGCCTCCTGTGAGTAATCTTTCTCTTCTGAATTCGGTAGTTTGTCGTCTTTTCCTGAAAAAAATTGTGTTTTCTTATGATACGATGAAAAGTTATAGAGTAGAGTTAATAGTTTTGAACACATCAAAAACATTCAGAAAGAATAGTCATGCAAGGCAAAAAACGTATCTGTATAATTACTTTTGTTTTAAATTTTCCCATAGTTTCCTTAGTTGTTTTGCCGTGCGTATGCTGAGCCCTTGACTATTAAAAGAATGCGCTATCCGAACCCACGCATCGTTTTTTTCTTTCATATTTACAGCACCAGTTTTTTTATTTTCTATAATATTTCTATGCTCGTTCACCAACTGCACTAATAATATTTTTTCCGCCTCTATATAGTGTTGTTTGCTACAAGTTGCGTTCTCTGCAGCCATGATAAAACTTAAAAAACTCGTCAATAATTAACCAAATGCACTAAATTTTCATCCAACTATTGCAACTATTGTATACAATACACATGTATTGCGTATAGTCACTACAAACGCTGCCATGTGACGCTACACAAAGTCCCTAGAAAAGTTTCCCTCCATTGAGGGTATACCAAAATTTGTTTATGAAATGTAATTGGGAATGAGGGTCCCTTAAAGATTAAGTGCCCTCCATGGAGGATCGCCTTACCCTTAAGTTAAGGGACGACTATGAATACCGCCGTATGTTCCGTCACATCTGAACGATTCTCCGTAATAAATAAGCTTCCTGTCTAGTAGTGGCATACTCCCACCTTATCACATGTCCATGCCATACATATAGAAGATAAACTATACAGGGTGTCCCACGATTTATTCCCCAACGGGCACTGGCATATTCTCCGTTGAAAATAGAACAAAATGCAATTTGTCTGATTGGAATCGGTTGCAGCGTTTTCGAAAAAATAAATATTAAAAATTTAGAAATATCATCATTTTAAGTAAGTTCCAATCATCACCAAAAAAAGACAGTAGCAGTAGAAAAGGAAAGTGGCGGGCGTTTGATTCTGTGAACACATTCACTCAAGTAGAAACTGTAATATTATCATTAGACTATGATTTATCGGACATGAGACATTCAATCGTACACTTTTTAAAGTCGGATAAAGAAATTTAATGTTCAGAATGGTAAAATGGAAAATGGAAAATGGAAAATGGAAAATGTACGGGACAAAGTACATGAAGATGCAGAGAAAGATCAAAGAGTACATAGATACATAATTAAATACCTTTCTGAACATTAAAAGCGATATTCATAATAATGTCTTCAGAGCATCCGAACCTTCATCCAAAGTTGAAACATTTTTTAATGTTTCATTCTTTTGAGCCTATTATAGGATCCCTCGAAACAACTCAACAGTTTTTGGAAGAAGTACAGTGTATTCCATCGAGAAACAGCGTATCTCCAACATGTTGCGGGTTACCGATGAAAGTAGAGAACCTCAAGAGTGCGAAGCTTGGCTGGATCTGAAGATGTTCTTCCTACGCTTCGAAGAAAAAGTTTAGAAAGAAACAAAGTGCGTGCCGACAAATAATAAATCCAAGTAAAAACACGTTTTTTGACGGAACGGTGTGCCGGATCGCTATGACCGATGTTCTTGCAATCATATTCTGTTTTGTAATGTAGATGAAGATAACCGATGTTATCAAGCATCTTGCAAGTTGGCGCCGACACAAGGATGAAGAACAAGTCAGCAATAGTACTGTATCGGATTATTATTCGTATTGCCGAGAAATTGCTGAAGTTATTAGCAGCCATTCTGAGGTAAAGCTCGGTGGTGCTGATAAAAGTGTACAAATCGACGAGACTTTCTTGACAAAAAGAAAGTATCATCGGGGACGTATCACGGAACAGATGACGATAGTGGTTCTCGGGATTTACTGCAAAGAAGATAAAACAGGATTGTTTTTTCAAGTTGACGGTAAAAGTAAGGCGAACATATGGCCTTTGATAAAAAAGCATGTAGATCCTGCGACCACGACGATCTGCACGGATACGGAAAAACAATATCACGGTATCGAAAAGATGTTTACTGACAGATGCGTGCACTTAAGTACAAACCACAGCAAAGGTGAATACGTGGACAAGAATAATCCCTAAAACACTATCAATGATTTAGAAAATCAAAATAAATTACTGAAAAAAGCCATCATCTGCCGTCGATCCGCAAAATTGCTCCATCAATACATGGCTCTATTTTTCTACAAGAAAAATATCCTCGAGAAAATGTATCCGCATGATCTCGGGTCTCAGATTATGACCTTTCTCGAAGATATCGCAAAGGTGTATCCTGGGTATGTCAATGGAGAAGAAAAACAGGGTCTGTTTTTGAAGGAGTTCGATCTTCCTTCGGCTGAATCCCAGGATATAAGCGGTCTTTTGCCACCAAAACATCCACGCGCCATGACGATCGAGGACGTTATTGATAACGCGAGTGATAACGAGAGTGAAAAACACGACGTGTCATCCGAAGACGATGATTTATAAAAAGATACACGCGAGCGCGCGCACGCGCACACACGCACACACACGCACACACACGCACACGCACAATGAATACCAAGCAGATATCCTCCACGCGGTGCATTCTGATTTGTTTTTTGCTTATTTTATTTTTATTATAAGTAAAATCGTAGGAATGAAAATCGAGGAGTGGGAAAATTGGAATCTGGTCATAGTCATAAAAAATCAATATATCTCGGAAACTGCAAGAGTTAGACCTATAAGACATATATAATTTTTTGTTCCACGTCAAAAATACTATCCAAAACAGCAGTCAAATTAAGGCGCCAAAGATATCGTAATCTCCCCACTCTTCCTCTTTGTAAAAGTATAAAATTCTCTTTCAATACACGAAATGGTTCATTTTTCATTATTGCATGTTAATAAGAAACAAGACACTTTTTTTCACGATGGTAATTATGAATAGATATCTATCGGTGCAATAGATATCGTCCGAATATGAATTTTGAGAAGTTCCACTTGTTAATAATATGTAAGGTAAGGTATAGATGTCTCAAAAGAATTCAAGTAAATAGTGGAGAAGAAATTTAGGAGAGATGGAGGTTGATTTGCAATGGAATCAGGTCAATGTCGTATGAAGGCCAGCGGCTCCGCTCTCGTCCTAGATTGGCGATTGTACTTATCATATAGTCAAGCCCCTCAACACTAACGATCCTATCCCTTCCAGCACTTCTGCAAGACTTAACCGATATTTCCACCTCTCTGGTAGTGTTCTCCTAACCTTACTGGTTGACCATGCCTATAAGCGCATGCGCTTTTCAAAGTATTTTGACTTAAGTACGCGCACTCAGTATGCATACTGATGCATACGAAAAGGGAAGGCATGTTAACTATTGCGAAATCTCGTTCATAAATCTGTTAACTATTGAGAATCCTGACTGTACATATTTTATATTTGAATAGTTAAAGCCCGACACTTTGACTTTCTTTTAGTATTTTCATTGCTAGATACACATACATACCTAGCAAACAAAATACTCAAGTCAAATTATAATTTCATAATATTTTGATATCTTTCGAAATTTATTCGTTATTGAGAAGTGGTATTCATTTCATATTTGCGTCATGTAAGCATGAGATATAGAGAAGTACATTGGGTAATACAAATTAATGTTCAAAAGATAGTTCATTGCGTTGTCCCTAAATTATTAACACTAATTATGGCAAGAAGAAAATATTAGACATTATAAAATGTATTATACCATCGAATCATAATGTTTTCAAATAACTTAATAACTGTCGTGCCTTACCTCTCCATTTTATAATAAAGTTGTGTATCTTATTTTTGTTGAATGTAGATCGTATTGTCGGTATACAAATTTTGGAAGAAAGCTGAATCGTTTTCAGTCACCACCAAATCACAACCACTTCACGTCTGCGCGGGAAAATAAATATTTTAAGGAATATTAGATTTACATTCCAGTTTACTAGTTTAAGGATTAATATATACGTATGTTAATAGAGTGACAGTAAGGAGAAAACAGATTCTTTCCGAGTCATAGACGTTGGCTGACTGAACTCATGACGTGAACTTGATCGGTACACAGTGGCTTCTTGGTACGCGTGACGGTTAGCGACTTCGAGAGGGGCGAGGATTGTTTCATGTCGGCCGTTAGCAATCTGTTTGACAAAACGTCCACTTACCATGACTGTAATGGCTTACTGTGAAAAGGTAAATGATTAATCTATGCCCGATTCAATTAATATTAAATGGTAGTAAGCAATTGCTGCAAACGACACTTTGCTACTGCGTGATGAAAGGATTAACTCAAAAGAAGACAGTATTGAAGGTTGTTAGTTACAGTCAGCTATATATAAAATTATCGCTTATATCAATTGTTTTTCTTACTGTTATACTGATTTTTAAAAATACAAAATGCCATAACATAATATCTTTGAAAATGCAACTTAATTTGCACTCCTGCATATACATATATTGAATATGAAGACACACACGTTTTTTTGAACACATTTCAACGTGACGTTTTATTGATAACTTAAGTGCGATCCTGCAACTATTCTCCTTATCACCATTCCTTATGAGAAAACGATGTTAAAATATTATGATAAACACACTCTGGGTAAACATAAACATAATTTGCTTACTTCAGCTGATTAAACTTCATTGATGAGAACTGAAATAATTTGAGATTTTGGTGTTATCTTTTAATAATGTTTAATACTTCTAAATAAATTTACCATAGTTTGAATGAATTACTACGTACTTTTCTCTGAGTAATTCTATGAAAAAGTAACTTATACTGTGAGGTATTGACTTTAACCATTTGAAATATCTTCTAACGGATTAGTCAGAGAATAATTATCTAGCAAAAATTTCATAGTATGGAGTTGGTTTTAATGACTTTCATAATGCTCAAGGTAGTTCAATGACTTAGATGGATTCTAAAATTTGAATAAGATTTACAGTATTGTTCTTAAGATGTTCAGAATAAAATATCCATATTAGGAAAAAGATAATGAGTACTAAAGCTTAACAATTAAAATGTACAATTAAATTTTTACAAAATTAATAAACACTGAAATATTGTAATGTTCTAATTCGCGACAGTGAATACTTGTCAGAGCGTGTGCTTTGATAAACTTTGAGGAATGTCAAAGATTATCAAGGGCAAGTGAATCAATAATTAAAAAATTGCAATGTTGCATTGTTGTTAATAGTCATCATGTTTAATAGCCATTGTCAAAGTAAGTTTTAGTATTCTTTTTTTTCTTATACATGACCTTAAACAATCTTACTGAACTCATTTAAAGTGCAGCTATGATAGTACGGAAAATAAATAGAAGCATGTTAATCCATTTAAAAAAAAATTAAAATGACTAGATTTCCAAGCACCTTTCAATGCGAAAAAAATCGTTAGCCTCATTCGACAAACCTCTTAAGACTGCAATGTTCATTAGAAGAAATTTTCCTGACTAATAATGTCGGAGATACTCCAAGCGGTCAAAGTTATTGTCTCACCCGGTACATTATTAACACATTAAGGACCGCTCACGAGTTTTCTCGTGTTTCGCGTCCCATCTGTTACGGACCGCTCACGAGTTATCTCGGGTTTCGCGTTCCGTCTATTACGGATGGACCCAAAAACGTGCGGTCCCAGGCGTATGCCTTACAGATTTCTTTGCGGTTCTTAATGTGTTAAATTATAATATGAATAATATTATGATATATCATTGACGTCTCAAGTTTATCAGCATAAAAAATAATTAATTTATTCTGGTAATAATTTACTACAATACCTCATAACTAGCTATGTCACTATACTTGTCTTGTTCATCGGCTGATGTCATACAAAATAAATTCTGCGCGGGGGAACCTTGTGGCTCTTTTATACGTCGTAACCACTCATTTATTTTGATTCCAATATTTAAATGTTTAAGAGTCTCTTCAATGTACGGTTTGGTTACGACTATTGTTCCTTTTGTCATCGTCGTTCGAAGAAACTGCCATACTTGTATTTGTTCTACCTCAGATAGGTAAAACTCAAAGACGTTATTAAGAACAATGACGTCAGCTGATTTTATTGTATCTGGAGCATATTCAATTCGCTTATGTAAAATATGAATTCGATCTTGCATATTATATTTGTGCACAATTTTAGATTGAAGTTCATAAAAATCTTTATTCATTTCTACTCCAATTATTTTTTTAGCATCTGTGTACATATAGGCCTGCAAACAATGTAAGTGATTTTTAACTTTTCATGTGCTTTACTTTAGTTTAATTTTTACGTACTATTCAATATAATAGCATATGTATGATAAAGAAATAATAGACATATGATTAGTAGTTTTACCTACTGATGTTATACAGCATATATTTCCACCATGCAGGATTGAAATAGAGTTAACCAATCAAGTTAGCTTATTCCGCTCAAATCTCGTTTTTAATTGGTTAACTCTATTTCAACCCTACACAGTAGAAACATATACACAGATTATTAGAATCTTACATAAGTAACAATAGATCAATTACTAACATTAATGTATAATATAAATAAGTTACATGTGTAACATATTCACACATGTTTACAATATTTAAAATGTACTTCTTTAGTTGTAGAAATGCTTACCCCATACAAGACAGCGCCTAATCTTGATCCTATATCTAATATAGTTTTATCTTTCAATATTGGCAACAGATGGTTAAATATATAGTGTAAAGCATCTTGTGATAATGAATGCGAAATATAAACTGAAATGAAACTATAGTAAATACATTTATGTAAAACAAAGTATTTTGGAAAACTAAAATTTTTAAGTATATTTACTCAGGGATTTAATATTTTTAGAGCCACAATTTTCACAATAATATTGCTGTAATTTCCCAGTATCCAAAAGTTCCTCAATGTCATTATCGTCATAAAGAAATTCATCAACGTGTATTGTTATATTGGGGTCACAATCTGAATTCTGTGAAACAGTTTTGTGTATTAAATCAAACATTAATAGAGAATAAGGTTTACATACTTCGCCCGATGTTGGCAGATTCATTCTTTCTGATGGAAAAATGGCATTAAATGGCACTCTCTCTTTAATGTCTTCGACAATTGAATTAAGAATTGTAATAGGACCTTTTATTACATCACTGCAGATACGACCATTGGAATTAGTAAGGGCTATAAGAAAAATTTATATATTTAATATTTGCCATAGATGTGACATAATTGAAGTAATTAGTATAAATGTAAACTATAGTCAGTCGACAAGTTGGATGTGTACTTTTGACAGATAAAAAACAATGAAGTCTCTAGCAACAAACACCTGATTTTGAATAGAATTTTTCTTCTACAGAACGCATGTACAAGGCTTTACACATAATTATTTTTTATTTTTATATTTTAGCATGTTTCCGTAATTTTATTATAATCCACATGTGATTTGTTGAAGGTTTGCAGTGTTTGCAATCCATAAAACACATTAAACTAGTGAACTTACTGTACATACCGCGAGTGAACTGTTATTTATCTTACCATTGAGGTCACTAAATGATAATTGTGGAAGCATAAATAAAAGGATGTCCTGCCAGTCTTTTTTATTTAGGTGCTGTAATAATTTTTTTATTTGAATTTTTGCTTCGTCTGAAGCAGTAGAACTATCATCATACATTTTACACTCTTTGACTTCTATTGCGACTAATTGCGACTAATGACGACTGATTACTCTTCTTCTTCTTCTTTACATAGATGGCACCAGACGGGCGTTTAGCCTTTACCGTCGGGAAGTTAGCGCGGGAAAATAAAAATTTGTATGTTTATAATGCTTAAAAAATTGCTCCTTAAATGCTCCACATGTTTCCGTAATTGCTCCACTGCTACTATGCAGTGATTAATAAATATTCATTAAAACAGAAAATTTTTATTTTTATTGAAATTCCAAATAACCGAGCAGATTTTCATATGAGTTTCTTGATGAATTAATTGCTCCCGATTTGCTCCCAATTGCTCCACAATTAGTTTTTTATTTAATTAAAGTATCTTTAAATAATAAGTAAAATTTGATTTTCACTTAGCTCGATGGCAAACGTGAACATTATAATTGGTTTGCGAACACACCTATGACAACTCCGTTCTCAGATCAGCCGAGAGTGCGCGAACATCGTTGCCTCGGTTCATTTTCGAACACACTTGGTCAATTCAGGATTGGTCAATTCCTTTAGATCAGTATTAACTAAAGCGGTTTAAGACCACCTCCGTGAACTTGGCCGGCACATTTTGACTTTTTAACTTTTTCTTTTGCAGATCGTTTGTAGGTCGTTTGTAGGTATTTGTTGGATTAATTAAAACATTTGTTGGTTAACGGTTTATTAAAAAAATAAAAAATAAAAAAGTACGTGAAGTTGGCCGTAATTTTTTTATTTTTTCATCTATCTTTGTTTTTCACGTGGCCAATCGATGCGGAATCGTTTGTAGGTCACAAATAATCCAATTAGTATATTTGTTGGATCGTTATTTCAATAAAATAAGCAAAAAACGATGGAAGTAGAGGCAAGCTTTAGAAAGAACGGAGGGTGTATAGCTATGACAGTTTTGCAGTGACTTTGAGGAGGTATAGGTTAGTTTAAATAGATAAGCTAGCGTCAGAGAAGAAGCGGTGCAGGATTTTTAGTATCCTGGGATGCATTAGTTTAAGGTAAGAAGCAATCGAATAGGTAATTGGGAGTTTAGCTTTGTGAATGGAGAGGAGAAGACCAGGCCTGAGATGTGAAAAACGGCAACAGCGCCATAGGATATGGTCAACTGTTTCGGAGTCGTTACCGCACGGGCACAGATCGGAGCCTACAATATTTTTCCGGAAAAGACTCTCGGCTAAAGAGTGATGGTTTGATCTGATTCTATTGAAGGTTGATATAATAGAGCGGTCGAGTTTTGTGTTATGGAACCAGGGTGATTTGGATTCAGAGTAACAGTGCTGGAAATAGAAGAGGCCCTTTCCGTCTTGGTGATTGGAGTAGAATGCCAAACAGGTTTTTGATGTCCAAGTGGAGACCGTGGAGAGAAGATCAGTGTACGGAAGACTATGATTGAGGAAAGTGCCAATAGTTGTGGCTTGCTTGGCAAGCAGGTCTGCCGTCTCATTCCCATGAAGGTTTGAGTGGCCCGGTATCCAAAAAAGGCGAACAGATTGGTTGTTTAGGGAGGCTTGTCTAAGCTTTTCCCTGATGAGGTAGATGACGTACGAGTGGGACTGATCAAGTCTAAATGATTGAAGAGCATTCAAGACACTCTGTGAATCCGAGAAGATGGTTGACGAAGGTAGCTTTCTATCTAGAATGAAGTACACCGCGTGGAGAATTGCTAAGGCTTCTGCGGAGAAGATTGAGGCATGGCAACCTTTTTTGCCCTGGAAGTGTATGCGTAAAGAAGGGCAGAAAATGCTGAGGCCGGTATGAGGGCTGTCTGGGGTTTTTGAACCATCAGTGTAGAAGCAATGGGATGAATGGAGGAGTTGGTTGAAGCAGCTGTTGAATTCACTTGATGGGTCTTTGGAGTTCTGGATGGACAATCCTTCCAGTAGGCTGATTTTTGGAGAGAAAAGTTGAACCGCATAGTCAAAGTGGTAGGGGAGAGGGCAAGGAGAGTTATAGATAATGTTGATGTAATTCCGAGCAGCAGAGAAGGCTTTATAGAGAAGAATTAAATCGTAATCCAATATATATGGTTGTCGACCAATCAGCCAGGTAAATAAATGAAGAATTTGATCTTAAGAGAACAACGTTTCGGTCACTTTAGTGACCGTCATCAGGTTCAGTAACTATATTAAATGAAATAAGGTACAGAGTTACAATACAAATTAATAGAGAAGGGGAATCCAGTTCTGAAGGGAATCCAGAATTCTTACCTTAATTAGTATAATAATTATAAATTTTCAAAAATCCAATTGACGACCTCATCATAATTGTTAAAATATAGTTATTGTTTGTCATGTAGATAAAAATTATGGATTGGAATGCCAGGTGTCAAATTAATAATTTTTTAAGTTTCAGGTGGAGAGCCCGAAGAACCATTTCCCTAGTTAACGGTGTAGGCTGTAAGTCAAGTCATTCAAGAAATTATTAGGAAAGTTAAGTAATCTGATTCAATAAATTTGTGTTAAATTAATATGATGGAAGCTAAGTAATATTTAATAAATATGTAAGTTTAATTATTTAATCATTTCAGGGAAGCTGCTATTACTGACGGTTTGATTGACCTGGAGGTCAATAAGTAAGTTTAAAAAGGATAGCAGTTGCAGAGATAAATTAATTAATCACACATAAAGGATGAGTATAAATAGATCTGTGATTTTGGAGAAAGACTAATATTATGTAAGCGTACCTTTTGCAAATGTAATATAATGCTCTTTAAATTTGATTTGTAGTCAGAGTGAAGATTTATAATCATGGTGACGGATTAATCCGTTAATCCGCACGAACCTGTCTCTACTGAAATTTTAACAAGGAGAGAAGTCGTCAAGAGGTCACAAAGCCGAAATGTTTATATTACTTAGAGGAAGCGCTAGTTTATCTTATAAATTTGATAATCATTATCTAGATTAAACTACGAGAGTATAATATAAGTTAAGTAATAAGTTAAATATGTCTAAAAATCAAATTGTGATAGATATGGCTTAAGTGCTGAATGTCTGTATGAAAATTGACAGTATTAGGTTCTCTAATTATATTTATCATTTCGAGGAATTTGCGTTTATTGTGGATTGATTCACCTATGAACAATAGTACACAATTAGCTGAACCGTCACTAGATACGAAGAGAATTATTACTATCCCGTTTGTAAATGGCCTTTCACAACGCTTTAAAAGAATTTTTGAACCTTATAAAATCATTATAGTTTACAAAAACGAAAATAACTTACACCGTTTTACAGGCTCCATAAAAGACATAATCCCTCTTACAGACAGAGCAAATGTAATATATAAAATTCCATGCGCACATTGTAACCAATGCTACGTAGGACAAACTAGTAGAAACCTCCACATTAGATTATCCGAACATAAACGTAATATTAATAGGTCTACTGACCAACATACAGCACTAACATTACATAGAGTAGAGACTGGTCACAATTTTGATTATGATAATGCTACTATCTTAGGTAGTGAATCAATCTACAATAAACGCAAATTCCTCGAAATGATAAATATAATTAGAGAACCTAATACTGTCAATTTTCATACAGACATTCAGCACTTAAGCCATATCTATCACAATTTGATTTTTAGACATATTTAACTTATTACTTAACTTATATTATACTCTCGTAGTTTAATCTAGATAATGATTATCAAATTTATAAGATAAACTAGCGCTTCCTCTAAGTAATATAAACATTTCGGCTTTGTGACCTCTTGACGACTTCTCTCCTTGTTAAAATTTCAGTAGAGACAGGTTCGTGCGGATTAACGGATTAATCCGTCACCATGATTATAAATCTTCACTCTGACTACAAATCAAATTTAAAGAGCATTATATTACATTTGCAAAAGGTACGCTTACATAATATTAGTCTTTCTCCAAAATCACAGATCTATTTATACTCATCCTTTATATGTGATTAATTAATTTATCTCTGCAACTGCTATCCTTTTTAAACTTACTTATTGACCTCCAGGTCAATCAAACCGTCAGTAATAGCAGCTTCCCTGAAATGATTAAATAATTAAACTTACATATTTATTAAATATTACTTAGCTTCCATCATATTAATTTAACACAAATTTATTGAATCAGATTACTTAACTTTCCTAATAATTTCTTGAATGACTTGACTTACAGCCTACACCGTTAACTAGGGAAATGGTTCTTCGGGCTCTCCACCTGAAACTTAAAAAATTATTAATTTGACACCTGGCATTCCAATCCATAATTTTTATCTACATGACAAACAATAACTATATTTTAACAATTATGATGAGGTCGTCAATTGGATTTTTGAAAATTTATAATTATTATACTAATTAAGGTAAGAATTCTGGATTCCCTTCAGAACTGGATTCCCCTTCTCTATTAATTTGTATTGTAACTCTGTACCTTATTTCATTTAATATAGTTACTGAACCTGATGACGGTCACTAAAGTGACCGAAACGTTGTTCTCTTAAGATCAAATTCTTCATTTATTTACCTGGCTGATTGGTCGACAACCATATACAGGGTGTCCCAGAACTACCTGACCCGGTGGGTATGGCGGTGATCGGGAGGCTTCACTGATCACGAATATGACCTTTCTTTTGTCCGGAAGGTCATAGTTTTTAAATGGGAGCAGGTCAAAGTTGACCAATCAGAGGGAGGCGTCAAGAGAAACGTAGACGCCTGCGAACTCTGAGTTTTCTTCCCTCGCTTTTGTTTTTCGGTGGCTACAGGCAGGATGACGTCAGCCAAAGACATGCTTATGGGATGTCACTCGCTGAGAACGGAGGTTCTCAGTTGAAAACTCAAGCAATTAATGAAAACTGCAATGTCCTATGATAATGCCACATGACTTACACAGATATCTCTGTGACGTCTTACGTATATTATCTTGATTTTGCTTTTCTTTTATTGATCTCCAGCGATTCGTGCTACATCGTTGATGACTTTTCATATGAATAAAGCATATTCCCTAAGAATTTATTATTCCCTGTACGATATAATACAGATCTTTTGTAGTAGGCAAATCCAAAATCTGTCACCTACAAGTATTACGCAACTTGGCGTGGCCGATAAAAGCGTTACACGTATCTATTATTTTCTCTCTTAGAGCCCATACTATGTCAGTATTAAATACCTTCCATGCTTCTCTAGCTTGATTTTACAATTAATGTTATTATTGCAAGACTAAAGATATTTGCACTAAAGTTGCATATCGTACAGGGAATAATAAATTCTTAGGGAATATGCTTCATACATATGAAAAGTCGTCAACGGGATGTAGCACGAATCGCTGGAGATCAATAAAAGAAAAGCAAAATCAAGATAATATACGTAAGACGTCACAGAGATATCTGTGTAAGTCATGTGGCATTATCATAGGACATTGCAGTTTTCATTAATTGCTTGAGTTTTCAACTGAGAACCTCCGTTCTCAGCGAGTGACATTCCATAAGCATGTCTTTGGCTGACGTCATCCTGCCCGTAGCCGCCGAAAAACAAAAGCGAGGGAAGAAAACTCAGAGTTCGCAGGCGCCTACGTTTCTCTTGACGCCTCCCTCTGATTGGTCAACTTTGACCTGCTCCTATTTAAAAACTATGACCTTCCGGACAAAAGGAAGGTCATATTCGTGATCAGTGAAGCCTCCCGATCACCGCCATACCCACCGGGTCAGGTAGTTCTGGGACACCCTGTATATTGGATTACGATTTAATTAAAAAAGGACAGCCGACATTACATGCATCATTTTATAGAGAATGTAGTTTTGCTTGATTTTGAAGGTTTTACTGTTGTACGGTAGGTGGCGTAAGTTTGAAAGAAGCGGAATGACTGGGTGGTTGGAGTGGGATAGACATTTTAGTATGTACTTTTTTGTAAGTTGTTTGAAGCGGATGAGTAAGGGCGGTTCTTTAGTTTCAGCGAGCAGAACGCGGATGGGAGTCGACATCCTAAGGCCTAGTGCGAGCCGGAGGGCACTATATTGGATTCTGTTTAACTCTTCGTGAAGACGTTATTATCAGAAGGTAGTAAAGCCTGACAGCCATATTCTATTGCGCTCCTAATTAAGGATTTGTATAGGATGAGCAGAGTTGCAGGATGCGCGCCCCACCATGTGGTTCTGAGGGCTTTAAAGATGTTAAGCAACCTATTGCATTTATTGATGACGGATTTGAGGTGGGAGTTCCAGTTCAGCTTTCTGTCGAAGGTCATGCCCAGGTACCTAGCCTCATTGGAAGCATGAACCCGGTGAGTATCAATCCTAATAGAATAGTCAAAGAAGTCCTTCCTCCTTTTAGAGAAGATAACTAGCTTAGTTTTAACAGGGGAGATAGATAAACCTTTGTTTCTCAGATAAGCACAGATGGAGTTGACGCTGGATTGGACGTTATTGATGCAATCGACTAAGTTTTTGGATCTCGACAGGATTAAGACATCATCCGCAAACTGCGTAGCAGTACACTGTGGATGAAGGTGGTTGTTAAGCTCCCTTATGTATAGAGAGAAGAGAATGGGGCTGAGGGTGAGGCCCTGAGGTAAGCCCTTGTGGGATGTCCTTGGACCACATAGACTTCCATTAATTTTGAAAAACACGTTTCTTTCAGCTATAATGTGGTAGATAAATCTGCAGATAGATTCTGGGATACCTAAAGAGCACAAATCTTGAATTAGAATAGAGGGGACGACCTCGTCGAACGCCCCCATGATGTCGACGAAGACTGCGACTGTGAATTCATCCTCAGCGAAACCATTGTAGATCTCAGATGACAGCAAGACTAAATTGTCGGTGGTGGATCTGGCTTTGCGAAAGCCAAATTGTGAAGATGGAAGAAGAGAGCGGTGTTCTACCCACCACGACAGCCTGGCGAGGAGGAGACGTTCAAACAATTTGAGTAAGCATGAAGCTAAGGCCATGGGACGAAATTTGCCTGGGGTTGATTTGGGAATGAAAAACAGGAGAAATTGGTTCCAACTTTTAGGGAATATGGATTCTCTAAGGAAGTCGTTGAAGACGGCTAGAAGAGCGAGGCGAACATTGTGGGGTAACCTGTAAATGATGTCATTGCTAATCCTGTCAAGGCCTGGAGAAGACTTGCGCTTAAGTCTTTCAATGGCAAGCTCAAGTTCTGCCATCGTGAAGGGTTCCTCAAGAAAGGGGGATTTTTTGAAGAGGTGAGCAGGTGGGAAGCAGTTGTGAAGCACTGAGTTTGGGCAGATAGATTCTGCTAACTCTTGAAGCTTGTTCACGACCTCGATATCCGATGAGCAAGGTGGATCTGGGTTGAGCTGCCTATGACGATATCTTTTGACTTGGTTCCAGACCGAAGAGATGGGGGAGTTGGGTGATACCGATTCGCAGAAGGATCTCCAAGATTGTTTCTTGGCTACTGCGAAAGTGCGTTTTGCGAATGCGTCTGCTTTTTTATAAGCTACGAAGTTCGTGTGGTTATATGAACGGCGAAGTTGGCGGAGGGCTTGCTTCCTAGTACGGACTGCCGCATCACAGCTGGCATTCCACCAAGGAGAATGGCCTTTCTCCCTAGATGGATTTGATGAAGAGTTGGAGTCAGGGATAGCATTGGGACAAGCCTCAATAACCGAGTTGGTGATGGTGTCGACGATGGTGTTGTATCTATTCAAGGCGTCTTGTGAAGAACAAAGGGTAGAAAAAGGAGAAGGTGCAGCTATAGGTGGGGCCAGAAATGTGGAACCGGTCAGTGAAAAAATTGGGGAGTCGCAAAGGTTGGCCGTAAATGTTGACCAGTCCATGTTCTTGAGTCTGAATTTGTGGTTAAAATAGTTTTCTTTTGGGATTTGGACATTCAATGAAGTTGAGATGGGGAGGTGATCGCTACCCAGGGAATCCTTTAGGACTTCCCATGTGGCCAGTGGAGCAATGCTTTCAGAAACCAGAGTTAGGTCAAGACAGGAGGGTTGTTGATCTGGTCTGTTTAGGAATGTTGGTGACCCATCATTTAAGAGAACCAGATTGCCATTCAGCAAGTGCGAGTGAAGGAGGTTACCCGTTGAGCAAGCGTGAGAAGAACCCCAAGCTTCGTGATGACAATTGAAGTCACCACCTATGAAGACATTTTGGTTGGGGAGAGAATCGAAGAAGCTCACCCAATCGTTTGGGTGGGAGCCAAATGAGGATCCGGGGATTCTATAGGCTGCGACTATGGTCAAGGGGTTAGGCGAGAGGGAAATGGAAACAGCTAGTGAGTCTAGGAGGTGCGGTTTGTAAAACGTATCATTGAACTTTGTAAAGGATAAGTGCTTCCCGATGCAAATGGCTATGCCACCACCCTTGTTGGAGGGTCTGTCCTTCCTAATGATGTTGAAATTTTTCAGGGAAACTGATTTGCTTGGCGAAAGCCAAGTTTCAAGAAGAATGATTACATCATAGTTTGAGGAGATGTTGGAAAGATCCCCTACTTTATTGCGAAGACTGCGACAATTCCAATGTAAGATATTCAGGGAGTCTTTGGTAGCCATGGAGGACATGATAGGATTGGTTTGGAAGGGAATGAGTGGAGATGAGAGTGTCGTAGAGGATTGATGGATGTAGAATGTTGGGGCTTCACGGCTGAACGCAGGTGAGTCTGCTGAAATCAATGTTAGAGAGTTTATCTAGTAAGTTATCTAATTTTTCTAGGCGCTGGAGTTGAGGGGCAAATTGCTCTAGGATGAGAGTAGCTGAGCTGAGAAGGGATTCAAGAGTGGAGATGGCATTTTCAATGTATTCAGGGTCAACGTTGGAGGTAGCCGGAAGAGGACTAGGAGTGCAAGAACGTAAGGCAACACCATTGCGAGATGGGATGCGAGATTCTTGTGTGTGCGGAAACTCGGCCGAGGTTGATGAACGAGTAGGTTTGGGAGTAGAAGCCCTAGTAGATGGATTTGGTAGCGAGGAACGACGCATAGAAGGCTTGAACGGAGGTGCGGACACCGAAGCGTAGGAAGGGGTTGGGGCCCTTGTAACAGAATAAGAGTGAGAAGTCGCTCTTGCCGCATCTGTTAATGGGATATAACCAAGGCTGGGATATTCCGAGAAGTCGAAACGGGGAGGCCGAGCAGAGTTGGGTGACGAAGGGGAGGAGGTACCATGTTTTATCAGGGTGGCGGCTTCCTTAATTGGAATGTTCCTATCGGCTGATAGTGAAAGAATCTTTTTCTGAATTAACCTTTCAGGACATGCTGGATCTGAGGGTAGGTGGTTACCTCCGCAATTCAAACAGGAAGGAGAGCCCTCAGCTTTTGGGCATTGGGCCTCATCCTGGTGTGATGCTTGGCCGCAGCGAATGCAGCGTGCAGGACTGCGGCAGACCTGAGAGGTGTGGCCGAATCGGTGACAATTGAGACACATTCTAATGGAAGGTACACTGGGCCACAGGAATGGTGTCAACGGTAGACGCCGTGCGGTGAGGTAAGAGAGGAGATTTGGGCGGCGCCTGCTCGTCTATCTTGGCCTGTGCGTGCGACGCAGAGAGCACTACGGTGCGAGCGAGACGCCAGAGCGTCGTTCGGTGCGTCCTTGTTGCACAGCACTACTGTAAGCGAGACGCCAACAAGGCCCCTCATTCGCAATAGGGAGCTTGGTGGGGGACCGCTCGTATTCGGGCGCACGCTTTCTCCCTCTCTCTCAGACTACCGCTCTATGACGAGGACAGCTAGTACCCCGCCAAGAATCGAGAAGGATCTATGGGACTTTCGGTAGTGGGAATGAGATAGACTTTTCGATTATCCGTCCTCGTCAAACAGCGTTAGTGAGACAAAGAGAGATATATGCGACGTGGTGGCTAGGAACAAGTGTCCAGCGTCTAACCCATAGCTACCGTGCGCCCTATTCGCGCAGCATGAGTGGGGGCGAGACGGCGATAGGTCGGGGGTGCTAGCGTGCCAACTCTGGGACCTATCGCCGTCTCGCCCCCACTCATGCTGCGCGAATAGGGCGCACGGTAGCTATGGGTTAGACGCTGGACACTTGTTCCTAGCCACCACGTCGCATATATCTCTCTTTGTCTCACTAACGCTGTTTGACGAGGACGGATAATCGAAAAGTCTATCTCATTCCCACTACCGAAAGTCCCATAGATCCTTCTCGATTCTTGGCGGGGTACTAGCTGTCCTCGTCATAGAGCGGTAGTCTGAGAGAGAGGAAGAAAGCGTGCGCCCGAATACGAGCGGGCCCCCACCAAGCTCCCTATTGCGAATGAGGGGCCTTGTTGGCGTCTCGCTTACACTAGTGCTGTGCAACAAGGACGCACCGAGCGACGCTCTGGCGTCTCGCTCGCACCGTAGTGCTCTCTGCGTCGCACGCACAGGCCCAGATACGCGAGCAGGCACCGCCCAAATCTCCTCTCTTACCTCACCGCACGGCGTCTACCGTGGACACCATTCCTGTGGCCCAGTGTACAAAGGGGCTCACTTCATACCGTACACTAAACAAGTAAAGGTGAGTGGGCAGAGATTGGCCCTCAAATGTGATGAGCAGAGTGCGAGTAGGAATGTATTTGGGCGTGCCTTCAACCATGGTTTTCCTATCGAAGCGTTTTGCTGCAACTATTTTTTCAGATGTTGAGGAACCTGCAATAATGTCATCAGTGGAGAGATCAGTTGGGATATTGCGGATGATGCCCTGCTTCATGATCTGATTAGATGGAATGAAAGCAATTAAATTGAATTTTTGAAGGTTCGAATTCGAAACCAGTTTATTTGCTGCCTCAGCAGTGCTGACCCTGACTTTAAAACGGTTTTTCCCTGTTCTAGTGGTTTCCTGCAACTTGTCCCCTACCAAGTTGTGGACATTGCGACCCACAGTCAGAGGATGCAAGTTGGTTGTCGAACTGGGGTTAAGAGGCTGGACAGTCAAGACATAAGGACCGTGATGATTCTTACTGTACCTATTTTTGAGAGCCTGGCTGAGAGGATGCTCAGAAGGCAGTTGATCGGATTGAGCTTTTGTGACATTAGGTGCTGTGTGAAGGTTACCAGCGTTATTGAGAATGTCCTTATTTTGAGCTGGGAGTTCAGCTACGATAACTGGAACTACTTTGGTTTTAGGGTTCTTTAGAGAGTCCTCGTTTTCAGTGACAGCATCGCTATTGCGTTTGAGAGGATTATGCTTGGACTTACCCTTGCGGGCTACTGTCTGGAACCCGCCACTAGATAGTGAGATGAGAGGATTCGTAGAGTCAGGTGGGAAAGCTTCATTCCGCAGAGAAGAAAGAGCCTGAGAGATGACATCTTCAGAGCCTGCTGTTCCCGGAGGAGGCAATGGTCCCGGGTCCTCCAGCTCCATGCCGACAAGCGACATGTCCGGCCGTGGGCGGCCGGACCGGCCTATGCCGTACACGTCGATTGGAAAAAGCGAGGACAAGAAATAGAAATTAAAAAGAAGTTAGAAATAGATAAGATAACACCTAAATAGCGATAAGAAGGCGTGAGAAAGCGTGGCGATATGTTATTGTTAAGCAGCAAGCGTGAGGTTAACACGTGGTTGCCGCCAAAAAATGGCGGCAGTTGCGTTAGGCTAGAGTTCTGGACCTATGTGTTATTTTGCTATTTGAAATAAAGGAATAAGGAAAATAAAGGAAGGATAGTACCTTGCCCGAAACCACAAGCCCAAGTGCAGGAAGCCTATCCCCAAAGCGATGAAGACGGTGGCTTTTTGCGTCAGTAAGTATCACAGCTAAGCATAACACATCCGCGCGCACTGAAGGTCCTGACAGAACTCCTGGGCACTTTCCTATCCTCACCATGTTGTAGATCGTAACCGTAATGTGGACAATTTTGTCCGCAAGCGCTAGTGTCGAAAATGTCAGCGCATGCGCATCCATAAATTCACTGCAACCTCTTATCTCTGATTCAAAAGGAAAGTTACACACAAAAAACCGATGCGATGCCAATTAAATAAAATTTAACAATCTAATTTTAAAGTTAGACAAATAAAGAATTGATGATTTAAAAAACTGAAGTTAAATGGACCAATTCGCCTAAAAGTCATGAAAATTAAATGATGCTATAATTGCGTATACTATACTGAAATCTTTTAAATTGATGAAAATACCTCTGGACAAGTACAAAAAGTGAAATATTTGCACAAGTAGAATTTTTTTCGTAGCTAAGTTCAATAGTATAAATATTTTCTCTCTTTTGCACTTGTTGAATTTATGTTGCATCACTATATGAAATTAGTAGATACACACCACCATTGGCCGTCACAACAAACCCCCACCACTGTCCCGATGAGTCATGGAGCGCATCGCGTTGGGTCCCCCCGCGCTGCACTATGGCGCCACCCCCTCGCCCATGTGGGCAGCTCTCCCCACCGCCACCCTACGCGACACTCCCCCCACCACGCAGCCCCGGTCCTAAGGCCCGAAACCCTGTGTAGCAACAGCGCTGCATGTCCCCCCAGGGGACGTACCACGGTCGGTAATTATGCGGTGACCGCCGGCCGGTAATTTTTTTAATTACCCTAAGGGGGGTAACATGGTAAAGTAGAACACAGCTGTTTTTTGTAAAAAATACCTTATAATATAGAGGTATCGTATACACCGCCGTTTATTTTTCGATACTTTTAACTATCGATGATATCCAACCCCTAATATTTTTGGGGATGAACCCTCCACATACAACGTAGCTGCTTCTGGAATGCTGGGGCCCCTCTTTCGCTCAATCTAGCGAACGATGCGCAAATACGGCTGCCGTGGGGGTACCTCTGTCTTGACCAGCCCTATGAAATCCCGGCCAGCGTAAACCCCTACTACGGGTATCTCTTATTTGCAACTATGCAAAAATTTATGGTCATGGCGGGGGAAAAAGACGGTGACCTGTGAACCATCTTCGCAGCATCTTGTCAGTACTGTGACAACGAGCAGTAGGTGAAAGTAGAAAATAAAAAAAGAATAAGTGCTATTACTGCTATTGGATCGGTAAGTATAATAAGACTATACGTTTTTTTTGTTTTTTATTTGCTTTAAATAAATACACGTTTTATTTGATTTTAAAAATGTATCGCACAATTCTCACCTTTGCCCTTATTTCTAGACGACTTGTAATTGGCGCAAGGAGAGAATGCCAGTAATAAGGAAGGCGGACGTTAGAGGAATGAAGGATGGTCCAACGAAGGTAACCTTGGCGTATTATAATACGCCAAGCAACTTCACCATCCGCCTACACGAAGAAGCGCATCACATGGAGGAAATCCGCCAAAGGATAATCCGGGAAAGAAAACATTCTATGGACCCAGGGGCAATCGCTGTAGGAGAAGGGTGCCTAGTCAACCAGGAAGGTCCGTGGTTCCGGGCAACGATCCATGGGATCGAGGAGGAAAATGTGACGGTAAAATTAGTGGATTTCGGCGAGTACATAACAACCACACGGAGCGCGATATGCCACATCTCGGACGATTTGGCCAGTGTTCCCGAAACCACCATGACGGTGGGCTTACACAGGATCCGGCCAACGATGGGAGCAAGGTGGTCGCGGGAGACCTGCGCGTGGTTATGGGAAATCCTAAGGAACCGTGCATACTTCTTCGCTAGTGTGATGCGAAGAGACCTCCCGAACACCGCGTGCTGGATAAACGTAAGACTGGCACCGCAGGGGATACCACTGGGCCATTTTATGGTCGAGAAAAAAATGGCCAGATTCGGATATCCGGATATGGATGAGATAGATCCGGACGACGTCTTCCTGGGAGCCGACAGCGAGCCCGAAGGAGAGGCAACGGATGAGGAAGACGACGGATACGCCTCGACGCAGGAGGAAAGAAGAATAAGAGAAGTGTAGTAAAAGAAACAACTAGCCTAGTATTATTTACGTTATTATTATTCCTATTTTAATTTTCTAAGATGTCTGACGTGATACATTTTCGATGATTAGCCTGAGCCTAACCTAGCTTAGTATTATTTACACTATATATATATTATTGTTGCTATTATTATCCTTATTATTATGAATTGCTTACATTTATACTCTACGCCTATTATTATACTTATTTGTTACTTATACATCTAACCTAGCCTAGTATTATTTACGTTATTATTATTCCTATTTTAATTTTCCATTATATTATTATACAAACTATAATAAAAAAAAAAATTACAGACCACTCGGTTTCCATGAAACAGGGCTTAACACGTGTAGCCTGATTTACACCGTGAATATTGTATCCTACCACCACCACCACCGCCGCCGTAGATCTTGTTATCGTGCGCATACTGGCGATCAGCCAAACGTTTCTTTCGCACAAACGCGTCGTAATACTCTCTGACGATTCTATCGTTTTTCCGCAAATCACCACTAAACACATTCTGGAAGGCATGCATCCCGAAGCCGGAAGAGAGGTAGTGTAGAAACATCATGCAGAACTGGCCGCACACCGTCGACGTCTCGCTCTGAAGCTGCTGAGTGTTCCATCGGAAGGATCGACAGTTCCGTCGTAGTCTCGATGCATGGTGATGATTCAGCGGTGGTAATCCGTAGCTGTCAAAGTAGTAACCGTCTCCGTCAGCGTCCACGTACATGGCAACCCAATGCGCTCCTGGCTTCGTATGATCGTCCGTGTTGGCTATAATGGCAGCGGGCTTCGACCAGTTTCGGGGTATTCTATCAGCTGCGTAGCCGTCGTATGAGCCAATATACCGCGAAGACCGAGGTAGAGGTCTAGCGTGTTCATATATGCGGTCCGTTATTCCGAAGCCGAAATTCAAGGCGTAAGGCGTTGTTCAGAGCACAGGTAAACGATCCTCGGGTCTCCTTACAGGCGTGAACGATGCACTTGTAATGGTCACAATTCGGCGGGAAGTCCTCGTATGGTGAGTTATTGGGGGTTTCATCCAAATTTATAACTTCCCGGGCCATAACGGTCTGCAGAAAAAGTACGCTCTCCGAACCCCTCGTGTATATGCTTCGTGAAATACCAGCTATATTTCGGAGATTGGTGTATAACTGCTTGTACGTTACACCACCGTCGAACCACTCTAGACCGTGTTGATAGCGGGTCATGGTGTTGTTCTCGCTTCTGATCGCCGGTGGTAATTCGTTGAAATCGCAGGGTGGTGAAACGATCCAGTGGCCTATGTATTTTCTTTCCACAGCCACTACGCCGATCTCCTTCGGAGCCAGACGCCCCTCGGAGTCTTTGAAGTATTCGATTTCGATGACAAAATCCATGGTCGTGATGCTAACTCGAAGGCGTTCAACGAGAAACTAACGGCGATGCTGACGATCACTCACGATACAGGGTACCCAAAAGATGATGACGCAGACCCCAAACTGCTGACCTATGCATTTTCTTCGATTGTTTAGCCGCCGTAATCTACGATGATTTGCCGCGCAGCGTCGATCTCCAAAACATTATCGTACTCTGCGGAGACGATGCAGTTCACGGTGGTGGCCAGCGGTTCGTCGAAGCGTACCTCGATTCGTACACTACCGTGCTTGATCAGATTCCAGTGGGTGTTGCTATTTGCCGAGAGATCGGGTGTAAGATCAAAAACGAACAGGCAGTAACCGTTTGCGTAAGCGTTCCTAGATATCGAATTACCCTCGTAGAGGAAGTGTATAGCCGTGCCGCTGAAGAGGGTATGATACGCGTCCACGTAAAGACCGGCTTTGCCGAAATCGGTCTGCAGTGCTTTCGAGGGTACTTGAACACCGTCGACGTACAGCGATAAGAAATTAATACAATAGTTTTTAAAATTGAACGGGTTGAGTTGATAGTTGCCATTGAATGCCTTGTTATCGACGAAACCTATTATAATACGCTTTGGTAATTGGCCGAGAATCACGTTGTCCATAGTGCCACCGTGCAAACCGGCATGCATCGTCAGTGCCTTGACCTCTACACGCGTAAGCGGATACTTTGCAGTTGTCTTTGATAGCATTTTAGAATGCGCAATTAGAATACCGGGGCTTATTTTGGCGCGTCTAACGAGGAGCGTGGCCTCCGTTATATGTAAAGAACACTCGCTCTTTGGATCCATGAGGGAGAAACCGTCTCTCGTGCGTACGAGGCGTAAACGGAGCTCAACACCATTTAATAAAAATTTTTCTTGGTTAAACACATCGCAGTGTAAATGACCAATCAGATCGACCGTCCTGTCTTTACCGACGAACGCTTGCCTATTCGCGAGGCCTATATTCTTGCCCGCTGTATCGTCCATATGGCCGGGCGTGTCGTTGTACCAGAGCACGCTCGAAAGGTGCGACCCCTTAGCGGCGGGCCCATAATTTAATAGCGTCTCTATGTAAGCTCTGTAAGCGTACGCGTTATTAGGCGGTGATACGAGTTTCTGATTAAGAAATACGTCCACCTGATTGAATAGCGAGTGTAGCAGGTTGTTAACAGGGGCCGCTTTGCTCAGAGCGTCCGCTGCTGACGCGTCCTTGGAGCGCAGCTGTACGCGTAAACTCAGCATGGTGTGTGCTAGATCGAGGTACTCATCCCCGTTACCCGGCACGACAAATTCAATGGGCGAGTCATCGGTCAGCGATGAGATGGGTTTGTAGTATACCCACTGCGCGCTCTCTATAGTAGTCTGCGTCGGTGGTAGTGTAAAGAGTTCGAGCTCCGATTTCATGCACTCGCACGAATGCGCGTGTAGGAAGGCCATGATAGAGGTATCGTTTAGGAGAAGATATCCAGCACACTCCGCTTTACTTTCTTACTAGCGATCCTACGACGATTTTTGGGTTTCTTGGTTTTTGACTTCGGAGACTGCGGAGCAGCCTTCTTCCCCGTACGTCTCTTACGCTTGTTAGCAGTTCTTGAGGCGATGCTCCTTCCAGCGACGCCGATGATAGAGTGGGCGCCGCGTGATCGTTTTACAGATTTATAACCCGATCCTTTCATGAGCTCGTCAATTTTCGTCTCCGCCTTACGTTTAAGATTCATACCCGATTCGGCGGCCCTGGTGCGAAACGCCTGCTTGAGCGGAGCACCGCGTTCGCTGACGTCTGTTAAGATATTCATACCAGCGCGCACCGCTTCCTTACCGACTGCTCGTGCCCCCCTCGATAGTAGGGGTAGCACGCGCCGAAAAAGACCACCAAGAAAGCTACCGATACCATGACCCCGCTGATACGGCGACCCTGCGAACACCCGGAATTTCGTGGAATATCCCCCGCCTATCTGCGAATCGTAGTAATCGGTGTAATGAGTCATCACTCTAACCGTTTAAAGTGTAGTGTTACGGAGAGCGTTCCTGATTCAAATGGTATGGGGTCGCCCAGGTGGTCTCTTATATCGATGTCGATCGTTTGAAAAGTCGTTCGGAGCAGCGGTATGTACTTTAACGGCGAAAACGAGAGCACTTTTACAGCCGCGTACGCGTATTTGTTATCTGGTTGTAGGGGAACCACGCGGAGCAGGGGTGTTTGGACGTCTCCGGTGATATACGGCTCGCAGACATCGTTGTAAACAAAAAGCATCTTAGGTAGGGCGTTGATCAGACTAGCCGGTTGATCGGCCATCACAGGGGATTCTGCTTTCGATACCACGACCGACTCGGTAAAGCCAAGGATGCGAGCCAGAGAGCGGCAGAGTCTCAGCTCGTGCGGATCGTCTAGATCGTTATCGGTAGAGACGAACGATACGCTCACGTAACCACCTCTGCAGAGCTCTAGTTTCAGACGGCCCGTCATAGCCCTGGTAGCGTTTATTTCGTCAATGAGGGTCTTTACGTCATCGTAAACACCATGCGCTACGTTAGAACCCGACGCTATAAAGCCGGTTATCGGTTCTTTGTGGTTCTTCTGCGGTTTGGTACGGGTAGTGACCACGACCACGTGATCCCAATCTTTTAGTGCCACCGGCACGTGCAGAAAGGTCATAGGAAACTGTATTTCAATCAGAGCAACAGACCATGCCCCTGCATTTACATGCAAATCGATCTGATGCGGTAGACGTGTCGTAAAACTGGTAGTTTTATTTTCGGGATAGTACGACATACTGCTGTTACTGGGAAGAACGAGATAAAATTGGTCCTTCATTGTTCTTCAAGTGGGATGCCGGTATCCACGAATTAAATTTCTCGGGGTAACCGACCCAACTGACCAGTACTTTTTGGGCTTTCCCACGACCGCTTCGTTTTATTACACGATCGACGAGAAACGCGTCCTTTGCGAGGTCCTTGCGAACTCGAACGAGCTCCTCTTCGTAAAAAATACCGTCAATCTCCTCTCCGGCGAGATCTTCTAAGATGTAGACCGGTGGTTCCCTCGTTGTACCTAGGCGTACGATTTTAAAAATCTCTCGAGTCCACCCACCCTCGTAACCTTTCGAAAAAGGGTTCCTAGCGCTACTGATGCGTACCAGGTCGCCGACACTGTATTTAGGGACACGCGGGCGCGCTGTGGCGTATCGCATAGACAGGTTCATACGAGCCTTAGCGGCATTATACAGGGTTACGTCAACCGGGCGCATTCTTATCGCGGAGTGGCGTGTCCTGTTGTACGAGTCCACGAGATTCTGATGAATATCTATGTACCGCCGAGTGTTTCTATGTGTAAAGTAGCGCCACATACGATCCTTCAGAGTACGATTGTAGCGCTCGACGATAGCAGCCTTTACGTCGGGGCTGCGCGCTACACGGAATCCTATACCAAGCTCCTCGAGTAGACGCTGCAGTATACCGTTGATAAACTCTTTACCTTTGTCTGTCTGTAGGTACATGGGTATCCTATTCTTACTACGTGTCAAAACCCTCCGGAATGCCGCGGCTACCGTCGCACCGGTCTTATCGCGTAAAGGCTCGACCCAAGCGTATTTGCTGAGTACATCGATTATTACAAGTATATACGTGTAACCATCGTTATACTCCTTCAACGATCGAAGGTCCACAAGATCGGCCTCCCAAACGTCGTCGATATTGCTGACGGTGTAAGAGCGACGCTGAAACGCATGTCGCACGGGCTTATGCAGCGTATACGCGTCCTGCGCCTCTAACCAACGCGTGACGGAATCTCGTTTTACCCTGCCCCTAGCCGCTCGCTCTAGGTTACCGATACCGGCGTACGAAGACGGTTCTGCAGGCGTGTAATAAAGACGCCTCAGAAAGCTATCATCAGCCGATATCTTTTTCTTCTTCCGTTTCACGGCAGCCTTAACCATTCTAATCTTTTCTTTTTCTCGCTATCGCTGGTTGTACCGGCCGACGCGGATCGCGTATATTTTTTCCCCACGAGCTCTTCTTCCCCGGAGTCTCTAAACACTTCCTGAAACGCCTCGCCGAATTCCTCCTCTGTAGACGAGCTCTGAGTCTGCTCGATAGGTCGCGGCACGATTGTTACACGGCGCGGTGTCTGATTACCGAGAGACGTCGTGTTGCTCCCCTCCCTCCATAGACGTTGATTGCCGATATATTCGCGCGGTATACCTGCAGTATGGAGGAACCGCGCAAACTGGCGACTCCCCGCCGGTCTCGCTGTTTTTCTCTCACGCATAGCGTCGTTGATTAAATCCACGATGGTGGCGTCCTGCACGACGGCTCCGCCGATACGCGTAACGCCCTGTTTACTCCACGAGATGCGTGGCGAACCAGCGTTGCGCAGCCTTCCTAGTAAAAGCTTAGCCTTAGCTCTGTACTTTTGGGGCACGCTAGCGATGATGTCGTCGTCATCGTCGGTCAAACTCCTGACATTATCCTCCGCAAAATTGTTATTTTTTTTCTTGGCATCGTTATCGCCTCGCCTATCCTCGTCGACGTTATTTCGCAGATCCTCGATAAAGTGTAGATAACGCTGCAGCACCTGATTGTACATCTTCCACTTTTCGCGCTCGTTGATGAAATTCGGTGAGTGTAGGATCTCCTTCATGGATGCGTCTAATCTGCTTAAGGGGCTCCCGGGGGTCTGCACGGTGTTTACGGTGTCGACACCCTGCTCCTGCTGCTGGTGGTGTTGGTGGTGGGCTGCATGAGGCATTGGTCGGTAGTGCTGCTGCTCCACGCTCTCCTGAGGGATTAGAACCATCTTTTTGGCATGCTCCATCTCGATCTCTCTCGCTCTTCGTGACGTATACCCCTATCCGCCTCCCCCTATGAGTTTCGAAATGACGGTGCCTAGTATGGGTGCTAGCAGGAGAGGTAAAAAAACCACCGCTCTGAACGATAAGACGTTTTCTAGTTTTGACGGCTGAACCCGGTCTGGATAAACGTCTCAACAGCGATGCGTGTTTTCGTAAGCGGCGTTTCTGCGTCGGCTTGAGAGGCACGTTACCGCGAAGAATATTCAGAGCACATTCGCATATACAGTTGACGAGTCGTGAGTCGGCCACTCGTAACAAAGCGCTACGCTGTTTGCTATCCAGATGGCAAATAGCCTTTAACACTGCGGCGTGTTTGCGCCCTATAGAGCAGCGTGCGCCGGATACCATTACAACCGAATGACTGGTACGTCTCGATCGGTGTGCCCTCCCTTTATACCCTTTCGCGGTACGTACACGTAGTGGAACGGGTCCGAAGGAAACACGCAAGTGCGAAAGCGGCAGTTATCGGGGGTCGACTGCTTCAAATCGAGTAGTAGATAGCCATGCGGTTGGGTCGTGGCATCGCGGTAGACTTCCTGTACGAAGCGCGGATTTTCAGGAAACACCTGTCTGGCCAGATGCTGTATCTGCGCTCTGTCGCGCGGATTTTTAAATACAACGATGTAGTTGGCGTTCAACGAGATATCGCGCTGTCCGGGCCCCTGATGAAAGAGATTCTGCGTAATGAAGATAACGCTGATGTTCTTATGATGGCTGCCTTTGGTAAAAAGGTCGACCACCGTGTTATTGGACGATTCCCTCATGAGATCGTCGATGATGACGAGTTTCGGGCGTGGGTCGTTGCCGTAATCGGTGTTTTGCGGCAGTCCCTCGTGAAACTCTATAGTGCTCCCGTACTCCCTGTACCCCTCCTGCCACTCTGCATAGTGAAAGAGAACGCGCGCAAATCGCACGTCGCTCATGTCCTCGATGAACCGTAGGAATTTCTTTACGAAGAACGTCTTCCCGCAACCCGTTGGCCCACAGACCATCGACGTCCACGGGTGCTTCCACCGTGTGTCCATTATGCCAAATGAGGCAATTTGGCGGTGTTCTTTACGAATATACTGTTAAAGAGTCTGCTGGATTTTACACGCTCCCCCTTCCATCGCGGGGCCCGGCCGCGGCGGGCGCGCGACACGCGTGAGGCTCGTGACGTCGCGCACGCGCTTGCTAGCTCTTATCGGTGACGTTGCTAGCCCCCTCGTCCGGGTGAGCTCATCGTGCACCTGTGAGCTAATAGTCGCCATGTATGTGTGTCAGCCGCATAGCTAGCCATAGTGCACGGCTAGCATGTCCGAAGCGCCACTGAAAAAATATATAACATGGGCGGGTTGGTGGAGCCTTCGGGAATAGATCGATAAAGAGGTTTTTTGTTTTTCAAATAAACATGTTTTATTATTGTACAGGCGATGTATATACATTTGTACATTTTTTTTTTGGTAATATTAGTTACATAAGACTGTACGGTAAAATATTGTTCAGGGTTGTATATACATTTGTACAATTTTTTGGTAATACTAGTTATATAAAGCCGTACGGTAAGGATCCGAAACGACCGGCGCGCCGCCGTTTTTGAAGTTCGGTCGGTTTACACGTTTTTGATTCGAGGCGAGTAACTACGTCGTGAAACGGCGTACGACGTATCGCGTCGTAGTGCAAAACAACAGGCTCGCTCGTCTCTCCCGTTACATAAGACCGTATCCAGTCATAATTAATGGCAAGACTCGTCGCGTGGTCGATCGTGATACCTTTGACTTTGCAGACCTCTGCGTGAGAACCGTCTGGCTTACGTACCCGGTACGCGTAAAATTTCGGGCCTCCCGATACAAAAGACATGATATAACTACCAACACCGTACGACTCCAGCTCGTCCGTTAAATCGCCTAAAAGACTGCCGAGCGGCGGCTCGTAAGCGTTATCGGCGTGACGGCCACCCGATACGTATATACACGAGTCGGTGTCGTAATATAGTACACGTCGATCTAATTTCTCGAGATAGTCATATAACTTAAGACGAGCTTGAGCCGTGGTGTACGCGGCTATAACAACGTTTGTGTACGCTGTGGGTATCACCGATTCGCTCGTACTACTCGTGTTGACGTAGAGTACTTCGTCATCTACGGGTAAAATACCCGTAATTTCGACCTCCGGGCATGTAAGCAAACTCACTAGCTTCTGACGAGTCGTTACGATTTCCGTTTTAGGTAGATTTTCGCGCTGCCCGAACTTACCCCAAAAGGAATTCAGACATAGTTTGGCGACTGCCCGCAGACCGGGATTTGATTTTATGTTAGTAGAGTCTAGTCGAATACCCTCGACCCGATCGTACTCCTCTACATACAGCTTCTTAGACTCGTCGTCGCTGCACTCACGCGGCCACCCGCTAGCCTCCTGCTTAATCATCAGGAATGTATTTATGTAATTGGCAAAGTGACCGCCCGTTCGCGTGACCGGATCGTACTGGGTGATCTCGTATTGCCATATTTCGTGTATCGTCGTTATTTGATATCCTTTACGTACAGCGCGTCTGACCTCGTCCACAACCCATGTCCCTTCGAATACTCTATCCTCAGGATTCTCGTGAGGACACGAGTCCTGCGGCGTTGACTCTGCACAGGAACGACACAGTGCGAAAAGCAATTTACCGTGCATGCGTGTCGGTAGCACGGGGTGATACAGATCTCGCGGTGGTAACACAACACACTTAATCAGACCCTCTACGCTATCGACGTTATTGTGATCACCCGTTAGTTCGCGACAATCGTCGCCCACGTACACTCTAGGGTGCCCTACAGGGAATTTCCCCGTTTTCGATATGAAGGGGTAGAGCGAACACACATCTACGTAGTGTATCCTCTCAGACCCCTCGACTTCGTAAAAACTGACGGTATTCCCTGTACGTCCACCGAAGAAAGCATCGCGAGGTTCCAGCGGTAGTTGCGCTACCAGCGGGTTCTCATTCAATGCTCTATATAATGCGGCCTGTGCCGGCTCGTTTATCCAGCTATCGAATTCACACTCCCAGATTTCCGTCAGTTCGTAACCGAGATATCGGATCTTATCATTCGTAGCCTGCGTTCTCTCGAAGCGCGCATCCATAGATTCGCCCGTGTGCAACCGCGTATCCCTGTTTATGCGATAACATTTTGGGCACCCGTGCCAGAAGCAACCCTGAAACTGCAAGACGTGTCGCAGCCCTGTATCGGTGTCATGGTAGTAACCGTCGACGGGCGTACCCTCCGGTAGACGGTACTCCCGAGTGCGCCCCGCGTGAACTATGGTACAACCCCAACGATGCTCCAGCGAGAGGAGCCATAACAGGGCCTTACGTGATTGTTTCTCGCAGTAACGGTATCCACCCGGTGGTAAAATGGCTATCTGCTCGTCCCGCAAAAAGTTTTTTCTAAAAACTCTCGAACACGCTGAGGCTATGGTGGTGCTCTCCGCACCACCGCAGACATTGCGCAGAAAGAAAAGCATGCCTGTCTGAGGATGGTGACGTCGGATCTACAGTAATCAATAAACTCTGTTCGAAAGTTAAATACGTAGCCCGCAGACCGTTGTTCGTTATACCATGCTAAGAATTGATTACGTTGGGCCGTAGGCATCGTGTCGGGTGAATAAAACTCGAGTGGTGGTAGAGGACCGATATAATGCTGATTCTCGGGAGTATTGAATAGATGCGGAAATACACCTTTTTGTTTCAAACCAGCCGAGTCCACGAGACCGAAGGCTTTTGGTAGGGCACTCAGAGGCATGTGAAAATAATTAAGGCTGTCTATGAATGTTACACGACCCGTCTTCATCATTATGATACTCGTGCCACTGAGTATCAGCGTCGGTGGCTTTAGAGTTTTCCGTTTACGCTTCACGATATACTTCAGTATAAACTGCGCGTCGAAACCCTTGGCGTTATGCGCCACACAGATCATTCTCTGAAACGATTTTCTTTTAGGGTCGCGCGCGTAATCTACAAACTGCCTTACGGGGTCATCTTCAAAGACGTACTCGCGTACACCGCAAGACGGGCATACCCTCGCGAGATCTGTATCGTTTATGCACGCTGTACACATTTGCTGAACGATACACAGGTTTGGTGTGTGGATGCGTACCGTGTCGTCACCGGGCAGCTTCTGTATCTGCTGTGTTTCAAAATCGTAAAAAATGAATAGAATATTTTTTTCCACGGGCGCCTTTTTTACCGGTCTGACGTAACACTGATGGCCTACTCTGTTAACGCTCTTGCAGACTCTGCAGTACACCTTATCGCAAGAGTGTTTACGCAGCGCTCTTTGAAGCGGCCTGAGACACTGTGGACAGCTGCGAACGGCCTGACATACGCTCTTTTCTTTTCCCTTCTGTTTGATAAATAGCGTGTTTATATGGTTATCGAAACAGATTTGGCCAAAAAAGTACCTATGGCACTCGCGACAATGCAATGTGGGGAGAGCTGAATCGCAGAGCGGTTTTCCGAAACATCTAGCGCATTTGTGGGAACACTTATGCTCTGCCTCGTGCGTATAAGATCTGTTACATGGTATGCAAAAACCACGACTATCGACTGCACCCCGCATATTTAAAATAGGCTGATAATGCTGCGAATTATTATAATACAGGATGCGGAGCGTTTGCCGTGGTTTCCCTGATCCGTACGCGTTATCAACTGGTTGCGAACCGTCGTACAGCGGTTTCTCGCCGCTGCCTATGCTGTCAAAATCGTAAACAACGATTGCTATACCGCTCGGGGCTAGGTAACTTTGAAATTTATCAATTTCTGGAATACCGCAGCCGTCCGGCGGTATGCCTACACACGCGTTTGTCACAAGTTCGAGAGCAAATTGTTTTTGTAATTTACCCCGTTGACGCCGTACCGCGTTCCATCGCTCATGCAGCTCCCCAGAGCGCACCTCCCCTCGTTCAGCGTGTACCATCGCCACAACGAGCGACCTAGGTAGACAGAGGTTATCGTTATTCACTATGGTCAGTATAGAATTTTTTTTTACAAATTCGTGCGCTAATCGTACGCGTCCTGTACCCCGCGGTACTTCGACTATACACGACTCGATGACGAAAGACCTATCTATTTGGAATGCCTGGGCGCTCTGCGCGACGGACGATATCACACCCCACACATCGTTTTCGAGAAGTTCTCGAGCCGGTCTGTACGACAGCCACGCAGCCCCGCACGCAAAACTGTCGGATTTGATCGTTAGACCTACATAGTCCCGCGCGGTACACGAGCTTGTAAGGTACGCGTGTATATCTCTGACTGCCCCGTGTAACCATGATACCGTATTTGTATCAGGGTCTTCGGGCGGCCTCCGGATAGCCATTGCTATTTCACGCCCGTCTAAACGGAACCTATTTATACGACGCGTCGTTTCGGACACTATTGTAAATCTATATCCAGGCGGTAGCACGTCGATACTGATATCTCCGTCGCCGTCATCGTTGTCGCTCTGCGGTCGATGAAGGGGGCCACCACCCTTCTGTCGACATACCCCGTCGTCCTCTGCATCTAACGTTTGGAAAAAAAAGTTTTTTATTTTTTACTTGTTAAACAAAAAAAAAGTGTTAAGCGCATACTGACTTCTCATTCCTCGCGAGGATTAAGCATTGACCCTATGTATGAGAATAGCGCGTCTAACTGCCTTTCATCACCCCCTACATTTTTAAAGTTAGCAATTTCGACAAAAAAAAAGCGTTAAACGCTAAGGAACATAGCTTTTCACGCTACCTTCTTCAGGGTCGTTTGGATTCTCATCATCATCATCATCATCATCATCATCGGCATCGAGCTCTGCTAATACTTCAGCAACCTCGTCGGCATCCGCCGCTACGTGCACACCGTTCCTGGCAACCCAGAGTTTTGGTTCTTCAGTATTGGCCTGATCAGGCGGTGGTAGCAGGGCACCCTGTACCACAGGGTCCCGACTATCGCTGTCTATATCCGTATCGAGCGAATCTACAATTTTTTATTTTTATTATTTTCACACAAATAAATTTTCAGCGGTTTCTGTACTTTATCATTATTACCTGGATCGTGCTCGTTTGAATCGTTGGAAGCGGTGGAGCGATCGTCGACATCATCCTGGTCGTCGTCGTCGCCGTCTTCGTCGGCGTCCGACGCTATAGCCATGAACGCGTCTGTAAAAATTTATGAATAGCACAACACATTTTTTTTTCTTTTTTTTTTCGACGCTGTATGACACATACCCCGTGTGTCGTAACGTGTTTCTCCTTCTTCTTCTTCAGCCGCTTGCGTGTTCAGGGCTGTCGATGGTCCTGGCACTTTTTTTAAAAAACGTATATTAGGCGTAAACTTTTTTTTTTTAAAGTATATGCTTTACCGTTTACGTAGTGGATCACCGCTGTGCTGGTGCTTGGCTCCGGGTAAATCTCCTCCTCCACACGATTGAGGCACCCTAAAAGCAACCGGTCCTCCTCCTCGGGTGCATCGTCGTTGTGAAATCGCGTCAATTCTTGTAAAATTTATTTAGTTTTTAAAAGCAGTTTATTTAAGTAATATTACCGATAAGTGGAAAATACATACCTTCGTGGAACGCATGATCGGCTATAATAGCCCTGGTGATACGATTATCGCGCACTCCCCGTTTGTTAATACACGCTACGGCTAACGAGAGTATGTACGGGTCGTTTTTAAAATACCCTCTCTCGTGACCCCTGGCTAGCACGCGTAGAGTGCAATGGGCAAATACAGTTTTTAATCTAAGAGTTAACGTACGTAAACCAAAATATCTTAATTCTCTGCACCACGCCGGCGAGAATAATCGCGCGTTTGTAGGTGTTATCAGACGACGGGTCTTTACAAAATCGACAATACATTCGCGAATATGCGTTACAGATGACATTTTTTTTTTAAACTGTTGATTGCTGTAGGTGATCAGTCTGTCTACCGGGACGTCGTGATACGAACTAAAGCAGGGTACATCTAGCCCGTGCCCATCTTACAGTCGTTGCGATATTAATTTCAAACCAGTGTCTTAAAACGTGACCATGCAAAACAGCTGATTCAGCGGTAAAAAATTACGATTCTCTTATGGCAGCGTTATCCGTCGAAAATCGGGCAAAATCGAGTAAACCGTTTCAATCGTAGCAAACAGACAAGTATATATACAGAATTTATCGATCGTTCGTTCACTGATCCCGAAATACCGTGTATCCATAATGCGTGTATAACAGTATAGAGGTGATGCATCGGTAGTTGCAGCGATCTGCTGACGCACACCGTTCCAGCATGCATCACCATCGCTCTCTCTCGCCATCGTGGTGTAAGGATCACAGACGCGTATCATGTTACTCTGTTTTACAATCCGTAGCTACCAGAAGATCGCACCAATCTTTTACAGTATCGAACTCATCGATATCGCCACCTATGAGTTGCACGGCGATATCCTTTCCGACGCGACCATCTTGCAGTAGTGTCTCGCAGCTCTCGTCGCGAAAAATTGCCATACACCGTACGTGTCGAATGTTGCGTCGGGCTGCTGTTCGCGTGTCCATTGCATAGTACCCCAAATTGTTCGATTCCTCCGCGTGCTCTCCCTCCTCATCGTACACATCGTGGCTTGTATAGACATCCCACGTGTCGTCGAGTGCTTCCAGGTACGCGTAAAGGCCGCTGGGCATGCTGACCACGCTCGTTCGGCATTCCTTATATTTCAGGTGTGGTGGACCATCCCGTGTCGCCAGGGTAACGCACCCTATAAACTCTGCCAGACTGCATCGTTTCTCCAGAGTGTGTAGCGCTGTCTCGTAGGCCCGCATAGCCCTCAAACACCATAGGGTGACGCAGCTTTCGCGTAATTTCTCGAGGTGATTGAACGCCGCCAACCACGCCTGCGATTCCAGACGCATAGGTGCGTGACGCGGTAACTCCTCCGGTGTGGGCCGTTCACACCTGCTTCGTAGCATCGCTAGGGCTGACCTGATCATCGGGCGTCGATATGTGATGCGGCACTTGGGGCTACCATCGTCGGACATACGCCACTCGTCTTTTGCCAGCCACTCGTGGGTGCATACGCGCTGTGCGTAAGGGCTATCGTTACAACGCTGATCACCGATAAAACCCAGCGTCACGCTACACCGTGTGAAATCGCGGTATCCCTTGTCCAGTATAGCAGCGATAGATAGCTCCGGTAGTATCACTGGCCTCACACCAGAGACCCAACCCTTGCGGCAGATCATGTCAGGATTATCACCGTATAGCTCATCAGCGTCCGGGGCTCCCGGTTTCGACATGTATATCGATACTAGCGGTACACCCGTTAAATGACCTAATCGCAGCCACTCTCGTATGGTCTCTTCCTCTGGATATTGTTCGGGGTTTGCATAGCGGTAGAGGGCTCGTGTCTTCGCCCTTTGTATACGCCTATGCCGCAAAAATTCCTCGCCGTCGTAGTGCGCCATTTCTTCTTCGTACAGTTTTATAAATTTCTTTGTGCAATGTACCACTGTAGCGATTCTACTGACTTTCTCAGACTGTACATCAGTGGACGCTCGCGCGTGCCGCTGGATCATGTTAACGCTGATGTAGATGCACGCGGGAGTGACTCACTCGCTATAGGGTATCAGTATCTAGTCATCTCTGATACATCCTACGGTATCAGCAGAATACTCTGTCAAGGCCATGTACTCTGTAACGTATTTCCTTTCGAGACCCGACACCGATAGCAAAACTCAGAGAACGAACTATCTTCGAGAACCAACCTACGTTACCTTCGGCCGTCCACCCGTCGTTCGTGCATCCGCAAGCCAGGCGGGCGCCAGTCAATTCTTTTTTCACCGGGAACTGACGAGCCGGTATAAACTGGGAGTTGGGGTGGAACAGGCCCAACTCCACCAAGAACGAGAGCTCTGACGGAACCTATCAGACGAGGCGGTAGCTTAACGGATCCTTTCGATTTTTGGGGACGCGTGAAATCGAGAAACGCAACCGTAGGTGCTGATCTTTGGGGTCGCGTAAAATCAGCAAACGCAACTGGATACACGAACGGGAGCGGACGGTTACGGAAATGCACGGCCGCTCAGGCTGCTAGGTTTGAGGTAGAGAGGGTCGGAGTACGAGTCCGGCAAATAGTGCGAGGGATAGAGAGCGACGAACCGAGAACGTATCAGAACGAATCTAAACTATCCATCGAGATCCCTTAACCAATTAATAAATTGGAAGACTCACCGGAGCTGGTACAGCTAATCCGGGGAGGTCGAGAACTGTATCCAAAGGACACGCTGGCGAGCACTGCACTAAGGCACAGCACTACACCCCCGTAACACTCACAGGAATTCATAGAATTCCTGGATATCGCGAGAACAACGCGAGAACTGTACGATTCGAGAACTTGCTATACCGGAGCGAAACACGGCAAGAAAAACTATCAACAGATAGCACGGGAGCACGAGCCAGCCCGTGACACCTCGGTCGGTGCCCCGAGACAGACTGCTTTGACAATAGCCAAATCCGAGAACTAATCATTCTGATTGGTCGAGAGCCTTTTAACCGATAACACTTCTATCTCCTTCGAATCGTCCCTTTAAACCAAACCGAGAGCGTTCCTTAACGAATCGGTACGTAATTCTGGAGATCCTCCACGGCCGCTTCCCCAGGGCATCGGGCGACAGCTGGGCACCACATCCTTAACTTGGGCAGGAGGTTCCTCTCCTGCCCTTAACTGTATCAAAACTCTATCTTCGCCCGCTCTACAGCCCTTTGCCCATGTCCAGCGGGGCGCCGGTATTTCACCCGGGCTTCTGCCGGTCCGTGGAGACGTCTCCGTCGGGTACTCTCCTCTGCCGGGCAACTCGGTACGTCGAGACTATCCCCCCACGGCAGATTCGAGCACCTCGACCTCACCTTAACAATAACGAAATCTTCCGAGAGCCTTGACATATCTATGCGAATCAATCCGAGAGCGTAGCTTCTGAGCAGGGTGGTGATCCGAAGAGAACCAGAAATCGAGAACGTTATCTGTATCGGTAACCGGAGCCGCCTTGGGACCGTGATTCGAAAAATCACGTCACAACTCTTTGTCCGCTGTATCCTGTGAATACAGTGTGTGGCGGAGGCTGTGGTGGTGGGGGTAAATGTTCAATGATATTTCGATGATCCGTTTTTTAGATGCCGCCTTAGGCAGTACTGCTCAGACACCCGTACTGATCGTATACTATCGCTTCCTACAATCACCATGTACAAGAAGCAAGTACTGCTGTCCACTGTGTACGGGTTAAACCGCTCGTTTTCGAAACAAATAATTACCGGCTTCTCTTTAAATCGATCGGGAGGCTTGTCGCCTGTAATACGCCTCGTTAATCAAGATTATTCCGGTGTGGAGTTTGAACCTAGCGAGTGGGGTATCGTCGCCGAATACTTCCCCGTCATCGACAAGTTCTTCGTCGCCGAGGACAACATGAAGGAAGTACCTGAGGCTTTTAACACACCTATTGCCACGCCCGCTCATGAAATAATCTTCACGTACTCGTATGGCGAGCGGGCCATTATTTTCAAACCATCTGTACCGCTATCTACGAGTAGCGACGACTCGGGCGTTAAAAGATCTAGAGCGTACACACCCATGGTCGTAATGAAGAGGGTGTCGTACCTAAATCTCCAAAGGGTCTTGCGCTGCGTGACCGTCCAAATAAGCAGACTACGCGAGATCACCGACAGCGCTAACAGCTGCAAAGACACGCTGATTGCGGAGCTCGATCGCCGCGGGGATGACCCCTCCAGGGCCAACATATTCACCGATCTTCGGCTGGTTTTGGAAAAGAAAGGCCTGTGGTCGCCGGCTCTTTATCAGCTATTGGTGGAGCTACTCTCCCTGTATAACCACGAGTACCTCTCCTTCGTGCGGAGCGCCACGGCTGTCCAGAATGGCCATGCTTAAGGACTTATACTCTTAAGCCCGTATTCAGAACTCGCTTTTAGTGCTAATAGTGCGCTTTTAAGTTTTTTCTTAGTGAGTTTTAACTACAAGCGACTCTGTTAGTGACCTTAAGAGCGAGTTGTGAATACGGACTTTAATAAATATGTACAGCTACTGTTTCTTGCAATATACAATATACTATATTTTAAAAATATCTATTTTTCTTCTTTTCTGTTTCCTTCACCTCCATCTCCTCATATCTTGTCAATAATGGTAACGGGTGGTAGGGAATAAACATTAAGCGTATTCCTCTATACAGGGTTCAGGCTAATCATCAAAAATATATCACATCAGGCAGTTTTTATAATATATATATAGCATTTCTTACAAAAACACTGCTCTACTTCAGCACTTACCTCCTTAGGATAATTAAAAAAAGTTACCGACCGGCGGTCAGTGGATAATTACCGACCGTGATAACCCCTGGGGACATGCAGCACTGGTGCTACGGGGGGTTTCGGGCCTTAGGACCAGGGCCGCGTGGTGGGGGGAGCTCGGTATAGGATGGTAGTGGGGAGAGCCGCCCACATGGGCGAGGGGGTGGCGCCATAGTGCAGCGCGGGGGGACCCAACGCGATGCGCTCTATGACTCATCGGGACAGTGGTGGGGGTTTGTTGTGACGGCCAATGGTGGTGTGTATCTACTGAAATTGGTTCCACAAGGTCCAATTCTCTTTGTAAAAAGACTTTCTCCGGTTTGACTGTAGGAATTTCCAATGAAAAAATTTTCACAGGAGATATACTAACGTATACAGTCAATTTTTGCTTGCATCGTAATTTTTTTACTGAATTTATTTGTAACTTCTGTGAGATTTTCAAATGTAAATTCCTACCATTGTGATTCAAGCAGGCACGATGTACTTTTTGATCATTCTTGCTTCTTTCTATTCCAATCACGGTTTATATTACACATCACGAACAAAGCTGCAGGTCATGTATTCAAGAGAAAGATAACTACGCACGCGTAGTGGTACCACGTGACTGCATTTTCAACACTAACGCCTCTTGCGGTAGATCCACCTTAAGGTTACGCGTTTTTCGCCTAGGTGCCCAGACCTTCATACAAGATCGTGATTACGACTCTGTTGATTTTAGTCATAAAGGGCTAAGTGCCATGTGACGTCCAATCGTCGCCATTTCGATGCGTCATCTGGCGAGGTGGGTTTGTTAGCCACCAAAGCTCTGATGAGTACTCCAACAGTGTTCAATCTTCTGGATTGAGGTTGATTTCTGGCGTGATGATGTTATGAATTTTGAAATTGTATAAAGACTTGAAAAATAAAAATGCAGATGCTATTGGAGAGCATTATAGCTAACTTTACTCATTTTGATTATAATATGGTTTATTCTAAGTTTAAGTACTATGACTTAATCTATTTGACCCTACGATATAGAATCGAAGTGCAGCTTCAAGATCAGAAATCAAACTGCTCTCTTAGATCTCAAAAGATAGAATCCTCTATACCTCTCATGCGATCATCCGCACTAATACACATTCATTTACTTAACTGACTTATACTATCCTTTATGGAGGGCCAACGTGTGGCGCCGACCGTGGTGGCGTTTCGCTGTCCGGGCCCAGCATCGACGTCAATCAAGCTGGAACCGCCACATGAGCAAAATGACTTAAAACCTAGGTCATAATTAAGGGCTCATTTAAGGCTAATTTAATGCTCTATTCCCGAATTTAATGCTCCTTTTTTTAAAAAAAAAAACTGGTGGCGCTGCTAGCTTGATATCAAAATGGCACCGCCACAAATTGGTACTGACCACACCACTAAAAGAAAAAAGAATAAATAATACTAAAATTAAAGGCTCATTTAAGGCTCTCGAATAAGATAAGAATCGATGAAATCGCCCACTCCAATCCCGAGATATTAAAGGGTAATTATGTATTTTCCTGTAGAGGAGGTGGTAGAGCATAATATGTCAAATAAGCTGGGTCCACCACATTCGATTTTTTCAACCGGAACTATTGCATAATTTAGGGCTTATTTAGGGCTAATTTTGGACCCCATATTTGATTTTAGGGCTCACCCCAGCTTGAGCCCAAGCTGGGCCCACCACACATCCACCCCCTACGGGGGTGAGCCCTAAAATCAAATATGGGGTCCAAAATTAGCCCTAAATAAGCCCTAAATTATGCAATAGTTCCGGTTGAAAAAATCCAATGTGGTGGACCCAGCTTATTTGACATATTATGCTCTACCACCTCCTCTACAGGAAAATACATAATTACCCTTTAATATCTCGGGATTGGAGTGGGCGATTTCATCGATTCTTATCTTATTCGAGAGCCTTAAATGAGCCTTTAATTTTAGTATTATTTTTTTTTTTCTTTTAGTGGTGTGGTCAGTACCAATTTGTGGCGGTGCCATTTTGATATCAAGCTAGCAGCGCCACCAGTTTTTTTTTAAAAAAAAGGAGCATTAAATTCGGGAATAGAGCATTAAATTAGCCTTAAATGAGCCCTTAATTATGACCTAGGTTTTAAGTCATTTTGCTCATGTGGCGGTTCCAGCTTGATTGACGTCCAGCATCGAGGGTTTTACACCCACACATAAAACTTATACTCCTGGAAGAGGAACCCCCAAAAAACACTTACGTGTAAAAAACTACCCCAAGCATAGGACGGCTGTGTATTCCTCTAATAAAAAGTATTGATATCAGAATATTGAGGCTAAGTACTGTAACGTACTGGACCACGAAGATGGCCCAGGGTCTCGCAATAACAGCTATCGCAATACACGGGGGGAGGGGAATGCAAAAAGAAAGGGGAACACGGGGTAGAATAGAAAAGAATATAATTAATAATAATGTAAAGTCAGTACAAGAGAGAAAACAGAAAAGAAAGCAAATCGAAAGACAGAAAAGAAAATATAATACTCCACTAGAATGACTTAGAAAATAATACTCAAAACTAACAAGGCATGCGGTGTCGCAGGGATTTAGCGGGACTCGGGGGGAGAGAAGGGGGCGGAGGGGGTGAAGGAGGGGTTTTCTGGGCGCCAGCTACTTATCCGGCGTAGCACCGACGAGTGACCCCGAGAGGTCCTCGTTTGTTTACGTTTCAGGACTGACAAGGCTAGCGGCGGGAGAGGGGAGGGGATCTCAGGGAGGAAGGTTCCCGAACGCAAAATGGCTACTTTATAAATTACCTCGGTATTGACTAGGCAAAGAAGGGCAGGTGGTGGAAAGGGGGGGGGGGGTACGGAGGGTTACCGAAAAGGGACGCAGAAATACTAAAGCTAGGCCGCACGCAATGTACCACGGGCCTCGAGGTGGTGGGCAGAAGGCCCGGCTAAAATACTCTAGAAGCTACTAAAATGCCGACCCACGTGAAGACGGCTAACGGTGTTCTGAAGGGACCTACAAAATCTACAGCGGGGATACTAAAAGTGGGATAGGGAACAAGGGCCAGAAAGGGGAATAACGCAGGCACTCCGTACTCACTCAATGCGCTCTTCACATTGGTAATCCTCAATTATCTCAAAGGTTTCGCTCAGTTTCGCTCTATCTCACAATTCGCACTCACTCTTGCTACTCGCACTCAAGAAAACTCGCACTCGCTTACACTACAGTAGTCTGGCTCGAAGTGATGATTTCTTCCCGATTTCCGGACCTCGTGGGCCTCCAGGGCCTCGATGATTGGCTGGGGCTGCTCAGCTGAGAGGGCTACGCGCTCTGGCATTGGTTGGCAGTTCCGGCATGGCAGGGCATTGGTCCTTTTCAAACTTGCAGGGCTGCCGGGCCTTCCAGGGCCTCGTGGCGGCGGCACGGCGCTGCTTTGCCGGCGCGCGTGTTGGCTGCGCGCGCCGGTCAACATGGCGGCCTCCAGGCCTGTCAAAATCCTCCCGGGCACGTCCGCGGTCTCGGAGGGAGAGGGCTCCGCCGCTGTCAAGGCCTTCACACACAAAACGACGTAACGATTTAAGACGTAAGCGTAAGCCGTAATCAGTAAGGACCATCGCACACCACACGCGTAAGGAGTAAGCTACGGCCAATCACACTGAAGTAAGAATTGCACATTTTTTTAAAGTGTCTTCATTGTACATAATTACTATAACTTTCTTTTTTTAGCTATTTTCTGTTGTAAGAAGTAAGTACACAATAACAATTATGTACTTATAATTAAGGATTGTATATTTTATAAATTGGAACTATATTGAAATGCATGATATGCACTTTTACAGGAAAGCACATCACGCGAGAAGGTTTGTGATTGGTTGTCCGTAAGAAGTAAGCCGTAACGATTTCATCCTTACGATATTTTTCGCCACTACGGCTTACGTCTTACGGAGGAAAGTGGAAGGGACAGTACTAGATTCTGATTGGTTGGTTTCCTTACGCTTACGTCTTAAGTCGTTACGTCGTTTTGTGTGTGAAGGCCTTCACACGGGACTTGTTCCTGCCCGTGCAGGGGTGGGCAACTCTCCTCTTGTGAAAAGTGAACACTGGTACTGAAGTGCCATCTGTGTGAACTCGTCAAAGAGAAACTAAAAATCAATATGGCTGTCCGTAGCGGGTTATTCAAAAAGCACTAGGCTACCGGCTTTGCATTATTGAAGCTTAAAGATCTTTATTCTTAATGTATAGGAAATTGGGAAATAACGTTTTAACACAATAGTAAAATCTAGGTTTTATGGGCTTTATTATGTATAGCATTACACTTGCGAAATGCCTGTTTTACAATGAAGCTGCGATCTGTGCTAAACCTCACTTTACCGCATAAAATATTATTTATTGTTCTGCACTACATATTAATTTGATTTTTCGGAAACTGACATGGCATCCCAAAACACAACAAGCTCGAACCATAAGGAAGTTTCTGCAAACAACATAAACTTAAATTAAACAACACTATTCATATACTAACTGTCTGTGCAGTTATTTGTATCACTTACCTGTAAACTAGATGTCAAAATTAATATTTCCTCACCAAATTGAAATTCAGTTTCTCACGAGTGCTGAGGATTTGTCTGGAATGCTCAGGAAACAGAAAAATACAAAATGGCGACGGGTCGCGGTACGCTGTGGCGTCCTCGTTCATGATTGGTCTATTACGTTTGCTTCAAGAGCGCCATCTGCTCTACCTCGAGGCGAGCGAACTATCCGAATGTCGTCAAAATATCGTGGGAGTTGCCACCCCCTGTGCCCGTGTGACGGGACTGCACCGGGGCTGCATACATGGGTGGCGATGGTGGTGGCTGGGCATCCATCCCACGGGCGACTCGATCAGCTGTCCATCCTGCCCATGCCATCCCTGCCTTCCGCTGCCTCGGCGTCGTAGCCACTCTCGCGGTCCATCCAGGGACGCTGTCCTCGTAGCAGGTGTACGGTGGTTTCCTCGATGGTGGTGTTGGTTGGTGGTCCTCGAGCCAGTGCCCTACGGGGAGTGGTGGCTGGGAGGGAGGGGTAGGGTAATTGATTAACAATGCTAAAAATACGCAATTATCACTATCAACTATAAATTCGAACCTCAAGGCCTGTGGGACCTCGAGGCAGGGGGCGGGGAGGAGTCTGCAGTAACATTTTTGTTACAGTACATAAGTCACTACATGTTTGCCTATTATATGATCTAGCACTGGCCCATCATTTTAATTATATCTTCGAAATTTCCTATAACGTTTTCACTACTCTTTTACATTACTACTGCTCTCGTAGTTTATTATGATTTAATGGTTATTTAATCATTAATAAAACTATAGCTGATTCCTTATCGAGTACTACTTGACGGGTCCGTGCCAGGAATTCCAAAGTACTTACTTTGAACGTACTAATAGTATACTAATAAGCTCTGTGTAGAGCTTATGAACGATAACTCGTCAATAATAATCACGGTAAAAGCTTAATAACAAACATACAGTTTTAGGATACTATTAGTACGTTCAAAGTAAGTACTTTGGAATTCCTGGCACGGACCCGTCAAGTAGTACTCGATAAGGAATCAGCTATAGTTTTATTAATTATTAAATAACCATTAAATCATAATCAACTACGAGAGCAGTAGTAATGTAAAAGAGTAGTGAAAACGTTATAGGAAATTTCGAAAATATAATTAAAATGAAGGGCCAGTGCTAGATCATATAATAGGCAAACATGTAGTGACTTATGTACTTAGCCTCAATATTCTGATATCAATACTTTTTATTAGAGGAATACACAGCCGTCCTGTACTTGGGGTAGTTTTTTACACGTAAGTGTTTTTTGGGGGATATCACAAGTTTTTGTTGCTCAACGGGACATAGAAGCTCTAAGCACTGAAATCTATATTGTCACAGATATAAAATGTAAATGCATTATGGTGTTGCTAATCAGAAAAATATATTGCGTTGTCGAAAATGTTTAATGGCATATAAATTTAATTTTTAAGTCCGTGTTTCTAGAAATGCATAAAAACATACAAATTTCTAAAGAAAATATAATCTTCAATGCATATAAGCGTCGTTAATGGTGTCCAGCTTGTTGAAGCCATGTGGTAAATGTAAGAGAGGAGAGTGTGCTGGATTATTTACGTACCTCAGGCCGTGCGAAACTCAGAGAGGATACTATAGTTTGAGCGGAACACCTGGACACCCTGGACTTCCACATCCAGTACCTAGATACAGGAAACTACGGAACGGAACACCTGGACACCCTGGACTTTTACATTTCATTTCACACCTAGATGCAGAAAACTACGAAGCGGAATACCTGGAAACCTTGGATTTCCACATCCAACACCTGGACACAGGAAACTACGGAGCGGAACACCTGAACACCCTGAACTTCCACGTCTGACACCTAGTTGCAGGAAACTACGGAGCGGAATACCTGGACACCCTGGACTTCCACATCCAGTACCTGGATACAAGAAACTACGGAGCGGAACACCTGAACACCCTGAACTTCCACGTCTGACACCTAGTTACAGGAAACTACGGAGCGGAATACCTGGACACCCTGGACTTCCACATCCAGTACCTAGATACAAGAAACTACGGAGCGGAACACCTGAACACCCTAAACTTCCACGTCTGACACCTAGTTGCAGGAAACTACGGAGAGGAACACCTGGACATCCTGTATCTCTAAAAACTGTCACCTAAAATACGAGGAACTATGTCGAAGCACACATATACATACACCCATACACGCGCGCTCCACATAAATGCTATTAAAAACTTAATAATTCTATACTGTTGTGAAAGCACCCTTATACTAACTGGAAATTCGGTTTGAACGGTAGCTTCACGCATGGAGACTACAGAAGGAGCACGAACTCCATGGAGACTAGAGTAAAGGAGCACGAACGTAGCGTTGGGGACGTGGTCTATGAAAGTGATGAAAATTTTATATTGCATATTGGGGTGGCGCTGCCGTCGTCTGTAGACCGCCGACAGAGACGACTATAAAATGAGCGAGAGGGAGCTTGACATACATTTCGCCATGTATGGTGGGGAAATGTCAAGCATTATTCTATTTACTTAGTTATATATTTTTTAATGTTTTTAAAGTGACAATTCATCAGGGTCTTTTATACCAATGAATATGCTGCAAACACAGTAATAAAGTCTGTTTGGTTGGATACTTTGTAATAAATTTCAAAATAACTTAATTTGTCAATAACCAATATAATAAGTCAAAAAAAATATATCAAGTGTCAGAGTCTCAGTGCTTGATGTAAACAAGTCTTTTTTTTACATTCTGTTAAAGATTAATAAATTAATTCGTGTTTTTTTAGAATTTATCAGTGCTTCATTAAAACAACCCTACCGATCATTATCCCTGAATTGTATATCCGTATCACATGAACATTGTTAATGTGAACAAACGTTTTTATAGATTTCACTGAAAATTAATGAATAGGTCGTTTTGACCAGAATTGTGGTCTCATTTAGGCAACCCTAATCTGAGAATAGTTTTGCTTCCGGTAAGAAAAGTATTTTACGCACTCCAGCTGATACCATGCAATGTGGAGCGGCACCAAGCAGCTTGTTAATCTTCATTTTGTGCCTAACTAAAAAAAAAAAATGTATTTTCACCCCAGAGTTGATAAATTGAAGAAACCTTACATGGATGAATGCACATGTGCTTGTCAAAACATTGTAAAGTGAGTATATGGGACAGCGGTAGTATTTTTAAGACTTTGATTAAAAGAACTTGACGTCAAGAAGCTGATGCAATCTGCAATTGAATTTTCAAACTAACAATTATGGAACTAATAGAATGAAACAGACGTCACCATAGCTCTGGAAACGGTAAAATGTGACATTTTGGCAACTTGGTGCCATATTTAATCACATGGAGCAACTCCGAAATATAATTTAAGTACTAAGGCAAGGCAAGCTTTCGTTGGACTGATATACTGTATACATTCTAATAAAAATAATAGGATATATTTTTATAGAAAAAAATAGGATAAGTTCTGAGGATAAATCTATAAAATCACACTGCAAAGCGGGAAATGGTATATGATGATCTATTCATGATCTATTCAATGCTGTTCACTATGCTCACTTCAAGAAGACATCTTTAACAGCTTACTTCGCGTGGTTTACAGGTGACCAAAGCGACGCTAGTGGCAATATATCGCAACATAATTTTCTACCGTTTCACGACCACCTCCGTGAACTTGGCCGGCACACTTTGACTTTTTGAACTTTTTCTTTTGCAGATCGTTTGTAGGTCGTTTGTAGGTATTTGTTGGATTAATTAAAACATTTGTTGGTTAGCGGTTTATTTAAAAAATCAAAAATAAAAAAGTACGTGAAGTTGGCCGTAATTTTTTTATTTTTTCATCTATCTTTGTTCTTAACGTTTCCAATCGATGCGGAATCGTTTGTAGGTCACAAATAATCCAATTAATATATTTGTTGGATCGTTATTTCAATAAAATAAGCAAAAAACGTATTCGGTGCATTGTACGCAGGACGGTTATATGACCACGGGAAGTTGGCCGTAATTTTTTTATTTTTTCATCTATCTTTGTTTTTCACGTGGCCAATCGATGCGGAATCGTTTGTAGGTACCGAATAAACTAATTAAAACATTTGTTAGATGACGATTTCGCTTAAAATAGCGAAAAACCATCTACCGTCTCGCTGGCCGGGAGTGGGGGTAACGCATGGAATATGCGATGTGAAGATAGCCGGAAATATAATTAAGAAGTCAAAACTGCAAGCTAATATTAAAAAAAAAAAACTAATACCTTGGGGTGTGACAGCATTGGAATTCTTAGCTAATCTAACCTAACTTAACCTAACAAATGTTTTTATTCGTTTATTCGGTACCTACAAACGATTCCGCATCGATTGGCCACGTGAAAAACAAAGATAGATGAAAAAATAAAAAAATTACGGCCAACTTCCCGTGGTCATATGACCGTCCTGCGTACACTGCACCGAATACGGTTTTTGCTTATTTTATTGAAATAACGATCCAACAAATATAGTAATTGGATTATTTGTGACCTACAAACGATTCCGCATCGATTGGCCTCATTAAAAACAAAGATAGATGAAAAAATAAAAAAATTACGGCCAACTTCCCGTGGTCATATGACCGTCCTGCGTACATTGCACCGAATACGGTTTTTGCTTATTTTATTGAAATAACGATCCAACAAATATACTAATTGGATTATTTGTGACCTACAAACGATTCCGCGTCGATCGGCCACGTTAAAAACAATGATAGATGAAAAAATAAAAAAATTACGGCCAACTTCACGTACTTTTTTATTTTTGATTTTTTAAATAAACCGTTAACCAACAAATGTTTTAATTAATCCAACAAATACCTACAAACGACCTACAAACGATCTGCAAAAGAAAAAGTTCAGAAAGTCAAAGTGTGCCGGCCAAGTTCACGGAGGTTTCACGACCCTCAGTTTCGGCTGTTTCTCTGCAGCCGTGCGTGCTCCTTTACTCTAGTCTCCATGACGAACTCCATGTATACAAATAGCTTCCCAAAATAAGAGGGCACTAGTGTTCTGTATGCACCGAAAAAGTGGAGGGGTATAAGGCGGGAGTGTAAACTCAAGATTATATTTCGATGTACTTCAAAAATTATAAAATAAATAATTTAACCTACTTTAACTAAAATAAACAAATAATAAAAATTATTATAATTAAATATAAATTCAATTCTTTAAATGAAATTATTATTAATCTATTAATAATTAATCGATCAATCAAAATAGAAAATTAAAAAATACTTTCAATAAAAATTATTATCATTAAGAATCATTGAGGTTTTTAACGCGTTGAACTTGATCTTCAGGCCACGTGTACATACACTCAGACATATGTATGTATTTATCATATCAGATGGCCTGAACGACAAGTCTGGCAAGAAGTGCTTGGCACGGAACGTGTTAAATAAAGTTTTCTTTTTTTAATATAGATTTTATTTAAATGAACTTTATATCTATTAAATATATTTATTAAGATGTTTAGGTTAGAAGCGTGTTTATTTGCAAATGGAAATTACTTGTAAATATTTACCTGCTTACTTCACATGCATTTATCATGCCAGATTCACGTCAGTACAAAAAAGAAACTAGCGACGCTAGTGGTAGAGAAAGAAAATGTAATGTGGACAATATTGGTAGCAGGTTCTGTCAATTTTCCCATTTGAGTTCGTGCTCCTTGTGTAGTCTCCATGGCTTCACATATAAAGCGTATTTGATTGTGTTGTGTATTCGTAAATTACTAACACCATACAGAGTACAAATAGGTAAAGAAGGCAAAGCAGTCAGCGCCATCTGTTGTGTAAAAAATGCGGTGGACGTGCGAAGGAAGGCGACGACGACGATGACGACGACGACGACGACGACGACGACCACGACGACGACGACGGACCTGAAATAAAATCATCTCGCTCGCCATGTGAATACGTCCTGATCCTGTACACTAATCGTATTGAATTTGGTGGCAATCAATTCAGAACCCTTAATTCCTACTGTGAATGTATCAATAAATTTTTCTGACATACAGCCGTTCATAAGATATTTGAGTCGAAACACAGGTACAAGAGATGCTTCGATTAAAGAGTCTCGGCGGGCCGTGCCCCGTACGGCGGGTTGCCTGTACTTGGTGCGAGACTCGACCGAGTCTCTTGATAGCTTAGAGGAAAGTTTTCATTAACTTTTTTAACTTACTAGACGTCAAATTTGCTTCCTTTTTTTAATTTTAATACGATATAAATGACCCAAAAATGAATATTTTCAGTTTTTCAGACTTTAAATTTTGCAATTATTGAAATTCTTAAAATAAGATATGCTTCCGATACTACAATTCTCTATAAGAACCGTGTTAAAATTCTCAACATTATAATTTATGCCTAAAAAACTAGACGTTAAATTCTCTTGAAATAAAAGATTTTAATGTATTTAGGACTTCCATGTAAAATATTTTAAATTCGTATACTTATTTTTGCCATTCTTTAATGACCGAACCACATTAATGGATGGAGTGAGATCAGAGGTACTTTCAGAAATATCCATATCCAATTGTTAGATTCGTCTTATATAAGTTAATATGTTCTTTAAAGTCACGTCAGACGAATTACGTAAGGTGATAATGATTATCAAGAGTGTAATTTTATCTGCATTAGTGTCAAAATACACTAAGCTTTTTATTAAATAGATAAGTACATAGATCTGATCGATACGACATATTTGTACAAGAATAGATTATTTTTGCGAACAAAATCGCAATAAAGACACTGTAGAGAGTTTCGTTTAAATGGTTAGGAGGAGTGAAGGAATTACAGGGAATGGAGTCGTGTGCATAAGAAGAATTTGGAAATATAAAAAGAGGAATGATATGGAAATGCGACGCGATATCATTGAATCACTTTATTGTCACACGCCATATCTGGCATTGGGGGTATCTTTCATCTGGTATATTATACTGGATACAGTCACTAACGCTTTATATTAATTGTTTCACATAAGGCTGCCGCGGAAAGTCCTCGCGTGACTGTAACCGTTCTCAATATTGAGTCTATCGCCGATCGCGTTAACTACTATCGCAGGTGCACGAGTTGAACGTAAAGAGCCCTAAAATTTCGTTATCTATATCCTTACGTTACGCAGATTTTCATCAACTATCGCGGGAGATTCCCGGCAGCGCTTATAGCAGTATCGAGCCTAATCGTATTGGTTAAGTTCTCTTCGTCGCCGCATTTTTTGAAGTAATTAATATTCTGAAGAAAATAAACAGTCTTTCCATTCATTGACAAATTGGAAATGTATAAAGCTTACTTCGAGTGTCTGTGACCTCTAGTGGTAGAACGAGTAATATTTTGTATTTAATAGTAAGGTAGAGATTGTGTGTACCCTCGGTGAAAACTCTGCGTTGTTAAATCGTTAAATCGTAGCGCAGCCGTGGACAGCTGTATTGCTGCATTATTTGGTAATAGCTATGAAAGTATAGATCGGTAAGAGCGACGGGCGATCCACGATCCGCTTTGATCAACGAGATAAGAGAGCAGCCAAAACAAATGAAGCGACTGCCGAGCTCAAGATACGAAAATGCCAAAGACGAAAGACGGAAGGCAAAAGTCGGACTGAGATGTTTCGTTGACTTCGGTCGAATAGAAAATTCGAAAGGGTAACCTGACTCGGTCGTAAGGTCCACCAGTACAAGATATAAGGTTTTCTATTCTACGTTGGACATGCCCTATAAATTAAATTTATTTTATTTCATAACCAATAATTTCTTGGCATTGTTTACTTCTTATTCTGTCTCATTGTTATCCTAAACTGGCTCATAAAATTTTACGAAAATGGCACCCACTGGTTATCCAGAGTTTACATATATCCCGCGACCCCCTCTGCTTCCCGTTCTACTCCTCGAATAACCCCTCTCAGTTCCATCATCGCCAATTTTCAATATTATCCTTCCCATGTTTCCTTCTCTCGTCGTTCATTACTCTTTGCAATAAGGATGATATTATTGTAAGATTAAAATTAATTATCGAATAGGTACAAAGTCAGATATTAATTCTTTGCCATTAATATTAATGTGTATGTGATCTATTGTGTGTATCCGCCCTATAATTGAGCATGCCTATATACAAGTTGGCGGGATAAGGGTAAAATTCAATCTCTTCTCCTCTTCGTTAACGTGAATCTTCATTTTTTTTCTCTTTTCTTTGTTATTCTTTACTACTCGGTACTCCATTCACTCGTCTGATCGTTCGGTGATTTATTCATTCATACGTTCACTATTTCATCTCGTTTTCGGCTTATCACCTTTATTTGCTATTTATATCAACTTCGCCAAATTTAACCAAGGTAGCGCTCTTCTGTCTTTCGCGAAATCGATTTGAAACCCTGTATTGTTGTTCTCTTTAACTGTGAGTCCAATGTTCGTGGGCTGACGTAGCTTTGGATTAAGAATAACACTATTTTTGGAATATTTCATTAAACCCGAATCCATATTCGTGAGACACAAATGACACTGGTTCATGTTAATTTTACGGAATGTTGGCCCTCGACTTTCGAATAATTTAAGTAATTATCATTGTATCCATAAATTGGTAAATGCGAGGCTAATATATCTGTGCGATTATTAGATTACGAAAACGAAAACAATTCGAATGTTTGACAAAAGTGATTTTTTGACTTCAAGAAGGCTCAGTGGAATTCGGTGAAAACTCGTATATTTGTTTTTACGAGAAAAAATTATGGCTAACTTCACATATCGCATTTCGTTAGTTAATTGGTCTGAGTATACATACGTATTTACTCTGACGGAATTTCATATATTTTTTAACGGATCACGACGTTGCTAATGACATTGTGGTGCATCATGATGTTGTACTGCTGTCATCGGCTTATACATATTTTCCGACAGAAGGCATTTTCAAGCAACGACCATTCGAACTTTTCGAAACAGAGTTATAACTGTTTCAAGTCAAAGATTCTATTCTATGAAACATAATGGTTTTCACTCACAGTGAAACCCAAGATTAATGAAAAAGTGTAAAAACACTTTCGAAAGCTGCATATCTTTGCATACACGTATCCTAATACTTCTGTCACGAATCAGCCGTCGAGTGCAAAAACGTTTGACTTGGAACATGTTTGTAATTCACTATAATCCAAGTTCGACAACAAGTTCAAATTATCGTTCGCTGAAAACGCCCATTTGTATAAGAGTACGGCGTAAAGTTCTGCAAAAGTTTTATAAATTTAGCGAATGAATAATCTATCACAAATATTTTGAACAGTTACTTGTGTCTTTAGTAACAAACAGTATAACTTATAACTTGACATTGTCCATATTTACGTATCGACAGTATGTATACACGATACGGATAAATTGATGGTTGACCATGTTACCGAAGGAGCAGCTGAAGGCTAATTATAAAATTAATGTAAAGCAAGAAACAGACGAGTAAAGTTCACGCGTGTCTTTAACCCTTTCGCTACGGACGCCGACTATAGTCGGCGGCCGCGAGACCATCTAAGCTGACTGCGTTAGTGAAACAGAATCTACTATTTTGTTAATATGTAAATTTCTGAATACCCACAATATACTCATTTTTATGTTTTTTTATATAATATGACGAAACAGTTGTTACATAACTCTTAAAAAGTGCGCACTTTCTGCGAGAGTGCACACTGCGCGGCGCGGTGCCCCGTTCAGTGGCGCTACTCCCGCGGAACGGACTGCCGTAGCGAAAGGGTTAATGACTTAACACGAAACAAAGTAAATTACTAATCCATTCTATTGTAACATCGGGTACCATTCTCTTTGCGAGGATCATTTAGCGATGAATTGCTTTCGCCTTTTCTCAGTTAAACGTGAACACAACAGAGATACGCGGTAGAATCATTGTACGATGACTTTCAAGCGGAATGAAGAAGCACCTAAAATGTCGAAGATTACTAATGTTATAAACCATTTGCAGTTTCGCAATTATCAATATTATAGGTCCTTATAGAGCGTATGCAATATTATTATCTCCCAGTGGTAATAATTTTGCAACGGCGTGATCCTCGCGAAATCCTTCTATTGCCAGATCACGTCGTGATGAATAATTTATGAATCGATCGATTATTATTTTTTGGATCCACTGATCTCATTAGATCTAAGGAAATCTATCTATAGAGTTTCGTTGGGAAGTTAAAAGAAAATCTAGAAAAAAAAAGAGTTGTCGAATTTCGATTTCGCGATAGACACGGCCAATGCTCGTAATTAGCGAATTACAAATTGAACGTGTTATACAATATTCTCATATATTTATCAATTAGGATCCACTATTACAGAGTCATGTGTTTAATCATTTTTCCCTGCGCGATAGACGCAACGTACATTTGCAAAATTTTACTTAGAAATTGTCTTATAATTAGTTTTCACAATACTTACATATTTTCTCACGCTCTTTCTCTCTCACATACCCCATAATTACTATGCTTTCTTTCACTATCTCTCCTCTCCATTTTCATCCCTCCTCACTCGACGTTTATCTCGTTCTTTTTCCACGCGAGATTATCTTTCGTAATGAGACTACGACTTTTCTCATAAGTAAAAAAGCATTTTTTTTTCTTCAATTCCAATTTAAGCATGTTATAAGATATGATGCGATACATGTGTTTTATTCTCCAGTACCGGTACCCCTATTACTTGATATTCTACAATGACAGTAGCAGCTACATTAACCGTTCATCATAAGTAACACTCGATCTCATAATATACCCGAATGAAACGGATCATTCGCAAGCAGCAAGATGTGATTTTTCCATGGACCGAAAAAATTCGAGAAGTCTGATTTAGCTGACTATCGGACAAATACCTGTGTCAGTCTCGGCGCAGCGAAAACTAATTGTAAAGCCGTAGCCACACTTGAGACTCGTTAATACGTTACGACAAAGCTCACAACGTGACATTTCAGAATGGCGTCGTTATCGTTCAATCAAATGCAGATCATACGTTTTTCCTGATGTCCGGTTCAAGAAATTTGTTGCGTCTTAACCCTTTGCGGTCGGCAAATTTCGCTTTTGGGAGTACCAGCAGGTCGGAGCAAATCTAACGTTTCGCAGTTACTTTTCCGTACAGGATTTAAAGTCAATATATGGATATTAAAACACACAGAATTTGTTGAAACTGATTTGTTGTGTTTAATACTATTTATAATACGTAAGAATACAAAATTGTCAATCTCTGTAATGCTCTAAAGGTTTTCGAAGGTTCCTGCCGTTTGGACATCGACTTCTACGACGATTTAAAAATGTCCCCGCTACGGGGACATCGACCGCAAAGGGTTAATTTCATTCCTAATCATATTTTTTTAACCCGCTGCTTATATCAGCCCGAAGCAGTCTGAACGTAGTTGACAATTATTTAAAAAATATTTATTGATCTTTGTGCAAATAGAGTAACTGAATCTTTTTAAATAAACAACAAAGTATTATTGACGTTGCATAGTTTTTAGCATAATAATAATTGCAACGAAATTCTAATAACGAGATTGAACTGTTTTGAGTTGAGACTAAATTGTTGCGAAGCTGCAAGAGAATTAAACCAGAACAAATTTCTTATCGGTCCTATTCTTATATTACAATGAAATTACGGATAGGCTGTAACGGGATTATTGGTAAAAAGGAAAATTTGGTATTTTCATTATTATTTGTATCTCAGCGTGCTTAAGGAGGTTAGAGCGGGGTAAATTAGTTGAATTACTAGTCGTGTAAAATGTGATTTGAAAAGCTTTTAAGAAACCGCACTAATCTATCGCTATCTTCGTCATGAAATTCCTTTTAAGATATACTACACAAGTTTTATTTTATCGGTCTTTAGACATTTTAACTTTCACCAAATCAAAGGACATCACGTTAGTTGCCAACTTTACTGCCAAATAATTTTTTCAATTTTAGCTCAATTTGCATATTTATATTCTTCATCGGGTTACAGACGTACATGCTTTCATACACAATGTGGTCTGACGACAGCTCAAAAAACTTGTCAGCGCTGTTACTAGACTTAAAAAAAAATTACATTTTTAATATTGTCATAACTCTTTTATCGTTCCCGTCATATCATTTTTAATTATTTATTTGACGAACAGGTACTATAATACAATTTAAACCCAATGAATAATATTTCAACTGAGACAAAATCTTCTTCCACCTCCTTAATTTTTCAGCATGTATGGAATGTGCTTGTGTGAGTGCATATACGTACCGAGTCACGCATAAACATGAATATATGAAAAAAATATGAGCAAGTGGATCAATGTTATGTAAAAATTTCTTTCTTGTGTATATGTCAAAAATTCATTTAGAGGGAACACCGATATTTTCAGAGTTCAGGATACTCGATGATAAGGACATTCGACTCGATACAAATTCAATTTCAAAGAAAGTGTCAAGTTCAACAAAAAATGAACTCCAAAAAAACAAGGATTTAACGGAGCAATTGATAGATTTGAAAATGATGTTATACGATAACAAGACGCACAGTCTTGTGTTGCTCTATTAAGCGGGAAGTTTACATTTATCCTTAAAGCCTTAATGATATTTCTTTAGTGTTGGCTAATTTCTCTTTCCCTGGTTGACTCGTTCTATTTTTTGGAATGGGTCGTCGCGTTGCATTGTTTAAATGTTGTACATACCATAAATCAATTTGTTACCATTGATTCTTGTTCAATTTTATATTGGAGCTGGACGCTGTAATATTGGAATGTTTAGATGAAATTAAAGGGTGAAGAGAGTCAATGAACGATGCATATGGTAGCTAGGCAGTCACCCATTCGAAACGATTTCCATGCGCTTATCATTGTCTCGAATTGCTAAGTCAAGTTACGGTACGTTATATTATGTTACATTACATTATGTACAATATATACGTTGTAGAGATGATTCCGCAAGAAAAAAAGCATTACTCATGGAAAAATTCGACGATGTATGAGCTCGAATGGTTTACAGTGGAGAATATTCGAAAATTTCCCACTGTCTTACTTACGAATAAAGATCTAAATTTAAAAATTCTTGCACAGAGTCCCAAATTATGTACAAATGTATTGGATGCATGGATGTATGTATACATTATGTGCGTATATACATACATATAAATATTTCTAAAGAGTTCTTCGGGGACTACCTGTCGTATGAATCGCATATTTACGAAAACTTGGTCTACTTTGAGGTCGGTCCTGAAAGTTTTTCATACGCAAAGGCTATTGTGAGGACCATAAAGCGGCATCCACAACAAACTTCCAAAACTTTTTCAATTGTTCCTCACTTGGACTTTAAGTTGGGTTTAAGTTAACCTTTCGTTAACTTCGGATAGGTTAGAACTATGAACGAAACACCCCAAAGTTAGTTTTAGTTTTTTAATATCATTAGCTAGCATGTATGAATTTAGCTTTATGGTACCCTATCCCAAAAATATACTTTGGACACGTGAATATATATATATAAACTTGGCAATGGTATACTTTGGAATCTTTTTCTTTTACGAACACGCTTATTCGAGGTCTTATGGCTGTTTTGGGGTCCGACCTTGAAGTTTTTCCAGCGTAATGACTGTTTTGAGCACCATAAAGGTAACTCTCACACCGAATTTGTTTATAATTTTTTTATTGTTTATAAAATTGTTTATGATGTTAGGTTAGGTTAGGTTTCGTTAGGTTAGTTTAGCTTAGAATTCCAATGCTGTCCTGTAACCCCTTGGGGTGTGACCCCAAGGTTTTAGTTTTTTTTTTTTTTTAACATTAGCTTGCAGTTTTGACATGCAGTTTATATATATATGGCTTATATATATATGGCTACGGGCAGGATGACGTCAGCCGAAGACATGCCTAATGGAAACAAGAAACAGCTACCGAGAAACAAAAGCGAGGGAAGAAAACTCAGAGTTCGCAGGCGCCTACGTTTCTCTTGATGCCTCCCTCTGATTGGTCAACTTTGACCTGCTCCCATTTAAAAACAATGACCTTCCGGAAAAAAAGAAGGTCATATTCGTGATCAGTGAAGCCTCCCGATCACCGCCATACCCACCGGGTCAGGTAGTTCTGGCGGACCCTGTATATTGTGACGTGGTGGATTTCACCCGTCTTGTCCTCGGCGGAAAATCACGCCGAAACGCGATACGGGCCTAAAAGGCCATTGCAAAGTCCAGGTAGGATCCACCGACCGCAAGGGCCTAATGAAAAATTCGATAGATTATTTTATTATTTTCTTTTGTTTGGCGTGTACTCTGCCGGAGTTCGACTAGGTGCTCGCTCGCCGTGCCAGTGAAGACGCGTAGGAGGAAGAGAGAGGGAGAGCCAGCTGGAGTCCCAGGAGGGAGGGAGCTGCGATACGCGAGGGTCGACACTCGCGTTATCTGCGGAGAGCAGCTCTACTGGCCCCGGAGGCGCGCGCAACGCGGGACAGCTTGACGTCACGCGGCAGCAACGCGCTCTACTCAGCTGGTACTCAACCACGACTGGAAGCGGCGCCCACAGCGCCACCCGAATGAGCACCACCATCGACCCCTATGGCATAGCGCCCATCGCCAGTGCGCATAATTATATTTCCGCGAGTTGGGAATCCAGGGGACGCCTGGTGCACCCTCGCGCGAGAACGACTGATATTCTCCGTGGGACCCGATCTGTACACCTTGTCCACGAGATATTCTGGAAATTGTAAATTGTCACGATGACATGTTCGAAACTGGCGCGTGGCGAAGACGCTGGGTTGAAGGATTCGTCCGCAGGACGAATCGCCGCCCATTAGCCTAACGGGAGGGGGTGCTATCCTTCACGCGAAGACAAAGCGCATGAAGATCGAGAGATTCCTGCTTGGACACGCGAAGACATTAGACGTTTTGTTTTGTTGGATTTTAAGTCGTGAGTACGCGAGTGCACAAAGTGCCATTGGGCTGTCGATTTGGTTTTCTCTTGGATTACGCGACCAGGGAATCTCACGGTAAGCGAGTCTAACTGACTTTTGTGAGCGACGTAACTTCGTGCAAAACGTGGTACCGGAGTTTGCTTGTTTTGTTTTGTAATTTTTGACTGCGCGTGTAACGAACACGCGGAGGGGCATCCCTCACCCCGAAGAAGACCACGGCACGAAGGTCCGTCGACCGGCACGTTTCACGGTTTAGAATTTTTGTTTGATATTATTTTTGGACATAGACTTTTGTACGTTATCCGAATTGTTTTCGTGCCGTCCGCCCGTCAGGCAATTATACCTTGTTGATTTTGTAACGCGAAGAACGCGTACAGGTCCTTGACGGTCGGTTATCTGATTTTGGGAAACGCGGATTGGCCGTGTTATGATTGTAGCTTTGAATTCGTACGGTACGCGAAGTACCCGTTACTAATTGTTTTTTTTTTATTGTACTTTTGTTTTGTCGTTTCGATTTATCTTGAATTACCATTTTCTTTTGTAACTCCTGAATTCGGTATTGTATAAAATCGTCGCGCTTCGCGCCGCCGATCTTATTTAATAAACCGAACCATTCATTGAAATCGAAGTGTTCGACTGATTTTGTGTGTCGCGTGATCGTCTGACCCATCCGACCTATTGTTCCGAACCCCGCCGCCTCCGCGTAGCTGAGTTAGCCAACGTAGGCACGCGAAGTTAACCGTAGGAACTAATACGTGGTTCCCGTTTTGGAACCTGGCGCCCAACAATACCGTAGGTATTTCGAGAGTAAATTTTGTTAGCCCCTGGGTTGCCTGGAACGCGTAGGAATCGCGTAAAGTTGTGCACCGGTCATCCTCATATTTTCCGGTGAGGTCGATCGCGTAAAAATACGTCACAATATATATATATATATATATATATATATATATATATATATATATATATATGTATATAAATAGGTCCACGGGATACTTTCGGGACCCGAAGCATTAAGGGGTCAAAACTGCAAGCTAATGTTTAAAAAAAAAAAACTAAAACCTTGGGGTGTGACAGCAGTGGAATTCTATGCTAAACTAACCTAACGAAACCTAACCTAACCTAACATCATAAACAATTTTATAAACAATAAAAAAATTATAAACAAATTCGGTGTGAGAGTCACCTTTATGGTCTTCAAAACAGTCATTACGCTGGAAAAACTTTGAGGTCGGACCCCAAAACAGCCATAAGACCTCGAATAAGCGTGTTCGTAAAAGAATTCGACTCCAAAGTATGCCATAGCCAAATTTATACATATATATATTAACACACACACACACACGCGCGCGCGCACGCACGCACGCACACACCCACCCACCCATACCCACACACACACACACACACACACACACACACACACGCACGCACGCACACACCCACACACACACATTAAATACTGAAAATTAACAGGTTAGTCTCATCTTCGAGTCTTTCGGCATTGACGACCGACAGAGATTCCGATATCTTCAACCTTTAATTTATTTCTCGTTCTGCCTCGAATACTTTTTATCTTGTTCGCGCTCTTCTCCTCGTTCCTGTTCATGTTCGTCAGTCTCACATTTACACCAGTTCGCGGGATTTATTTTATTTACTTATATTTCTGTTCACTAATCACTATCCACAATCACTCAAATGTCATAAATCAACCCGTGCGTCTCTTAATTATATCACTATGTTGATTCGAGTTTACGTCGAGTTTATATTTGCTTTGGTTGCATTGCTTTCACTGGAAATAAAGATAAATAATCCGATTAGTTGTAAAGTCGTTAATTGTAAAAGCCACAACGAATGTCGCAAGCATTATAAAGATTTAGGTTTGCCAAGATACTTGAAATGCTGTTCAGAAAGCATTTAATTATTTCATTTCGATATTCGTTATACGAGAATACGTCATCGACTTTTTAAAATTATACACATTATTTTTTTCGCTGCAGCTTTTGGTATACCTAGATAATTACTCTAAAAGTATTTCAAACATTCAAGAAAATTGCACACAAGACTCCGAATACGGCATGAACTTACCTTTTGAAAAATGTCAAGTCTTATGTTTTCTTTTTAATCTTTCCGCTTAAATAAGGCGGTCTGTATATTACATTTAAGTAAGTATATCGAAGTGTGTAAGAAAAGAAAAACGAACGTATACAATATGTGCAGAGTGTGGAATTAGTGCGATTGTCAATAAAAAGCAATACTAACGATAAGAATGCTAATGAAACATACTCCATAGGTAGTCCTAATGCAAGGAACGTGTCTTACGTAAAGAACACGGGATGGAAGAGAAATAGAAAATATGAATGAAGAATGATTGCACATGTGGAAAGAGATACTGACTTTGAAAACTCTGACAATGAGCGTTCTTTACTTGAGATGAGCTTATGGCAATGATATACAATCCTTTTCTCACCTAGCAAAACATTGTTTCAAAGAATACTCAAGCTATATTAAAACTTTGAAAGGTCTAAATTTCGATGGTCTTTGATATACCTAAAATGTGAAATAAGATAAGGAAATTGAGGGTGAAATACCTTCGGTGGATATTTACAAAAATTAATTTTGTGCTAAATGAGTGTTAGCCCACCGCGAACAACGAATGAGGCGCAGTATGAATTATGTTGTTTAAAATTTTCCAAGTCACAAAATACGCGCGTTAATAATTGTTTAATACGCACATTGTACACGCGAGCCTTTGGTAGCAGGTGTTATAAAAATACATTAACTATATAATTTCAGATAAACATGAAGTATTGAACACAGAGTGCTGGGAAATATAATACGGTGGCAGCAGTCAGTAGTCTGCTTAATTGATTATAAAGTCAAGTATTCGACTGATGAAGCCATTATTTACGTGCAAGTTATGAAATTGATATACGTAAATCATTGCCACAAGTTCTTAAAAAGCTCAGAGAAAATGGTATGTATTTTTATTCGATTGTAGTCAGTTGCAATGAACGAGTGTCGTTCATCGTTGAATGTTGACAACGGTTTCAAAGAATCTTAGTACTTGAATATTCTCGCGATACAGTGAAATGAAATAATTTCACTGCCGTAACGATCATCTCAAAGCGTTCAGGCAGTTCGATACAAAAACATTTGCAACAACAACTATCCGAGATTGAACGTGGGTATCCAGTTAAAATGATTAATCAACTACTATCATATTGTTGATTTTGGTGCACATGCTCGATAATATTAAGAATACTGCTATGCTCTTTTGTGTGAGTTCGTGAATTATTTTAATCGGTGACACATTTTCTGAAAAATTCCTTGAATTGTGTTGTTCCTTTAGCATACACCGTTGCTAACCGATGGTGCTCAGATAGCACAAAGAGTTCCTAAGGATTCATTAAAGAGTACGGAATTCTGAACGAGATGTCTATAAAGTTAATTAGAAATTCCTCTCAAATTGGGCATTTAACAAATTCTTATGCGACAATATTAGAATTCGTTAAGACGCGAGCATAATTTGTAGCCATAATGGTACAGGTCTTGGTGACAAATTATCACACAGCTATAGATACAACTGCGTTTCGATACTAGCTCTGAACATGCCATCAAACTTTGATGCATCAGTATCTTTACTTAATATATTATGTATGCAAATATCATGTACATAACATTATTTGATATAACGCACTACACTTGCGGCTGGTGTATTTCTACCCAAAATTATAACCAATGATTATCAAGAGACATTCAGGTACATCTCTCCTCTTGACTAAGGTGAGGCTAATAAGGCATATCATCCTTATTTGCAACTTGTTTGCCAATCAATATAATTTTGTTTTTCGAAACTTCAACACGATGCATGTCTTTATTTAAACATTTCAAGATAGAATAGACAAAAGATACCCTTTAGAGTTCTTTTAGAGAATTTTAACAAAGTTTTTCAAGAGATCGTATGGAGTTTTGCGTTGCCTGGGTAGCTGTTACTACGTCGCATTCTTACTTTGAATACATTACACTCGTGTAGGCGTTCAACTACACTTGTGGAATATATGTATATATTATATACACAGAGTTTATGGTTATTATTTCATCATTCGCACGTGCACGTATCCACTATAAAATATGATAGATATTGACTATTGATACGCAATGGGAATCGATACCCACGTAAAATCTCGTCGATTATCTACGAACGATGCCTTGATCTCAGGTGCATACCTAGAACTATCTGGCGCTGCGGGAAGAATGGCTGCTACGTCTATAGCTAGTCTACTTAAAGACTAGTAGCTCATCTGATATGCCGTACATGATATGTGATGTACTAGTGGCGTCTCTAGAAAGACATGTTTCTTATTTTACCCCCTTTAACGAGTCTTTACGATGTTCCATGTTTAAGTACGACCGTATCGAACATGTGAGAGTATCTTATGCAATCGCAAATAAAAGATGCATGTGTATCTGCGTGAGCGCGTGTGGATAGCCGCAAATATCTTTATTGAAAAATCCAGACGACAAATTAAACCGATCGATTTTAAATTTATACGAGCCGTTAACTGACATATGTAGAAAAACGGTAGAGCAATACTTGTAAATATGTAATACTTTCCGTTACAAAATGGTGCACGTGAAAATATTGAGCACATTGAGATGTAAGTTCTACATTGTAAATTATAAACTAATCGTTTAACCAAATGCATTGAAGATACTTATAGAACAAATGAAGTTCAGGATGTAAATA
>OZ020573.1:17640520-17650520 GCA_963971525.1 Cephus spinipes
AGAGGGAGAGAGGGAGAGAGGGAGAGGGGGAGAGGGAGAGGGAGAGAGGGAGAGGGAGAGGGAGAGGGAGAGGGAGAGGGAGAGAGGGAGAGAGGGAGAGAGGGGGAGGGAGAGGGAGAGGGAGAGGGAGAGGGAGAGGGAGAGAGAGGGAGGGAGAGGGGGAGAGAGGGAGAGGGAGAGGGAGAGGGAGAGGGAGAGGGAGAGGGAGAGAGAGGGAGAGGGAGAGAGAGGGAGAGGGAGAGGGAGAGGGAGAGGGAGAGGGAGGGAGAGAGAGAGGGAGAGAGAGAGAGGGAGAGAGAGAGAGGGAGAGAGAGAGAGGGAGAGAGAGAGAGAGGGAGAGAGAGAGGGAGAGAGAGAGTGAGAGAGAGAGGGGGGGAGAGAGAGAGGGGGAGAGAGAGAGGGGGAGAGAGGGGAGAGGGAGAGAGGGGAGGAGAGGAGAGAGGAGGGAGAGAGGGAGAGAGGTGAGAGAGGGAGAGAGAGAGAGAGAGAGAGAGAGAGAGAGAGAGAGAGAGAGAGAGATCTGAATATGTGTACATGCATAATGCATTACTCAGCAGCTATAATTCAGCGTTCGAGACGTACATATTCCATTTTGCAATTTTCTCTGATTTCTGCACTTCTGTACCTATATAGTTAACGCCCATCCAATGATATACATTGACAATCTTCAATATACGTAAATCAGTATGGAGGGAATTAATATTTTCCATCGAAAACCATAATTCGCTTGTAATCTTTATCGCTCTCGCGTTACACGATTATTAAGTAGAAAGAGCTTCTCATATTTCATCTTGTTCTTCCGGCCGGAATAAGACATTTTCTGAATTTATCTTCACATTGTACAAAATATTTGTCTTGTTGAGCAGTACATATTATATCGAAAAAAATTCTTGCTGATGATTTTATATGCTTTACAAAATAAATGTAGGTAAGATGGTGGCCCCAGTCGTGTACACTTGATAAGAAATCATAGTTTCGTCTCTCTTGCGCATATTGTACGTCCATAAGAGTGTCCATGATTTTTAGAGTGTCCACCACTGGGCCCACTATTTTAGGCTTGGTGCACACGAGCGGCAAATGTATGCGAGGACGCGGCTGCGTCCATTGCACGCTGTATCCACAGAGTGTTTTTGGAGAATGGTGAAATGCAGATGTGACGCCTTGCCGCTACTGCAACGCGGCGTTCACCCGAATGGACGCCAGTAGTGCTTCGCCGTGCGTTGGCCGCGCGGTTGCGTCAGTGACGCAGTACTCAACAACAAATGGGGCCATGCACACGTGTTTTTGCGTACATTGTATTTATATACATTGTAACCACGGTTAAGGGGTCTGGCCACCATGTAATTTTTTTGTTTTTCATTTTTTTTTTATTTTTTTTTAATAAACTTTGAACTATTAAGAACAATTTAAGCCATAGTACGTATCGAAAAACCCAAAATTGACCAAGTTACAGTTATTTTTCGGTAGGAAGGTTGAGCCGCTGCGGGCGGTCGACCGCGCGGTTCGATAGACGAAAAAAAGTTGTTTTCAAAATTGAAAAACAAATTGTAATAGCCCAAGACGCTCAATTAGCTACCGAAGGAGACGTCTATGGCCCAGGAATCGCTTATTGAAGGTAAGACACGCAAAAACCGCACCGTCAGCTGAATAATTGCACATTTACACTTTCCGCCGGTAGTGTACTTTCTTTTGCGATTATCTCGAAACTACATTTTTTTAACTGGTACCTTCGAAATATCGTAAACTATCGATCCGATTGCTTTCAAATTTGTACACAATACTTTTAGATACATTATCTAAAATGTTACATAGGATTTTTGCGATAACTTGATTAGTTTTTGTTTTATTATTGTTTTTGCTCGAAAAATGTAAGAAAAAAGTACAAATTTTTTTCTTCGGGTCACCATAATTTTTTTAATGGTCAAAAAAAAACCGCTATGCTACATTGTAGCGACACTACTCACGAATGAGCTGATATTTTTTTTTTTTTTCGGATGTGACATGACCAAGTAACTGATGGGACAACGACCGCGCGTATCGTGCGGAGGGCCTCCGCGGCAATGTGCAGAACAGCACCATTTTTTAATATTTTGAACGGAAATTTTTTGACGTTATTCTCAAAGCCCTTTCTGACGTTGTATAAAAAAATTAAAAAATTCCGGCCCATACTTTCGAGTTTATTATTTTTCTTTTAAATGTACCCATTTTCCGATCGGCCAAGGTGGCCAGACCCCTTAAGACTAAAGATTGATGAAATAGACACAGAATTGTTTATTAACGATACAAAAAAGGATTCGGAAATTTAGGATGCTTCTACTGAAGAATAGAAGAATACTGAAGAATAAAAATAAAAAGCAAGCAGCATGGAGTTACGTGTGGGAAGCAATGTATGCCCGTGGTTACAACGTACATAAATACAATGTACGCAAAAACACGTGTGTATGCCCCCATTCGTTGTTAAGCACTGAGTCAACGACGCCGCCGCGCGACGAGGTAATACGGGTGTCCATTCCAGTGAACGCCACGTTGCCGCAGCGGCAAGACGTCACATGTGCATTATACCATGCTCTCAAAACACTTTGTGGATGCAACGTCCAATTGCCGCTTGTGTGCACCCAGCCTTAAGTCAATTCAGTCGTTCCGTATGGATGGAGCTTAGTATCAATGAATATATGCCTTATCGTAAATACACAACGACCGTGAATAATGATAATTAAATTCATACGTTTGTCGTTAAAATAACTTATAAAATTTTATCAATATATGTTAAATGAATATTTCCCTTGAATCTGTCCCTGCAATATTTTCTATATACATATAATGACACATAACACCACATGCATGCATAAGAAGAAACATTTAAAATGTAAATTCTCGAATTCTAAAGCATATTTGATAAATCTTCACGCACTAAATAATTGAAAAGATCAACAAAATATGGAATGTTGTAACAGATGTACGGGAAACATTATAAAAAATAGAAAAAATATTTAATACGAAATTAATAAGAATTATTTTGAGATCGTAGAGTTATAGTGTGATTGCAATCGTCTGGGGTTTGATATATTGGGTTGGCTTGAAACTAATGAGACATTCTCTTCACATATCCTTTTTTAAATTAATTGTTTTTGACCACATTCTATTGTGTATACCCACAGAGAGGAAGTATCTAGAATGTTCTACAACATACTAGAATATGGTCAAAAACGATTAATTTAAAAAATGACATGTGTAAACTTTTCTAGGATGTCCCATTACTTTCATGTCAACCAAATAAGTTACACTAGCTGCATTAATTTTTAAATTTGTATACTGTAGAATAGTATATATTATACCGTACAAAACTGGCTTTACCACGATTAATCTTGTATTACAAAATACTTGGAATGATAAGAATTTGCATTAATAGTAATATTCAATGTCATCAAATTTTTGATGAAAATCAAATAATTTTGATTAGATAATTCAGATTTGACTTTACCACTGATTTTGGTTCAAATAACTTTGGCTGTTTAACCGTCTTAGATGAGAAGAAGGGAAACTTTTTCTTATAATATGTAATCTATTAAAGTCTTGAAAGAATTTTGTAAATATCGTAATGTCTCGTACAGTAGTACAGAATTTGTTGGCCCAAATAAACAAAAAAATTGAAAAATTAAAAAAGAATTCATATAAAACATAAATATAATAGTTGTAGTGATAAATTTTTAGTGCGGTGTGGTGACTGGTCGAACTGCTGTTTGATATAATTATTTCTTTAGGCTTACTAGAAGATCTTCGAGTATTGACAAGTGCACTTAGAAGAATTGTTTATGATATACTGTTAAAATAAACTACGTATTTCTCGCACAGAAAGAAGTCAACTTAAACTTTAGATGCATGAGAAATATTTAACATGGAACATGGAGAAAACTGAATATCGTGACAGCAGTGTCCAATCCTATAAACAATACAAGTATCAGAATCGTATATCAAGAGCATATGTATACAGGGTGTCCCAGAACTACCTGACCCGGTGGGTATGGCAATGATCGGGAGGCTTCACTGATCACGAATATGACCTTCCTTTTGTCCGGAAGGTCATAGTTTTTAAATGGGAGCAGGACAAAGTTGACCAATCAGAGGGAGGCGTCAAGAGAAACGTAGGCGCCTGCGAACTCTGAGTTTTCTTCCCTCGCTTTTGTTTTTCGGTGGCTACGGGCAGGATGACGTCAGCCAAAGACATGCTTATGGGATGTCACTCGCTGAGAACGGAGGTTCTCAGTTGAAAACTCAAGCAATTAATGAAAACTGCAATGTCCTATGATAATGCCACATGACTTACACAGATATCTCTGTGACGTCTTACGTATATTATCTTGATTTTGCTTTTCTTTTATTGATCTCCAGCGATTCGTGCTACATCCCGTTGACGACTTTTCATATGTATAAAGCATATTCCCTAAGAAGTTATTATTCCCTGTACGATATAATACAGATCTTTTGTAGTAGGCAAATTCAAAATCTGTCACCTACAAGTATTACGCAACTTGGCGTGGCCGATAAAAGCGTTACACGTATCTATTATTTTCTCTCTTAGAGCCCATACTATTATATGTCAGTATTAAATACCTTCCATGCTTCTCTAGCTTGATTTTACAATTAATGTTATTATTGCAAGACTAAAGATATTTGCAATAAAGTTGCATATCGTACAGGGAATAATAAATTCTTAGGGAATATGCTTTATGCATATGAAAAGTCGTCAACGGGATGTAGCACGAATCGCTGGAGATCAATAAAAGAAAAGCAAAATCAAGATAATATACGTAAGACGTCACAGAGATATCTGTGTAAGTCATGTGGCATTATCATAGGACATTGCAGTTTTCATTAATTGCTTGAGTTTTCAACTGAGAACCTCCGTTCTCAGCGAGTGACATCCCATAAGCATGTCTTTGGCTGACGTCATCCTGCCCGTAGCCACCGAAAAACAAAAGCGAGGGAAGAAAACTCAGAGTTCGCAGGCGCCTACGTTTCTCTTGACGCCTCCCTCTGATTGGTCAACTTTGACCTGCTCCCATTTAAAAACTATGACCTTCCGGACAAAAGGAAGGTCATATTCGTGATCAGTGAAGCCTCCCGATCACCGCCATACCCACCGGGTCAGGTAGTTCTGGGACACCCTGTATATACAATTCTTAAAGCTTTCAAGTAACTATAAGTCGTCATAAGTTGTTTCCGTTGTCTACGTTGTTTTTCAAATTACGATACCTAATAAACCCAAACGAAGCTGGATAAAATTTCTTGTTACATAAATAAGGTAGTGTAATTAATATTTTGGTATAATTTTTTATGTCAAAATATATTATTATTACTTGTCTTGCTTCTAACGTCATAATTTTCTTTTTGTGTACGTACATGGCAAAGCTCAACAGTAATTGTAGGAATTTTTTATTTCAAAGGAAAAAAATATATCAAATTTGGTGTAATTACTTAGTTACGTTAATAAATCTTACCCAAAAAAATTAAACCTCCGTATGAACACTTGTATTTCTCTCGTTCCGCTTGCACACTGGGTATTTGAGGGTCAGTCTAGATTTTCAGTGTTCTGGGCTAGACCCTGACGTGACTCGACGAGTAGGACTTCACCATTACCCATCCTTTTTAGGGGAGGGTGTCGACCTCTGACCTCAATTCATTCTGGAGAAACTTGAGATAAAAATTTCGACTGAGACTTAAAATACCCAGTGCGTACAGGGAGGACTATCCGTGTATTTAGATGAGTACGTGAAGTCATTGATGTTAAGTTCCATTCGTAATGTACATTTGAAACGAGTTTCTCACTAGTCCGATTCAGTAGTATACATATGGTTAAAATTTCTTGATTAACAATAAAATCAAAGGAACGTCTGCTCCGTGTTAAGAACTCTGATAAACCATTAATAATCATTGCTAAAAAAGCACGACTTCATATACGTGCAGATTACTATAACGTGATACACTTAACATTACGTCACTGTCAACGTAAATATTTAGTATCTTTCCAATGTGATTTCATTACTCGAAATAATTCGATGACATGTGTTCATGCACGGTTATTATGCCTATGGAATGAAATACATACATGACGTAGAGTCGACGAAAAAAATACATTTGGTGAAAGCTCAAGTGAATCCAAAATAACATTATGTAAATGCATATACACGTATATCTTGGGATGAATTCGAGTTAGGCGACAAATACTTTACACTATACAAGTACGTCATCCATGGGATAAAGCTTTTGAATCCCAAAGAGTAGTCTATCCTGTGATGCACGTACAGAAATAGAAAAAAACGCAATGCATCAGCGGAATACTGTTTCATATTTGAGATCGCGTTGATGTTGGTCTTCCCAGACAGTGCGGTTTGAGCAAAACGTGTGAGCATTCTTGCACAATTAACCATTAACATTTACGATTAACAATTAACAATTAACAATTAGCGAGTAAAGATTGACGTACGATATTTAACAATTATTAGCATTCAACTATTAACACTTAACAATTAATGCTGATAGACGATGACGTTATAACAATAGCGAGGAACGGTGGCTTGATTGATTGCGTGAGCCAAGCAAAAAGCAAAGGCAACAACATCGATAACGTTGATTTTAACATATTACGATGGCAGGCAAAGGATCTTTCTTGAGAAAAGGAAGAACTATAAGAAAAGGAGAACGACAGGGTGTTTGTGTGTGTGTGTGTGTGTGCGCGCGCGCGCGCGTGCGTGCGTGCGTGGCTGAGCGAATGAATGAGTCAGTGTGTAAGTGTGTGTACATGTGCTTGCACGTGGGTGTCGGTGAGTGCGCGTGTGCATGTATATACATTTGAATGATAGAATAATCTCTATAAGTGCATCGGCAACAATCCTCCGGGTTTCTTTGAACGTTGCACGTATATTTATCTAGAAGAGCAAGTACGCCTTCGTTGCACCGCAACGATTTCACCGTTTTTAACATGACAGGTACAAAGCAGAACGATGCAACTGTGTAGACGATTTATGAGTTGGGTTACGAGATACACAGAAAAGTTCGAAGTGCAGACTATTGGACGTAAGATTCTGACGATGCACTTTATCACCCATAGCTATACCATTTGGGTGTAATATATTATATAAAGAATTCGTTGTAGATGCAGACATCGATAGTCATTAATAGCTGTAGTAAATGACAAGGTATAATATTTCATAAATCGAAGATATACCCTATCATTTGGATGAGGATCTTACACGCTTTAACGTTGTGTTAGCCTGTACTAATAAGTTTTTGATTTAAGTGTGATAAGAAAGGTATATGAGAATTCTGAAGAAAAGAGCGAATGAATATGGACCGATGAATATAGACCGTAGATCCTTCCAAGATAAAAGGGTACATCGAGACGGCGAATAATGCAGAATGTACTGAAGAAGGTGACTATCAGCCTCTTCCATTAATTTGTTTTTGCGATGATTGCGCACAGAAGAGAATATTTGTGGCAGGGCCGTATAGATCGCATGCGCCTGGCAAAGCTATGTAATTCCTCCAATGAATACTATATTTCGTTTTATTATAGTTTACTTTCAAGGCACGCTTCAAGCTTTTGTGAAATCAAATTCGCAGCTTTGACCAGCGTGATGCGCTCCACACGTGGTATAAGAATATATAATTGGTGACACACAAAATATCATTACACTCGGATACACCAAAAAGCACGCGTATCTTTATATACATATATGTATATTTGTACATATAAATACATACACGAGCGACACACGTACATAGATACGAAGTGTATGAACACTGGTGCATCGTAGGATGAGTGAGAGAATTAAGGGGTGAGAGACACGAGGGAGGGAGGGAGGCAGGGAGGGGGAGAGAGAGAGAGAGAGAGAGAGAGAGAGAGAGAGAGAGAGAGAGAGAGAGAGAGAGAGAGAGAGAGAGAGAGAGAGAGAGAGAGAGAGAGAGAGAGAGAGAGAGAGACTGACTTTCATGTACATGTGTCCACACGTGCGTATTAATATCATTTATATGCATATTCGTATATGTATGTATATAGAGGATGGACCACATCATGTCTATTAAGGGGTCTACCCTAATTAGAATTTTCAAAAAATCGAATTTTTTTTATTGCATTTTTCGAAAGTATACACATTTAAAAGTATCATATTAAAATTTTATAAAGATCCGAGCAGTCTAACTGTACTTTTGAGCGACGTTTATTTAGCTACCTGAGCGCGCTAATATACGCACCGCTCGGAGCAATACTACCTACCTGCCTTTGTATACATGAGGAGCTGCTACCTTTTGTGAATATATACGAAGGCAGGCTATTTTGGATGAAAATGAGCGGTATGAAGAAACTGAAGGCATACTGTATGGTTCAGGCATCGCTGATTAGACGTAAGTAAGATTTTTTCTCGATTTTAAAGAAAACTTTAAACGCGTTTTTCTCGAAATGACATTTTTGGACGGCTTGTTGATAAAATCTCCGAAACTATTCAACCGATCCTTACCAAAATTTTACCACATGTTCTTTATGACTATAGCTATAGCGCATATCATACGAATTTTGAAATTTTTAGTATAACTATTTTTTTTTGCAAAAAACGAAGGAAAAAAAACGTGTTTTTTCGTAGTTTTTACTAAAAAGGCCGCCATTTTGTCATTTTTTAAAAAATCAAAAATCGTATGATATGCGCTATAGCCATTTACCTACTGAATCTAAAACCATTTTTTTTTTCAGATCATCCATTCCAGAGATTTCATCAACAGCGCACACCCATATTTTTTTTTGACCTGTCTTCTGCCCCATTTTTCTGTACGAAAACGGAGTAAAATGAATATAAAAAAAATTTTTTTGTGTATTTTAAGAGTGTATTTTTTAGGCCTAACACTTTTTATATCCATATTTATAATTTATACCGGTCAAAAAAATTCGTGAAAATAGCCTTCTTTTTGCCCGTCTAATTAGGGTAGACCCCTTAAGATTATTTTAAATCATCCCTCACTAAATATCGTATACAAAACTTATTAAACTTTTAAGTAATATCTTGCGGCGTCGATAGCTTCCTTAACAATCGTTTCGAAATCACTAAACTTAGGGTGAACGAAAAATATTCATTCTCTATCATATCGAATTTGTTATGTTTTCACCGAGACACTATAATCAGAGACGATATTGTGAGTGTATCGAGTAAAAGTGAACATCACCGACTGAGAAAGCAAACAAATAAATTTCAGTTGATCCACCTGATACATATTCACAGACGTAATATACATATATTTAGGTATGTACTTATTTCTGTATTGCACCTATACTCTATGCATACCAATGTGTACATAGATATTCGAGGTTATCCAGGCTAAACGCATCAACTGCAGTTAGCGCGTCCATTTTTTATTCTGACGGTAGAGCCAGCTTCACCTGAGACGTTTAGCCCAAATAATTCCGTATATGTTTATACAAAATGTAGTATACATACATATATGTATATGATCACATACATATATTTTCATATTACATACCACATATACCGTATACATATAATATAAAAATGTATGTATATGCATATATATTAGTAAGTAGAAAGATAAATAAGAGTGTTGGTTTAGAGGTAGGTAGATTGCGGCCCCTTGAATCTGTCGCCATGTACAGGCATTACTTACGAGCTTCCTTCCGAACTAGAGATCGAGTTGAGACTTCCGGCGGTGTCGCTGGCCACTGATCCTGCCTGCCTTGCCAAACCCAGTCGTTGATAGGTCGGCACGACCTCCTGGGAACGTTGTATGCTGCTTGGAGTGCTGTTTCGCTTCCGATTAAAACCGGAACCTCGGGGGTCCACAGCGGTCCCAACACTGCCACACTCTGCGTTGTAAACCAAACAGAAATTCTGCTAACTATGTGACTGACACTACGCAGTGACAATGGTACCCGCTGCTCTCGGTAGGAAGATATCTTCTCTCGTCATTCTTTCCTTTCTTTTACGTTTCTTTCTTTTTT